>JARQOD010000004.1:223576865-223667284 GCA_033576555.1 Oophaga sylvatica
TTTAGCTTGCAAAATAGAAGGCTAAGAGGAGACTTAATAGTTGTTTACAAATATCTGAAGGGATGTCACAGTCTAGAGGGATCATTCTTATTCTCATTTGCACATAAAAAAACGAGAAGCACTGGAATGAAACTGAAAGGGAAAAGATACAGATTAGATATTAGAAAAAACTTTTTGACAGTGAAGGTGATCAATGAGTGGAAAAGGCTGTCACGAGGGGTGGTGAATTCTCCTTTATTGGAAGTCTTCAAACAGAGGCTGGACAGATATCTATCTGAGATGGCTTAGTGAATCCTGCATTGAGCAGGGGGTTGGACTCGATGACCCTTGAAGTCCCTTCCAACTATGATTCTATGATTCTATGAACCCTGTTAAATTCTCCATGAACGCCAAAACTAGAGATGCATTCCACCCTGAAACGCAACCGAAACTGGCACCAAAGGGCTTGTGACTGTGTCTCATGTCACTTCCGGTATTTGCACGCTGGATCATGGAAAGGGGAGGAGGAGAGCCTGGTTAAGAGCCAGCTTAAAACCACTTTGCTTTACCCAGAGGCGCAGGAAGAATAGCAAGGTCCTGCGTCCTGGGGGAGACAGGAACAGCTTCAGAGAGGGAAAGGCATAAGTGATCATCCTCAGCTGCCTGGACTTAAGGTACTCCAACTCAGTCTCTGTTGCTGGACAGAGAGCACTGCAGGAAGGCCTCCTCATGCCTCATAGGGACAGGAAAAACACTGGAGGGAGGAAGTGGAGTGGGATACTTGTTCAATTTGTGCTTCCTGTTCCTATTAGGGCAGGGAGTTAACCTCTTTTCGTGCTGTCGTGGATGGTGACTTGAGAAAATATCTTGTGTATTACAGTACTAACTAATTTTAGTGTATTGTATTTGACTTTGACCTCTGATTATCAATTTATCTTGACTTTTTAATTGGTACTTGTAGTTAAGCCCTCAATATTTTCCCTTGCACCATCTTCTGATTATATCCAGAACACAAAAGAAGTGCCTCTATCAACAAACTGCGGTGCACAGACTCCAGACAGGCAACTGGGCAAAGAGCAAAATAGAAGAAAAAAATTCAGCATCCGCCATGGTATGAAATATTAAAACATTACTTTTAATTGTTTAGGGAGAAAGGGGAAGGAAAGGAAAGGGATAAATAAGACACGGGTCCACGTGTTTCTAGCTGAACGCTCTTAATTCTTTTTTTCTTCCATTTTGCATACTTTGATTATGTCCTTACTTATTTCACCTCCTACAATTATCGCTTATACAAATGTTTCTCCAATTGAAAGTGTTTGCGAAGCAAGAACCTTCTAAATAGCCTTACCCTACTATACAAATTCCCAACTGTGGTTATCAGTTGTGACCATACACTTATCTAAGTACTAATGGTTACATAAATATTTATTAATGATGTCCCAAGACCTGGGATTTCCAGCGCCTACTGCCTGTATAACCAAGTTTTTGCATTAGTCTTGTGAAACATTAGCTTCATTATTAATAGTGGAAATAAAATGTCTACACATCCATGTTAAACTGCCTGGTTTTTGCCATATAAAAAATCATACTAAGAAGAAACATTTTCAGAACTTTTTCCACCTTTAATTTCACTTATAATTTGTGCAAGTCCATTGAGAAAAAAAATAATTTTGTGGAGAAACATATGACATGCTCTTTTAGTTACCTAGACCACTGCAGCTAATTTCAGGCTGCAGCAGTACTAAGAGCACAACATCAGAGAAACAATCAATGACGCGCTGTGCTACTCACATGATCGCTTCAGCCAATTACAGGTTGCAGCAGTACAGATGTAAGCAGGTACAAGGATGCAGTAACGCAGGGAATGCAGAACAAGGATTAACAACAGTGCAGTTTAATTTACAACAAAAATGAACTCGAAGGGAGGCAACAGATAATTAACTGTAAAATCATGGTATAACACAACAGTCAGGTTATTAAACTTCACTTATTGTGACTTCTCTGTTCCTCAATCGCATGCAGTCTGATGAGAGTTGAAATACCGGCAACAGCCGGCGCTGCATCTTCAGAACTAACCCCCAACACACGGTCTGGCGGCAACGGGCGGTCACCTGTTTTGCCCGTTCATTCCCTAGTCCATTAATCTGTAAAGCCGAAGTGGGTGGTGCAGCAGAAGTCTTTGTCCGGTACGTGCCCCACCATTCGCCTGTCGATGAGGGGAAATACACCTCACGATCCTGCCTCCGGCACTCACTTCTCAATGCGAGCCCCGCACACTGTCCAGCTGAGTGCCTGACACTCTGCGCACTCACTGATTCTCTGGGGCCCTCACATAACATCTTCCGGGTCTCAGCTCTGTGCTCTCTCTCTGCAGAGCGCGGTACACCCCTGCTTCCTCCCTCTGTCAGTGGAAACCCTCTAACTTTTCCTGTGCTTCCTGCTCTCTCCATGGTCTCGCCACATCCCCTCTCACCAGGTCATGGTCCTGTCCAGTTCCCCAATCTTTCCTCTCGGCAACACTGGACACAGCCTCGACAGTTCCGGACTCGGCATTGAACAAGTACCCACAGCCTGGTCTTCCTTCTTACACAGAAATATCTGATGGTGCACTGTTCTATAAAAACAAAAATCAGGAGTGGAACAAGCAGAGGAAAAATACAATAGAAACACATCACCACTTCTGTATTTATCACCCACTCCTACTGTAGTTTTGGCTTACAGATACTGACCAAATACAGACTAAATACTGATAGTGTGAACATTGACTAACAAGATTTTAGTCAGGCAAACTGTTACTTCATAACTTTATTTCTGTTGAGGGACTGCATCTTTATCTCTACTTTGGGTCTATATATTTGTACAAGGATTGGGTTACTTAGAGCTGCCCTTCTGGAAACTAACATCACATTGGTAATGGAAAGCCCTATCATGAAGATGACACCTACACTTTAATGTCTTTTCTGGTCCCTACTTGACTACATTATGGCCCCCACTGTGCATTGGTGCTCTACAGACTCTCCCATGACAAATAATGTTTGGGGTGAGAACGTTCTGGCCCGTTGAATTTCAACGGCTAATTGTTTTGGTCATTGTGGCAGTGACAGTCCTAGAAAACACAGTAGTGCCAAGCAGAGCATTCCTGTGTAAAGACAGTAGTGCCAAGCAGAGCATTCCTGTGTATGAGGAAGATGCGACCGTTAGCTGATGCCTGAGCAATCATTTGGCGAATAGCTGCAGTAGTGCTTGAAAGTTTGTGAATCCTTCAGATTTTTCCATATTTCTGCATAAATTGCCCTAGAATTCAAAATCAGAGTAAATAATACAGGGTGATTATAAAAGACTCATCGGGTTTCAAAGAGGTATATTTCAAAATGTATTAGATGCACAATAGTGAATTGCACATGATAACAAAGATAACCTCTTCATGTTAAGCCCATAATATGTACAAATGTTCTATGTGTCCTTCTGTTACACGACACATATCTATCCAATCCAGTAACCAGTTTGAACCAAATACACTGCAACATGTCCCTGTTGATGGTCATTACAGCCTATAACACTCAACTTTTCACGTTTACACAAGCATCCCGTGTTCTTAAAGTGTCGATACAACTGCAGAATGCTCTGGTGACCAGGTGGGTGACTTTCATACTGTTTTCAGAACGCTAGCTGCACAATAGCAAATGATTTATACTTCTCATTCTCTAAAACACAAAACGCTTTCACTTGTATAGTCGCCATTTTGGGATCTGATGCTTCCCTGCCACCTGAAGAGTCATAAGCGAGTCTGCAAGCGCGAGTTACAAACTCTGGGATGTGACCGTTTGATGTATTATTATTACAAACATTATTATTCCTGCATGCTTTACCTGCCTGCTTCACCGATGCCCCTATGCCCACCCGGACTTAGGACTTGGAGAATCCACCTCAATAAGTTAGCTGAAATGAAGATTCACATTCTATTCAGTTCATCGACAGATGAATTAAACATTTTTGTTCTGCCAATGTTAGTAAGTTGTCCGGGCTTAAATGCAGTAGAACAGGCCTAAACCTCGATAATACTGCCACCATGTTTCACAGATGGTATGGGGTTCTTATTTAGGCTAAAAATAGCTATTTTGGTCTCATTTGGTCTCATCTTGCCCAGGTGTTCTTTACTAAACTAGAGATGGGAAGCAAGGTTTATTAGAGAGTAATGACTTTCTCCTTGCAATCCTGTCATACACACCATTGTACACAATGCACACCATTCATCACAAAATACACCCCATTGTTGTTCAATATTTTCTGATGGTGAACTCATGATCATTAACATTGTGTGAGAGATGCTTAGAGGTTACTTTAGTTTCCTTTGTGACATTGTAACTAAATAATGGTCTTGAATTACCTCAATTTGTACACAATCTGTCTGATTGGATTTCTGGCATCCAAATTGTTTATAGATGTTTGTGTTACCCTTTCCAGCCTAATTATAATCAACACTTCTTCATTTGAGGTCTTCAAAACTTTGCTTTGTTCGTGTCTTGATACACTTCCACAAACGCGTATTGTGAAGATCAGACTTTGATTGATCCCTGTTCTTTAAAACATATCAGGTCAACCACCCACACCTGATTGTCATCCCATTGACTGAAAACAGCACTCTAATTTCAGCTTAAAATTATTACCTAATCCTAAAGGTTCATATACTTTTTCCACTCACAGATATGATATTGAATAATTTTCTTCATTTAAAAAATTACAAAGCCTAATATTATTGACTCATTTGTTTAATTTGGTTCTCTTTACTTTCACGATGCGTTTGAAAATCTGAGGTAGTTTTAAGTCAAATTTATGCAGAAATATGTAAAATTCTGAAGGGTTCACAACTTTCAAGCAACAGTGCATCTAATGTACATGGGATCTTTACAGTCCAATAGTAAAACAATAGGACAGCCTTGGTATTTTGTTTGTAAAGAAAATAATTAGTCATTCTGGTTTTTTTTTTAAACCTTAAAATAGGTGGTAATGTTTAGTTTTGTTACGTTTTTCTCTACTTGTTTATCCCCCCAGAAGACTGGGAGTTACTGGAAGCTCATTCTTGAAGCACTCTGTCATGAGAAGGCATAGAATATCTTAAAATAGGGTTATTTTTGTATGTGTTTGTTTTACATGTAAATGAGTAGCAGACATGCATTCCTAAGACTCTGAGGGAATTAGACAATATTCATGCTGAAATATTATTTTAGACTCCTTCATATCCTAATATGCTTACAAAGAGAAGCTGTTGAAAGAATAAAATGTCTGAAAAACAAACTGATACAGTTTGAAATACTAGTATTTAATATTTATTGCCTTTTGATATAAGCACTTGCTTATTGTGGAGGAGGATGAGATGACTAACAACGTAATAGAAACATTGACAACAACCAGTTTAGCTGAATTCATATAGACCTCGATTCGCCAAAGTGTTTATGCCATTTAGTTAATTGGTGTAAAGCACTTTGAAAATTCTCAAAAATTTTGTGCAATGTGAAGCTGCACAAAAAGTTTGCAACTTTTGATATTTTCATTGTAATTTCAAGCACCTCTGGCAAAATGAGCAGAGTTGGGGCAGGACAGGGTGTGGCTCACCAGCCCTTCCAATTCATCAAAAGTGGCAGCGCTATTTATGCCAGAAATGTTACTCCATTCGCAGACCAAAGGATCATTTTTGGTGAGGCAAAGACTGACATAACTACAAATGTAACTGATGCACCCAATGTCAGTAATAGTCTTTCATGCACAACAACTTGTATTACTTTTTACATTAAAGTGATGATGACTACATATCATAAATTCACAGCATGCTTTAGCTGGGGGTGAATGGAGCAGGATGAGAAACTGAACTAGCACCATACTAAGCAGATGCTAACTTTTACACAGCAGCCTCCTACCTGCCTGTAACAGCAGCTTCATGAATAAGCTTCTCCTGCAGCTGCTTAAGGGCTGTCCAGGCTTGTGGTTCAAGTTTGCAGTGACATACAGTACAGACCAAAAGTTTGGACACACCTTCTCATTCAAAGATTTTTCTGTATTTTCTTGACTATGAAAATTGTAGAATCACACTGAAGGCATCAAAACTATGAATTAACACATGTGGAATTATACATTACACTTTACAAAAAAGTGTGAAACAACTGAAAATATGTCTTACATTCTAAGTTCTTCAAAGTAGCCACCTTTTGCTTTGATTACTGCTTTGCACGCAGAAAAGGTGAACGGATGGACTCTACATGCCTAGTTCCCACCGTGAAGCATGGAGGAGGTGGTGTGATGGTGTGGGGGTGCTTTGCTGGGGACACTGTTGGGGATTTATTCAAAATTGAAGCGGTGAGCTGTCCAGCTCACCCCAAACCATCTCGATTGGTTCAGGTCTGGTGACTGTGGAGGCCAGGTCATCTGGCGTAGCACCCCAACACTCTCCTTCTTGGTCAAATAGCCCTTACACAGTCTGGAGGTGTGTTTGGGGTCATTGTCCTGTTGAAAAATAAATGATGGTCCAACTAAACGCAAACCGGATGGAATAGCATGCTGCTGCAAGTTGCTGTGGTAGCCATTCTGGTTCAAATGCCTTCAATTTTGAATAAATCCCCAACAGTGTCACCAGCAAAGCGCCCCCACACCATCACACCACCTCCTCCATGCTTCACGGTGGGAACCAGGCATGTAGAATCCATCCGTTCACCTTTTCTGCGTGCAAAGCAGTAATCAAAGCAAAAGGTGGCTACTTTGAAAATCCTAGAATATAAGACATATTTTCAGTTGTTTCACACTTTTTTGAAAGTGTAATGTATAATTCCACATGTGTTAATTCATAGTTTTGATGCCTTCAGTGTGATTCTACAATTTTCATAGTCAAGAAAATACAGAAAAATCTTTGAATGAGAAGGTGTGTCCAAACTTTTGGTCTGTACTGTATGTCACTGCAAACTTGAACCACAAGCCTGGACAGCCCTTAAGCAGCTGCAGGAGAAGCTTATTATATCTTATTGGTCTGTACTGTATGTGACTGCAGACTTATGAATCCTCACAGCCCACACAGTGCGCACTGTAGGGATTCTCAGATGCTGAGGCCACGAGTGGGTAGTCATGTGTCCACAAGTATGCGATTTTCATACTTCCTGCCACATTCCGACGAGAAGTGTCCGCCCTCATTCAGTTCACTTGTATTGAGCGGGGCCGCACACATCTTGTTTGCACGTGATCGCATACTTACGGTCAGGTCACACGTCTTCCTACCCCCAATGCCAGCACTGGAGAAGACACTATACGTTGTGAGGATTCAGAGGTCTGCAGTCACATAGAGTGACTGTACACTTTTACTCCAAGCCTAAACAACCTCTTTAACTATTTAAATGCCACTGTCTGTTAGGGTTTGAGTTCCCGCTGCTGCACAAGCGGAGTCTCGAACCAGTCCCGCTGCGGTCCCCCATTCGTCTCCGGCCGCAGTGGAGCCTGCTCAGCAGAGACGTCGGTCCCAGCGTCTTGCCCATTCCAGTACTGTGCAGAGACTTACTGCTGCCTCTCCTGGATCTGCTATTATAGCCAGTGCTGGAGCAGACGTTTCTGGGACGAAGTCCTGCGTTTCCCCTTCTGAGCATGCCCAGGGTAAGATCTCTCATTGGAGATCAGGGGTCACATGTTCAGGTACTGCAGCAGCTCCTATTGGTCCGCCAGGAAGGTCCTGAAACTGCATGTGTTTTGGAACAGTTTCTCATTGGTCCTTGTTTCTGGCAGGTCCTGTAGCTGTTGCTATAAAAGGGTGGCATGGCTGGGCCCCATACGTTAATATCAATCGTCATATGCTTTGCGCCAGTGTGGTCATGCGTGTGTGTGGTTAGGGCCCGGCTGAAATAAGCCCCTAGAATACCGACTTAATCAGTGAGGAGTTTGGTATGCTAGCTGGTCAGGGTCGGTATCCTAGATGCCCTAGATTACCAGCATAACCGGTGAGGAGTTTGATTGCCGTATTCAGGGCCTGGCGTTAGACGCCATAGATTGCGGGTGCTCCCGCGAGGACATTAGCGCATGATCACGTTCTATGTTCGCTTAGCAGTCAACTGTGTACCTGGGTGCCTGACAGGACACAGAAGTTTGTCTCAGCGGCTCTGTGACGTAACAGGGTTCGCTTTCAACGCTAGACAGCGCCCTAGTGTGTTTATTTTGCGACTCAGTGGTGTTAAGTGAGTTCGCACACATCGCCATATAGCGCTGCGGCACTCCTTCTAGCGGCTCTGTGGAATAACAGAGTTCGCACATATTGCCACAGCGCGTTACGGCGTTTATTTTGGCGACTGCGGGATAACAGAGTTCGCTTCTTGCGCCATTTTACTAGCAGCAGGCTCCGCCTGCACGATGGACCCCGGGCTGCGAACGCACCTCTCTACCTCATATATTTGGTGCGTTCCGCAGACCTTAACACTGTCAATCTCTGATATCAACTTTTAAATAGTGTGATTTCCATTGCGTGTGTGCACTGGCTCCCATAGGCCTACCACCACATAATACGGCTGAAAGCCTCCGGAACCGCCATCTTGGTCCCACTATGAAGCTCAGCATGTGGGTGGACTTCATAGGAGGATGCTATTTTCACTATAAGTATAAGCATGGCAAGAACTATAGTAGAAAAGTGTTGTATCCTTCTCCTCAATTCCTGTGTAGTTTGCTAAATGTAAACCTTTGGGCATGAGCATATCAATGCATATTTTATACTCTTTGATCGACAATGTGTTTTTTAAAAAAATGTTGCACAGTCACCAGAATATAGAAAATGTTCATGTGGGGTACTAACAGACAATATAGTATATTCACTGCAAGGATAAAAACTCCTAAATCTAGTACCCCTTTCCAATGTCTTAACTGGGTGGGTAAGGGTGAGGCGGTTTCTTGCATTCCATTTTTTTCTTAAAATTCAATAGGCATTCTTCCCATAGTTAAAATGTTGGATGAGGTCATTTGTAACGTAACCCTTTCACCCTGCTTAACCTTTTTCACCTGACCAGGCCATTTTTTTCAATTTTGATCAGTGTCACTTTATGAGGTAATAAGTCTTGAATGTGTTACCATATCCCAGCTATTCCAACATGTTGTACTTAATATTTGTAGCAAATTTTGGTCGATATAATTTGCGATTAATTATGAAAATATTGAAAATTAATAGAAAAATTTGAAAATTTTGCAATTTTCAAACTTTGAAAATGTATTCCCTTAAACCAGATAGTTATACCACACAAAATAGTTAATAAATAACATTTACCACATGTCTACTTTATATTTTTTTGTTAAGGAGTTAAAAGGTGTTCTGGCACAGTTTGCAATCTGACATACAGCATAAACCTCTTCGGTCTTCAAAAAGAAGCCTGAGAAATAAGACGTGGCACTACTGTAGAAGGTGCACAAGTAGGAACCCAACCAAGTGAAGATTATAAAGATAACTTGGCACTCAACTCGTATGAAGAAAAAATGGTTTTAATTGCAGTCCAAACACAACAACAACGTTTCGGTCCAAAATGGACCTTCATCAAAGTACTGCAAAACAATGTTATAATATATATAAAAATAGAGCCATAATATGCAATATGATATATTGTATAATGTAGTAAAATAAGTAAACATTCCTTGTATAAGTAAAAAACAAAGGAAACAAAAGGAAAAAGAACAGTAAAAAGAAAGAAAAAGAAAAAGAAAAATGCCTACCCGACTGCTTTATGAAAAGAGGTCCAGTTTGTGGACTATTGGTGGTTGGTGATGTGAACATCTGAGACTGAGCAAAAATATATATGAAGAGAGGTGAGTCTTTCGTTTATACAAAAGTGCACATAGATATAAAGGAAATGTGCTGGGCAGTATTGACTAAATGAGGCACGATCATGGATATTATACCTGATGAATTTATCAGTATGAAGGTACTTCTTAATTGGATTAATCTGGTATAATATACCTAAAGATGAATGAGATTCAAAAAATTATACACTTTATTTGGGAAATATACGCTATCAGGAGTTATAGATTCTAAAACGCAGGAGTTCCTTACCAAAAAGGATCCCATTACTCCTGTTTTCTACATTTTACCTAAAATTCACAAGAGTCTGGATAACCCTCCTGGTAGACCCATTGTGGCATCTACCGAATCCATCTTATCACCTCTTTCAGTTTTTCTAGAAAAAATTTTGACACCTCTTATTAGACAAACTCCCTCTTACCTTTTGGACACTGGACAATTTTTACAGGCCTTACGCGATTTAGGCCCAGTACCTAACACTGCCATCTTGGTTTCCTTTGATGTCAGGGATCTGTACACATCAATCCCCCATCTTAAAGGCATCTCCTGTACACATCACTTACTCCAGTCATCTGACAAATCCATTGAAGTCATTGAGTTCTGTATACAATTACTCACCTTAGTCCTTACGAGGAATTTTTTCATGTTCCAGGACACCTTTTATTTACAAACCAAAGGGACAGCCATGGGTTCCAATGTAGCTCCACCTTATGCAAATAGCTACATGGCTTGCTTTGAAGACGAGATTGTTTACCCAGAACCTCTATTCCAGAAATGTTGTCTATTTTGGAAAAGATATATAGACGATATTTTTTGTATTTGGACAGGTGACGAGGGTCACTAACCGATTTTTTTGACATACTGAACCAAGCTTGGCCAGGACTGGCCTTTACCATCACTTGCAGCCCAGATAAAGTGAGTTTTTTGGATACTTTGGTTATCAAGGACACAAGTGGGAATATTACTACCGACCTGTTCACTAAACCAACCGACAGGAACAGCTTATTACATTACAATAGTCTACATCCCTCAACCACAAAGAGATCCATACCAAGGTCACAATTTCACCGCGTACGCAAGATAGTCTCTGACCCTGAAGTCAGTTCTCTCAGACTAGATGAAATGCAAATCAAATTTCATGAAAGTGGTTACCCCACAACTTTACTCAACGAGGCTAAGAACCCTATAACTACTCCACGTAGACCTGTTATGAACCGCATTCCTCTAGTACATACTTATCATCCCTACGTACATATCGTGCACCACAATATACGCAAGCATTGGAACATCCTCAAGACAGCACATCCTGAAGTTAAGGAGTTCCATAACCCATTTTTGCCTTGTTATAAAAGACCTCCTAACATTAGAGATTCGTTGGTTAGGGCTGACATGTACACATCTAGTCGCAACTCTACACAGAGATTCTTACAAAGACCCAAAATGGGCACGTACCCGTGTCTACATTGCACGCAGTGCAACAATGTGATTAAAGGAGATTCCTTTACACATCCACATTCCGGTAAAAAATACCGCATTAAAGATTATTCTACTTGCGAGTCTTCATATGCAATCTACCTGATTAAGTGCCCTTGCGGCCTCTGTTACGTGGGGGAAACGACTCAGCCCGTCAAAGACAGAATCTCAAAACACAAGTCCACTATACGTTGTAAGAACATGTTATTGCCAATACCCACCACTTTATAACCACTGGGCACACTATAGCACAATTGAAATTTCAGATAATAGAGTTGATAAAACCATTGAGACGAGGTGGTGATCGTATACAAATATTAAAAAAGAGAGAATCCTATTGGATTCATCAATTACAGACACTATCACCCCGTGGACTTAATAGAGATTATGATCTCCATTCGTTTATCTGATTTCATTGTTTCATTCTGAGGTCGATTATATTTATTCCAGTGTTATCTTTAATATATTTTAACATCATTACTCTTTTTTACAGAGTCGTCTATACTGAATTTAGAATTGTGATCCCTCTACATGCCTAACCTCTGGACTCCTTCATCATCCTCTTCCTCTCGACTGCTATATTCTGTATATCACTCTGTGTAATAATAATAAATTTGCTGCACTATCTTTAAATTCCGTTTTCACTTTGCCAGTATTCCTCTATTTTACTTATAGCCGTTTTCGCCAGGTTACCTTCACCCCACACTCTCCTATGTGGCTTCTAGTTACCAAGACAGGCTTGAAACGCAAGCGCACAGCACTTGGAACGCACTGACGCGTCACTTCCGGTGACATACTTCCGGTTTCGCCACTAACACTAGTCCCGCCCCATACATATAAAAAGGCGGTTATTTTACTCAGTCCCTCGCTCCAACAAGCGGCGGATACCGCGTTGGGAGAGGCTCTGAGCTGCCACACTACACCACCACCGGTAAGATCTTTTCTTTATAGCCTTAGCATTTAGATAGATTGTATTATCACTAAGATTAGCTCTTATGCTATTTCAGGCTATTTCGGTGGATACTACCATTATCTAAATCACCAGGGGACGGTACCTCCTAATAGTCCCTCCATTATCTTAGCGTCTCAGCTAATTACTTTACCATCACTTCTAAATGGCACTTTATTTTATCTAGGTGGATTCATGCCTCCTCCAATTTATTAGGATCCTTAAGGGATTATAATACGCCATATAGTAAGATTTTTCATTTCACCCACAATGAGCGTATATTTCCCAAATAAAGTGTATAATTTTTTGAATCTCATTCATCTTTAGGTATATTATACCAGATTAATCCAATTAAGAAGTACCTTCATACTGATAAATTCATCAGGTATAATATCCATGATCGTGCCTCATTTAGTCAATACTGCCGCAGCACATTTCCTTTATATCTATGTGCACTTTTGTATAAACGAAAGACTCACCTCTCTTCATATATATTTTTGCTCAGTCTCAGATGTTCACATCACTAACCACCAATAGTCCACAAACTGGACCTCTTTTCATAAAGCAGTCGGGTAGGCATTTTTCTTTTTCTTTTTCTTTCTTTTTACTGTTCTTTTTCCTTTTGTTTCCTTTGTTTTTTACTTATACAAGGAATGTTTACTTATTTTACTACATTATACAGTATATCATATTGCATATTATGGCTCTATTTTTATATATATTATAATATTGTTTTGCAGTACTTTGATGAAGGTCCATTTTGGACCGAAACGTTGTTGTTGTGTTTGGACTGCAATTAAAACCATTTTTTCTTCATACGAGTTGAGTGCCAAGTTATCTTTATATATCTTCAAAAAGAAGCCGACCGTTCTCTGTAGTCTAACCTTGTCAACAGATGGAAGTATGGAACCGAAATGTATGTGGTAAAACTACAAGAATACAAATAACAGCTTATTAAAGTGACAACAATAATTTAATCTCATCTTTTTTACCTTAAATGGGCAGAACAGGAGGGATAAAAGTTTATCAGCAATTTCTAATTTTTCCACCAAAAATTACAAAACCATATTTTTAGGGATCATGAAATGCCTTTGAGAAGCCTATGTGACATAAAATGCCCAAAATTGACATTATTTTAAAAACTGCCCCCCTCAAATTGCTCAAAATCACATTCAAGAAGTTTATTAACCCTTTAAATGCTTCTTTGAAAAACACTGGAATTAAAAAATTAAATTTAAGATTTTTCCACAAATGTTGCTTAGCTCCAAATTTTTCATTTTCACAACTTTAACGGAAAAAAAAGGACCATACAATTTGGTGAGCAATTTCTCCTGAGTACAGTGCTATCCCATATGTAGTAGAAAACAACTATTTGGCTGCATGTCAGGGAACATGCAGCATTTGACTTTTGGAGAGCAAAATTGCCTGAAATAGATAGCGGACGCCATTTTGCATTTGTAGAACCCCTGATGTGCCTAAACAGTGGAAACCCCACACAAGTGAGCCAATTTTGGAAACTAAACCCCTCAGGGAACTTATCTAGACATGTGGTGAGCACCTTAACCCTTTTCTGACATTAGACGTACTATCCCGTCCATGGGACCTGGACCCGTACGACCATGGATGGAATAGTACGTTACATGCGATCGGACGCGCTCACGGGGTGAGCGAGGCACTTTAAGCCCCGGCACACTGCGATCAAACATGATCGCAGCGTTCCGGTGGCATAGGGAAGCATTGGGCAGTGTGGGGGCTCCCGCATGCTTCCGAGACCTCCTCCCTGCAGGCCCCCGGATCCAAGATGGCTGCAGGGTCATTCTGGGTCCTGCAGGGAGGTGGCTTGTCAGTGCCTGCTGAGAGTAGACACCGGCAAGCCTCCTGCACTGCCTGTCAGATCGCTGATCTGACACAGTGCTCTGCAAAGTGTCAGATCAGCGATCTGACATTACATAGTACTGTTCCACCCTGGGACAATGTAAAAATGTAAAAAAAAATTATACTGTGTAAAAATATTTTTAAAAAATCCCTAAATAAATAAAAAAATATATATTTCCCCAATAAACACATTATTATGTAAATAGAAAACAATAAAAGTACACATATTTAGTATCGCCGCATCCGTAACGACGCGCCCTATAAAACTGTTCCACTAGTTAACCCCTTTAGTGAGCCCCTTAAAAAAAAACAAGGCAAAAAAACAATGCTTTATCATCATCCCAGCGAACAAAATGTGGAATAACACGCAATCAAAAAGACGGATATAAATAAACATGGTACCGCTGAAAACGTCAAAAACGAGCCACCATACAGCATCATCAGTGAAAAAAATAAAAAAGTTAGAGCTCGCAGAATAAAGCGTTGCAAAAATAATTATTTTTTTATATAAAATTGTTTTTATTGTATAAAAGCGCCAAAACATAAAAGATATAAATGAGGTATCGCTGTAATCGTACTAACCCGAAGAATAAAACTGCTTTATCAAATTTACCCCATGCGGAACAGTATAAATGCCCCCCCAAAAGAAATTCATGAATTGCTGGTTTTTGTTCATTCTGCCTCCCAAAAATCGTAATAAAAACCGATCAAAAAAATCATGTGCCCAAAAATGGTACCAATAAAAACGTCAACTCGTCCCGCAAAAAATAATTCTTCACATGACTCTGTGGGCAAAAATATGGAAAAATTATAGCTCTCAAAATGTGGTGATGCAAAAACATTTTTTGCAATAAAAGGCATCTTTTAGCGCGTGACAGCTGCCAAACATAAAAGCCCGCTATAAATAGTAAATCAAATCCCGTTTTATCACCCCCTCAGGGAAAGAATAATAAAATTAAAAAAAAGTATTTCCATTTTCCCATTAGGGTTAGCGTTAGGGCTAGGGTTAGGTTGGAGCTAATGTTAGGGTTAGGGTTTGGGATAGGGTTGGGGCTATAAAGTTAGGTTTAGGGTTGGGGCTAAAGTTAGGGTGTAAGGAAAGGGACGTCGCCATTTTGTATACCAGCCTCCATCTTGTCTGTTCACAGAGCCACAAACTTTTAACTACACAGGGCCTATTAGCATATCCAGTATGACCGGTTTTGATGTCCACTAGGAATCAAAGGGGCTTTAGCATGCTAATTAGTTTAGGCCAGTGTCTGAATAAGATGGTCAGTCGTATGGTAAATAGCTCAAGCTTAAGCCATTGTTTCCTGCTCCATATGAATTGCAGGCCAGTTAATATGCTGCTTCAAAGCAAAAGGGAAGGGCCTAGCAGGTTTAAGAATTGTAGCCATGTACAGGGTGGTCATTCCATTTTCTCACAGCAGCCAGAAACACAAGGGACAGACCTTGCCAAGGGTGTAGCAACACATGCTTTGGGGACTATCCAGCAACCGAAGACTGTACCTGGGGACGGCAGAGCGCCCCTGCCTTCCCATGAAAATACTACCCGGTAATATTGATCTATAGCTTATACCTTTAAGCCTTGTACATTATCGTTGTATTTCTTCTCTGACTGCAAATCCATTGTAATTACGTTGTATAGCTTTACTGTATATTTCTGTAATTATCTAGTGCGCTCTTAAGGCGATTAAACCATAAAATTAATCTTGGGCTGATGCTTTTACTCTGATCACGAATCTTAGAATACCCATTGGGTAACAGGACACCCTCCCCGGCGGCCATTTGCTCTAGGTGCAGTTCCCTTACTGACCTGAGAGACAAAGGGGGCGCCGGAGAGCTGTACCTGTGGAGTTACGTCCCATTGGTGACGTGGGAGGAAGGGGGTCGTCCCTCACATTTGGTAGCGGAGGTGGGATCAGAAGCTGTGATACCCAGGCTACCCTGTGGCGGTCGGCTTAGTTCCTCAATTGGTGGCAGCGATGGGATCAGAGTAATAGTGTGCGTGGGACCCCTACTCCCAGACACTAGAGACTACCAGCGGTACTTTCACTGCTGGGGTCTTAAGGTCAGCCCAGCATCGTCAGAGGTAATTACAGTTGTGTGCAAGTCGGTGCAGTGTTCAGTAACAAGGTTCCCAAGATGGCGGAAGCAAGGAGTAGGGCAAGGGGGTGCAGGCCAATGCTGTGGCCTATGAGGGTTCGATACCGAAGAGGGGAAGCTCAGCAGGGTCCCCAAGGGGGCGGACCACCGTGCTCAGTCTCTCAGTGGACTGTCCACCCCTGCGTCCCAGTGTGTACAGATCGGAGCCCCCTTCCAGCGGCTATGGCACAGCTCAGGCTGGTAATGCACCCCCTAGACAGACTCCTGGTGGCAGAGAAAGCAGTCAGAGCGGAGCAAGCAGCGCAGAGCGTGAGCATACAGAACGCCGTGAAGCTGCTGGTGTGGGAGCAAGCAGCGGCGAGAGAGCAGCGGAGCGTGAGCATACAGAACGCCGTGAAGCTGCGGAGCCCGGCACCGACTGGAGATGGCTCAGCACGGGCCCCCGATGGACGCACCAGGCCCACCGGAGACAAGGGCTTCCAAGGTCCGGGCGGAGGACTTTCCCTTACTTGAAAAGGATGGAGAACTGGATTCCTTTCTGCTGGCTTTTGAGAGGACATGCCTCCAACATCATCTGGCCCCGGATCAGTGGGCAAGGTACCTGACCCCCCGTTTGAGGGGTAAGTCCCTGGAAATTTTGGGGGACTTACCTGCCGGGGAGGAGCAGGACTACAACGGCATCAAGCGGGCCCTGATCCAGCACTACAACCTCACCCCGGAGTCGTACCGCAGGAAGTTCAGGAGCCTGCAGCGGGGTTCAAAGGACACCTGGACCGACCACATGCGGGCCCTGCTGAGAGCTGCGGAGCACTGGACCTCGGGTCTAGAGCTCACTACCCGCCAGGAGGTCCAGGAACTGTTTGTCGTGGAGCAATTCTTGTGGAACTGCCCAGAGGACCTCCAGCAGTTCCTCCGTGATCGGAAACCAAAGGGGGCTTCTGCTACAGCCGCCCTAGCAGACGAGTATGCCAACAACAGGGCGCCGGAGCCAAAGAAGCCTGCCAGCAGCACCTGGAGAGGGGGTAAGCCCAATCCTGTCCCAGCCCCATATCCAGCCCCCAGAGTGCAAGGGGTGTACCCCCGGCTGCCCTCTCCAGGCCAGGAACCGAACCAGACGTTGTCATAATTGCAATCAGCCAGGACACGTTTAAGGCTGCGTGTCATCAGCGCCAGAAGGCCCCATCCCTGTCCCAGAAATCGACCACTGTTTTGTGTGTGGGAGGGGGTGGTGGGAGGTCCCTAGACAATTACCAACCCGTCACCATCGGCCGCTCAGCGGTCATGGGACTGCGGGACACAGGCGCTGAACGAACCTGGTACGCCCTGAGGTGGTGTCCCCTCAAGACTTGGTACCTGGGAAAACCCTTTCCGTCTCCGGAATTGGAGGCGTTGAACCGGCGCTGCCCGTTGCCAAGGTGTATTTGGACTGGGGCGCCGGGAAGGGGATGCGGGAGGTGGGAGTAACGCCGAATATTCCTACAAATGTGTTGCTTGGGACCGATTTGGGGCGGCTAGTGTCCCAGTATGTGGCCACTGAACCCCCAAGTTCGGCTCCCCAAGAATGTCATGACTCTACTGTGAATGCTAATGTTAATGTATTGAATGTGCCTCCAACAGTGGAGGAGGGAGTGAAACCTGATGGTAAGCCATGCACTGACATTACACACACAGGGCTCACAGTGAGGACAGGTGAGGAGGCTGCACGGGAGAGCTCAGAGGTGGGGGGAGGGGCTGCTATGGGCAGTGTAGGGCCCCTAAGTGAATCCAGCCTGCTGAGTCTAGGGCCCCTGCAGGAAGAGGAACAGGCCATGGGGGGAGGGGGTGTCCCAGGAGTGGAGCCACCAGGTAGGACCCCAGGTCAGGAGGTCCCCACATCCGGGATGTCAGGAAGTCAGGGAAGTCTGCCTGACCCGACGACTTGGTCAGGGGACGAGGGAAAGCAGGCGCTACCCGTGGTCTCAGCGGTCGTGGCCGCTGTTACCAGGAGTGGGAGCGCTGAAGCCCAAGGAGCCTCGCGGAGGTCCGACGGTTTCCCCCTCTCCGACCAAGTGGCTGCCGAGTCAGACAGTAGCCAGGAGACAGATCCCGGGGAACTGACAGAGGACATGGCAGTTTCATCAATTCTTGCCACATCAAGTCAGGGATTTCAGGCAGCGTTGGAAAGCTGACCCTAGCCTGAAGACTCTCAAGGAACAGGCAGCACAGCCTCCCCTGGAGTCTGACCGCGAGCGAGTGGTCTGGGACCAGGGACGGCTGTACCGGGTAACGGTCCAGCAGGGTTCACCGGAGGCGTGGCCCAGGGACCGACAGTTAGTGGTACCCCATCCGTTCAGGGCGGAATTTTTGCGGATCGCACACGAGATTCCAATGGCCGGACACCTAGGGATCACTAAAACCAGGGCCAGGCTAGCTCAGCATTTCTACTGGCCCGAATGAGGACCGAGGTGATAGCCTACTGCCGTTCGTGTGACACCTGTCAGAGGGTGGGGAAGGCGGGGCCGCGCCCCAAAGCCCCACTGGTAACTCTGCCCATCATCGAAGAGCCTTTCTCGAGGGTGGCTGTGGATCTCATTGGACCTCTGTCCACTCCCAGCCGCTCCGGGAAATGCTTCATACTAACGGTAGTGGACTATGCCACCCGGTACCCGGAGCGGTAGCTTTGTCGTCCATTCGGGCCGACAAAGTGGCCACTGCCTTACTGGAGATTTTCTCCAGAGTGGGGTTTCCCAAGGAAATGCTCACCGACCGAGGGACCCAGTTCATGTCGCAGCTGATGGAGTCTCTCTGTAAGCAGGTACCAGGTGCAACATCTGGTGGCCAGCCCTATCACCCACAGACCAATGGCTTGTGTGAGCGGTTCAATGGCACCTTAAAGCAGATGCTGAAGATGTTGGTCGACTCCCACGGGAGAGACTGGGAGTGGTATCTCCCACACCTGCTGTTTGCCTACCGGGAGGTCCCACAGGCCTCAACGGGGTTCTCCCCCTTTGAGCTCCTGTACGGGCGACGTGTACGGGGGCCCCTTGCTCTGGTGAAGGAAGCATGGGAAGGGGATTTAGACACCCCTGGAGTGTCGGTCATTGAGTATGTCGTGCGCTTCCGGGACCGAATGATGGCCTTGACGCGGCTGGTGCATGACAATATGGTCCAAGCTCAGGCTGACCAGAAGCGATGGTACGACCAGAATGCTTGTGAGCGGACCTACCAGGTGGGTCAAAAGGTGTGGGTACTGGTTCCCGTACCACAAAACAAGCTTCAGGCAGGCCTGGGAGGGTCCATACCTCGTGCACGAGCAGCTCAACGCCGTCACCTACCTGGTCACCCTGGACCACGCCCGTGGAAGGAGGAAGGCCTTCCATGTGAACATGATGAAGGCCCATCATGAGCGGGAGGCTTATGCTCACCCAGTGTGCAACCTTCCAGAGGAAGGAGAGGCAGAAACCCTCCTCGATCTGCTCACCCAAGCCAAGGCGGGTGGATCCATCGAGGATGTGGGGGTTGGCCACCAGCTCTCGGAGGACCAACGTTCCCAGCTGGGGGCCACCCTGCACCCCTTTCGGGAGCTGTTCAGCAGCCTGCCCGGAAGGACTGAGGCAGCAGTCCATGACGTGGACACTGGCAACCACCCCCCAATCCGGCGGTCAGCATATCGGGTCTCTCTTGAGGTGCAGCAGCAGATGCGCCAAGAGATAGACGAGATGCTGAGGCTGGGGGTGATCCAAGCGTCCAACAGCGCGTGGGCTTCGCCTGTAGTCCTCGTCCCAAAAAAGGACCGAACTACGGGGCTGTAGGGGCTTAATTAAAGGTGTAAATTCGTAGCAAAAAAGTCCGTTTTTTTTACAACGAATTTACACCTTTAATTAACCCCTACAGGTGTGAAATTTTGCACACTTACACTCATGTAATTGTTTGTGCAAATCAGATATCAAACTACATGAAAAGACATGGTTAACTCTATGTAAACCAAGTGTCATTTCATGTCGGGTGCTTCTGTCTTTTCCAAAAGCCGACTTTACCCGGCAATTGAATCAGAGGCTATTTTACTATGTAGAAGTGTATAAACTATAAATATATGTATATATATATGTCACAATGACATGTATATATATATATATATGTATTCTATGTGTGTTATTTAGTGTTTACAAGGAAAGAAAGAGGTTTTTTTAGTTACGATATTTTGTTCCCATAGACTTACATTGGATTTCCGGTATCGGTATCGGGTATCGCCGATATTTTAATGGTATCGGCGATACCATTCCGATTCCGATACTTTTGGATATCGGAAAGTATCGCTCAACTCTAGTTAGGGGTGTGTTAGGGTTAGGATTGTGGTTAGGGAGGGTTATGGTTAGGGTTGGGATTAGGGTTATGGGTGTGTTGGGGTTAGAGTTGGAGTTAGAATTGGGGATTTCCACTGTTTAGGCACATCAGGGGCTCTCCAAACATGACATGGTGTCTGATCTCAATTTCAGCCAATTCTGCGTTGAAAAAGTCAAACGGTGCTCCTTCCCTTCTGAGCTCTGCCATGCACCCAAACAGTGGTTTACCTCCACATATGAGGGTATCAGAGTACTCAGCACAAATTGCACAATAACTTTTGGGGTCCTGTTAACCTTGGAAAAATAAAAAGTGGGGGTGAAAAGATAATTTTTGTGTAAAAAGTAAGGTTTTTTAATTTTACGGGTGTACGTTATAAACTGTGAAGCCCTTGGGGGTTCAAAGTTTTCACCACACATCTAGATAAATTCCTTGGGAGTCTAGTTTCCAAAATGGGGTCACTTGTGGGAGGTTTCCACTGTTTAGGCACATCAGGGGCTCTCTAAATGTGACATGGTGTCCAATCTCAATTCCAGCCAATTTTGCGTTGTAAAAGTCAAACGGCGCTCCTTCCCTTCCATGCTCTGCCATGCACCCAAACAGTGGTTCCCCCATATATGGGGTATCAGCGTACTCAGGACAAATTGTACAATAACATTTGGAACCAATTTCTCCTGTTACCCTTGGGAAAATAAAAAAAATTGGACCTGAAGTAATTTTTTTGTGAAAAAAAGTTAAATGTTCATTTTTTTTAAACATTAAAAAAATTCCTGTGAAACACCTGAACGGTTAATAAACTTCTTGAATGTGGTTTTGAGCACCTTGAGAGGTGCAGTTTTTAGAATGGTGTCACCTTTGGGTATTTTCTATCATATGGACCCCTCAAAGTGACTACAAATGTGATGTGGTCCCTAAAAAAATGGTGTAGAAATGAGAAATTGCTGGTCAACTTTTAACCCTTATAACTTCCTAACAAAAAAAATTTTGGTTCCAAAATTGTGCTGATGTAAAGTAAACATGTGGTAAATGTTACTTATTAAGTATTTTGTGTGACATATCTCTGTGATTTAAGGGCATTAAAATTCAAAGTTGGAAAATTGTAAATTTTTCGCCAAATTTAATTTTTTTTACAAATAAACGCAAGTCATATCAAAGAAATGTTACCACTATCATGACGTACAATATGTCTCGTGAAAACAATGACAGAATCACCAGGATCCATGGAAGCGTTCCAGAGTTATTACCTCATAAAGGGACTGTGGTCAGAATTGTAAAAATTGGCCCGGTTATTAACATGCAAGCCACCCTTGGGGGTAAAGGGGTTAAACCCACAGGTGCTTGACAGAATTTTATAATTTTGAGCCGTGAATGTGAAAACGAGAATGTTTTCGCAGAAAAATTTTGCTTTATCTCCAAATTGTCCATATTCACAAGGGTAAATAGGAAAAACTGAATGGTACAATTTGTTATGCAATTTCTCCTGTGTGCATCATTACTCCCTATGTGGTCAAGAACTACTTTGCAGGCATTGCAAAGCTCAGGATTAGAAAAAGTAGATTCAAGTATACTGTGTTTTGTATTAGAAAATACTAAATAATATACATGTGCATTGATTTAAAGATACAGTTCAGATTGGAAAAGCCATTATCACATATGGCATAAACATCGGGTTTCTAATTAAAATAGCCTACAGTGGGGAAAATAAGTATTTGATACATTGCCAATTTTGCAAGTTTTCCCACCTACAAAGAATGGAGGTCTGTAATTTTTAGCGTAGGTACACTTCAGCTGTGAGAGACAGAATCTAAAAATAAAAAAACACAGAAAAACACATTGCATGATTTTTACATAATTAAATTGCATGAAATAAGTATTTGATCACCCACTAACCAGTAAGAATTCTGGTTCTCACAGACTTGTTCTGTTAGTTTTTCTTTAAAAAGCTCCCCTACTATGCACTCATTACTTGTATTAAAAACCTGTTTTAACTTGTTACCTGTATAAAAGACACCTGTCTGCACACTCAATTAATCCCACTCCAACCTCTCCACCATAGCCAATACCAAAGAGCTGTTCAAGGACAAAATTGTAGGCCTGCACAAAGCTACAGGACAATAGGCAAGCAGCTTGGTGAGAATGCAACAACTGTTGGCACAATTATTAGAAAATGGAAGAAACGCTTCTTCCTCGGACGGGGGCTCCATGCAACATCTCACTTCGTGGTGTGAGGATGATTCTGAGAAAGGTCAGGAATCAGTCCAGAACTACCCTGCAAAAGCTTGTTAATGACCTAAAGAGAGTTGGAACTACAGTCTCAAACATTACCATTAGTAACACACTACGCTGCAATGGATTGAAATCCAGCAGGGCACGCAAGGTCCCCTTGCTCACGCCAGCACATGTCCAGTCTTGTTTGAAGTATGGAGGCATCAGAGAAGTTCATGTGGTTAGATGAGAACAAAATAGAACTTTTTGGTATCAACTCCACTCGCGGTGTTTGGAGGAAGTACAAAGATGAGTACAACCTCAAGAACACTGTCCCAACCGTGAATAGCAGTGGAGAAAACATCTTACTTTGGGGGTGCTTTTCTGCAAAAGGGACAGGACGACTGCACCGTATTGAAGGGAGAAGTGATGGGGTCATGTATAGCGAGATTTTGGTCAACAACCTCCTTCCATCTGTAAGAGCATTGAAGATGGGTCGTGGCTGAGTCTTCCACCATGACAATCACGCGAAACACATAGCCATGGCAACTAAAGAGTGGCCTCTACGAGTAAGAAGCATTTCAAGGTCCTGTCCATTTTTTGTAGGTGGGAAAACAAACTTGCAAAATTGTCGGAGTATCAAATACTTATTTTCCCCACTGTATAAAGGTGTGTTTTGAGAAAAAATGTCAATAGTAAATTCAATGAGAGATGAAATTACTTCCTACATAGATGCAAGAATTGGCCCTTAGCAGTGGTGAAGCTCCAATGGAGCCAGGCCACGCAGCTGCTATGGGGCCCTTGAGCTGGGGGATCCAGTACTGGTGTTGCCCGTTATACTTCTGCCTCCCCTCATCGCAAGTTCAACTGTATTGGCATCCTGGATGTTAGTGGCAGTTCTCTTGTGAAAGAGTCGTTTGAAGTTTGTCAACCTTGATGAAGATCTTCTAATCCAAAAAAATCTATAGCACCAGTGTAAAGTTGTGAAGTCATAAATATGTTCAAAGAATTATACTGTATAATTCAGCCTAAAAATGTTGCCAGTAACAAATTGACATCTATGAAATGAAACCAATCAAGCACATGTGTCATGACTCGGGTGTGTTGGGTGACCCGGGACCAGTGGCTTCTTCTTTGTACCTAATGCTGGGGGGTGCCCTTGCTCTCCTTGGATTACTTCTGATGGTGAAGATGCCAGGACCACTTACCTTGCCTTAGCTCCTGAATTCACCCTCGGTCTGTACACTTCCTCCACCCAGGGAAGAGGGGATTAGTAGTATACAGTAGTGCACCAACCAGACTAACAAGGTAATATGAACAGGGGAAATGAAAAATAGCAAACACTGGGGAGTGGAGGATGGGGTAAAACCAAAGTAGGAGAAGAAAGGGAATTATCACACACTCAAAACATAGCAACAGTCACAGATAAATCCATTAAATGCCTTTCTCCTATTATAACCAACAACAACCTCCAGCCATGCAGCATAAGCTATCTCTGACAATGAGTTGTAGCTAGGACCCAGTTTATATAGATATGGGAGTGGCTAACAGTACACAGCGGAGGGCCTTAATGCTCCAGAAGCTCTCAACAGAGCAGATTAAACCATGCACTGCCAAATTTTTTTACACCATTTAATAAGAATGTGAAGTGTTTCTAATCAGTGCAGGAGTAGAAAAAAATCAGACTCTGCGGTCTTCTGCCTCCTCTCTGTCACGGTAAACCCATGACAACATGCCACTTGAAAGCTGCCATACAAAACCCAGAATCCTCCTTCCACCACCCTAAGAAAAGGTTAAATTAAGAAAAGAGGGTGTACTACATCTGATTGTAGAATTTATGGTCAAAAACAAAATAATTGCAAGTATGTTCACAAAGACTGACAACCCTTACCTAAATGGGACATCATGGGGGTTTATCCACAGATTTATGCACGCTTGGTATATTGTAGAAGGTAAGAACTGCCGAGTGATCTGTAGCCATGAAATCTTCATTTTTTTTGCCACAATCCCTTGTTGAAAAGCCATAAACAGTCCAATTTGGACTTAAAGATCTACAAGGTTTCTAAGTGGAGGAAAGTGTGGAAAACCTTGTTATTCAATTGTCAATTTCCCTTTGCCACAAATCATTAAATGGGCCTAAAAAAACATTTCCCTCTGCTGGTTGATGACACTATCATTTCTTCCAAGGCCCAACAAAGTAGACCTCTTTCTTTCCATTCCATTAAAATAATCAAATTAAAAGTTATGTATGTCCCATGATGTAGCAATGAAAAAGATTTGTACAGCTGGGAAAAGACTAAAAGGAGAGTGTAGAGAGAGATGGAGTAAAACATGGAATATTTTGCATACCTGCATTTTCGTGTTCCTGTAGCTGGGCAGGTAGATCCTGAAACACCTCTTGTTCATTTTCTAGTACTGTGTCCACTACAGATCGGTGGTCAATATAATAGTCCCTTTAGTAATGAATATTTTTTAATTAGATAAAATAAATGAAGAGAGGCTAAATGACCAATATTCATACCAGACAACAGTTGTTCACTGGATCCTAATGTCTGCAGTTGGGGTGTTTGCCCCTTCTGTAAGTAGTGGACGAATCATTGTTCATGAGACCTCGTTTTGAAGACAAAATAAATCACTTGAGAATGGTAAGGTCGAGTTACATGCAGTAGATCGGTACACAATACTGTTAAAAAAGGATTCCTGACATTTCTCTAATTCTAATTCAATAATTTCTCTAAAAACATACACTTAACTTATTATACACATGAAACATTCACTTTAAATCATTCTGTCAGTTATGACACCATAATGATCCCCTTCTCCGATAACATACTTTATAGCAAACTATGTGTCATCAAATTGTTGGTAAGAAAATGTCTATAAATTGTCCAAGCTTTTTCTTCTGCTGTGATGCAATGATTATGAATGAAACAAAAGGTTTTTCATTGTCAAAAAAGAATTATAGTTACACAGCTATTTGAGCAATGATGACCATAATATGCGACTTTTGGCATTTTTGTCAGTGAAAGGTGCGTCACCCATTGAAATGCATTGTTAACCGTTACTTGCAAAGGTCTGGTATTATTTAAACTTATAAGGTTTAGAACAAAGTTATTCACTGCTTTAAAGAGAACCACAAGGGCATAAATCAGACAATGTCTGCGCGATTGGAGCCAGGTTTGTTTTAGGCTAAGTGCACACGTTCAGGAATGTATGCAGAATTTTCCTGAGCAAAACCGGACTTTTTTCGAAGGAAAAACGCATGCGTTTTTGTTGCGAATTTTGCTGTTTTTGGTGCGGATTTTGCTCTAGTTTTCCGCAAAATTAATGAACATGCTGCTTTTTTTTCCGCGATGCGTTTTTTTGCAGAAAAAAAACGCACCATGTGCACAAAAATTGCAAAATTCATTCTAAGTGATATGATGCTTAATTCATGCGTTTTTTATGCATTTTTTGCAGCGAAAAAACACGAATAATCCTGAACGTGTGCACTTAGCCTTACTCTGAAACGATGCAGAGTTCCGGAGTAAGCTTATCTTGAAAAGCCAGCTGGGGACTATATGGAGAGACCAGACTAGTCCGATGTGATCCCCTGCCAGCTTCTCCCTGCTCTACTCCATTGGACTGACTGGTCTAATATGTGTATACATAGGGAAAGACCTGTCAATTAACTAGGGCAGTGGGACAAGGAGCATCGGACTAGTCAGGTCAACGCAAGTAGTGTAGGAGTTCCACCTTTCGTCAAACTCAATCTGACAGGTCGTCACGCCCCCTATCATTTAATCCGTCTCCTTGTGATTTGATCTGTCTGGGAAATCAGGAGTGTTGAATCTGGGAATTTCTATCAAAGTGATTCATCAATTTATTCGTCTCTATTTATATTTTATCCATCTCCTTGTGGATTTGATCAGTCTGTGGTGGAAAGGTGTATCAAGGCGAATCTTGATTTTATAAGGCTCTTTTTGTGGGGGATCTTTTAAGTCCACCAGTAAATGTATGTAAAGGGATTTTATCTGAGTGTCTGCTTCACTCGCTGTAAAGTTATATCTTAGTAGTCTATGTACAGACTAAAAGGTGTTTATTGTACCGTATTATCCAGTATATAAGAAGTTTTTCCCCATAGTGAATTAAAGAAAAGATAGGATCCGTATCTTTTTAGCAGGAGTGCACCAGTGATACGTCCGGACATGTCCTGTAAAGTACAATTGACAGAAGCTCGCATCTTAACATGCTATTTAGATATGGTAATTCACTTGATAGAAATTACGCATAGTAATTAGCCCTGTATTGTGTATAGCCAGGCATAGTCGGGCATGCCTGGACAAATCCTTTAAATGCTCATATTATGAAATGGTCACATTATGAAATGGTCATATTATGTATATGGCCGTGTTACAATATTACACACGCGAATGTTTTATTTGTATTTTTAAAAAAGCAATGACGCGGCATTGTAAAACAAGGTTACAAGATTTTATTGCATTAAATAAATACATCTCAAAGACATTTCAAGCATTGAACTAATTGTGACACCAAAATGGCGATACAAATGGTGATACAGCCCGGTTATGGTGTTCTCTCTAGACAGGCGCAAGTTTGGTGAATATTCCAACAGATGTAGTGCGGTGTTTTTAAATTTGATTTTCTCTCAGCAATAAAATTTCTCACAATTGCATCATTATGCGGTTTATCAGCAGAAAACTTCGCCAATATCTTACTGAACGGCATGTTCCGAGCTAAAAAATGTAAAAAGTACATGCAGTAGTGACCGCAGACAGTGCTATACGTGTCTTCGATTTGGCTGCCTTTGATAATAATAAGTCTCACAATTCTTGTTCAGGAAAGTCACAAAAACGATTTTGAACAGAATTCAACAAAAATCGGGTACAAACTTTTTAGCATAGCGGTGTTTCTGACTCTCAGCTGCTATTTTAATAGTTACCATACGAATATTGTAGCGAATCAAGATGTATTAAATTGAATGCTAACACGATTCCAGCAAGTTGATGACAAATTCAGAGCAAATTCGTTATTTCGGGACGTGTACCGGCCTATTTTGGCACATTCCCACTCCTACGCAGCGTTTCTGACCACCATTCAACAAAAATCGGGTACAAACTTTATAGCACAGCTGTGTTTCTGACTCTCAGCTGATATTTTAAACAGTTACCATACGAATATTGTAGCGAATCAAGCTGTATTAAATTGATTACTAACACGATTCCAGCAACTTGATGACAAATTCAGAGCAAATTTGTTATTTCGGGACGGGTCCCGGCCTATTTTGGCACATGCTCCACTTTACTCTGATTCAACGCGATATATTCAACGGATATTTGTAAAGCTAGGTTATTTTAAAGATTTCAGCAACTTGATGGCAAATTCAGAGCAAATTCGTTATTTCGGGACGCGTGTACTGGCCTATTTTGGTACATGCCCACTCCTACGCAGCGATTTTGACCACCATGCAACAAAAATCGGGTACAACTTTTTAGCATAGCTGTGTTTCTGAGTCTCGGCTGCTATTTTAATAGTTACCATACGAATATTGTAGCGAATCAAGATGTATTAAATTGATTACTAACACGATTCCGGCAACTTGATGACAAATTCACAACAAATTAGTTATTTTGGGAGAGGCCTAGGCCTATTTTTTAACGATGCTAACCCCCTCAGATATGAAAGACAGGCAGCGCTTTTTCAAGAAAACTGTCACTGTGGTGCTTTTCTCTAGCCTTCATCAGTGTAGCCGCTAGGATACACGGACCCCTACAGCTCATCCCTATAGTGTAGTTTAATGTAGGGGGCAAACAGATCATCGCTGGTGTTTGGAAAATACCATATTTCATAGATGGTGGTGATCCGCTGAATCATTTTTAAACATTTCACGCCACTCAAGCACCCACAGCACACTTATGGTGTACCCGCACCGCTGCAGCTAGCGCTTTTTAGCTAAAAAGGCATGATATAACTGCCCGCAGGTGATGTTTGTGACCTTATTTGCATCATTTTCATTATAGCACGACGGACAGCCGTGGAAAAAACAACCCTGAAATTCAAAAACTATGTGCTGGCCGTTAACATACGCATAGTCATCTAGAAAATATTGAGCGAGTTGCTTCACAAACCCTCTCAAGGCATGCTGAATGTCAATGTTCTCGGTATGCGCTACATACATGACCCACTGTATAGCCTGGGATGAGTAGCGTTCTTGTTGCACAGGCCTATTTTTAAAGATGCTATGCCCCCTCAGATATAAAAGACAGGCATGTTGGGACGTGTCCCGGCCTATTTTGGCACATGCCCACTCCTATGCATCGATATTGAGCACCGTTCAACAAAAATCAGGTACAAACTTTTTAGCATAGCTATGTTTCTGACTCTCATGCCATGCCAGAAAGGCCTATTTTGGCACAGGCCCACGCCTATGCAACGATTTTGACCAGCATTCAACAAAAAATTGGGTGCAAACTTTTTAGCATACCTGTGTTTCTGACTCCCATGCCGTACCAGAAAGACCTATTTTGGCACATGCCCACACCTATGCAACGATTTTGACCAGCATTCAACAAAAAATTGGGTACAAACTTTTTAACATACATGTGTTTCGGACTCTCATGCCATACCAGAAGCACCCGGTGCCATGAACTCTAGCCCATAATATTTCACATCGGGTATGGGACCTACATAGCTTTGTTTTCTCAGGTATTAAAAAAGTGTGGAAAAGTGAAAATCCCGCGGCCTGAGGTAATTTAGTGAGCTTCATGGGGATAAAATTTAGCGAGTCTATGAACCTTATAGACAAATCGGGTATCGTCACACACAAGACCACAACACCTCGGGCTATCACATTTACCGGTAGTTTTCAAAAACCACTGCCTTACCAATAAAGTAAGAATCGTGGCGACCTGCATTGTGGGCTATAAATGTATACCCTGAAAATTTACCGTTGGTAAAGAACAGTAAAAAGTTGTGCGTACAACTATCATCCTCAAACTCCCAGCGCTATCACAAACACTATTACCTACAGAGGCGGCCCCGCGAGAATTTCTGTATGTGTGTATCAAGATGCTCCCTGCTTTGACCGATTGTTTGCTCGTGAATGCTGCCATTTCCAGGGGCATCATAGTTGTGTAAATGCGCTGGGAGCTCGTGTATCGGCCCCTAGGGTGTAATGCGTGAGCATTTTAATTATTTTTTCAATTCATAACCAGACGTTCCCAGGCAGACAGGTTTATTTCACAGAAGTTGACTGTACAGTTGCATAATTTTTGTTTAAAATCATACATTTGCATAATTTTGTTTAAAATCGCACAGTTCTGCGATAATGTCGGGTGTTGGACACGCACTTATCAGTCTTTCATACGTGTCGCAGAAAGATTTTAGTCTGTTCTGCGCGAGTTTATTATGCACGTACTGTGCAGACATGTCAAGAAACATTTTGGCGTGTTCAGCAGTCCATACGGGTGTTGGTGTGTAAGGTGATCGACCATCATCCTCCTGCTTCTTACTTACACGACGACGCGATACCGCGCGTTTCTTTGGCGCTAATGCATCGGCTGAATTGGAAGCTGCTGCTTCCGCGTTGCTATTTGCAGATTCTGTAGCTTGACACAGACGTATATTCTTAAGCCTACTACTCTCCATATTCCCGGGGTGTGCGGTTGTCGCGTCGCTTTCTCCACGATCTGCGACACACCTGAGTGAAAGAGGTTCCGTTCTCACCTCCGCTCTGTTCTCAAATCCATAATTGCGCTGTTGCAAAACTCGCGAATGACGATCCTCCGTAACTAAAGAAAAGATACGTGGTGTAGTTAACCGCTAAGCGGGCGAGATATAGGAAAAGCTACAGGCCCCACTTTACTCTGATTCAACGCAATATTTGTAAAGCTACCAGCACCGATTATCTATGAAACCGATGCATGATTGTTTGTATAAGTACACTATAGAGCGGGCTAGACATATATACTTACAAGTATCCCCCGGGTGCTGGTCTACAGAGAATGCTGAATTAACAGACATCTCGCTGCCCGGGCGCCGCCATATGGGGCTGTTTTCTCCCTCAAACTGCAACCTCACGGGCGATACTTTAGCAGCTGTAAATAAAATATAACATACATGAATGCGCAAAACACTCACAAAGCTAACTTGACACACGTAAATAAAATATATCTACTAGTTACCGCAGAAATTTTTATCTGCATGTATAAGTACACTATAGAACTGCGTAGACATATATGCTTACAAGTATGAGACGTGTAGTGTAGTTCAGAGATTGGTGAATTAAACGGTGTGGAGCTGCTCGGTCGTTGTCGTATGGGGCTGTTTTCTTTTTCAAGCTGCAGCCTCCTGCACGCTAGTTTAACAGCTCTAAATAAAAATAAACTATTAGTCGCCTCAGAAATGATATCTACACGGGCCACACGCACAAAGCTAAATTCGCAAAGCTACCGTAACGCGCGTAAATAAAATATATCCACTAGTTATCGGTGGGGGACGCAGCGTACAGAGGATACAAACACATATCAACCGTGTTTCAAGGACCCGCTACCTTTTCTATTCCAGCGCCGTGTGCTTAGCGAATCACCCCATCTTTTAGGAGCGTAGGGTATCGCGCGAGTTAGAGGATTATAGTCCGGTTCTACAAACTCGACATCTGTATCCTGGGGATCCTCCACGATCTCAACATCGGAATCGCGATGCTCGAGCGGCTCAGCCGCCACAGTGTTTTCAACCGCCCAGTCTGCTTGGATGCGAACTGTATCTGTATGAGAAAATGTATTTAATTACCCGTCTAGATACATAGGTTTAAAACATCTGATATAGCTATAGGTTTCTTGCCTGTGACAGCCTGGTGAGAACTTGAGGCTCGTCGCCCGCTAGCAGAGTTGCTATCCTCTAACAGGTTCGGCGTAATGAGCCGGTTCTCATTGGAGTAGCCTGAATGGAGTCCCTCTTCTTAAATAAGAAAGAATGAAATATATCATTTATATATACAAAGCGCAGACTCAGACAGCCCGAGACAATACGGCGTACACTATATACGGTGTAAAACTTACCCGATTGTTCTGGTGAAAGCAAAGCAGAATATTGACCGCGAGAATATCTGGACTCCATCTTGAATAAAAAGGGTCCGCTATTGAATTAAAGCAAATAAAGATCAAGTATGAAAACACGGCTAACCTGTTCATGCAAATAACCCCTTAATCTACACAAACTTAAATATAATTGAAACAAAAGACATAAAAATACTCAATTTAGCTCTAAAGATCAACTATGAAAACACGGGTAAGCTATTCATGCAGATAACTCCTTAAACTACACAAACTTAAATATAATTGAAACAAACGTGGATATTCACGAGACATAAAAAAATACTCACTTTAGCTCTAAAGATCTGCCGTGTGTCCTGTGAGGTGTGAACCCTTACAAGTGAGAGGTGTATTGATCGTGACCGGCTTGTATTTATTAGGGCTAGCAGAGAGAACCCGCCCTCTGTCAATGCCCCCAACGGTGAGACAGAAAAAAAACATCCCATTCATGTTTTACAGAGGGATCATGGCGGCTAACCGCGTTGAAACAATATTAGAGAAGCAATATTTCACGCCCGAACCCCCACCATCATTACCCAGTAGCTGTAAATTTATAACGCCTACTATTAATATTAATAATTAATATAGACTGCCGCTAAAATCCATACAGTTAATTTTATTTTAGCTGACAGGGTCGTTAGCTAGACGTGTTTTAATAATATAAACCTGTAGTTATATACGCTGCGTTGATAAGTTGTAACAGTGCAGGTCAGCCTGTTAGAGGATAGCAACTCTGCTAGCGGGCGACGAGCCTCAAGCTCTCACCAGGCTGTCACAGGCAAGAAACCTATAGCTATATCAGATGTTTTAAACCTATGTATCTAGACAGGTAATTAAATACATTTTCTCATACAAATACAGTTCGCCTCCAAGCGGACTGGGCGGTTGAAAACACTGTGGCCGCTGAGCCGCTCGAGCATCGCGATTCCGATGTTGAGATCGTGGAGGATCCCCAGGATTCAGATGTCGAGTTCGTAGAACCGGACTATAATCCTCTAACTCGCGCGATACCCTACGCTCCTAAAAGATGGGGTGATTCGCTAAGCACACGGCGCTGGAATAGAAAAGGTAGCGGGTCCTTGAAACACGGTTGATATGTGTTTGTATCCTCTGTACGCTGCGTCCCCCACGATAACTAGTGGATATATTTTATTTACGCGCGTTACGGTAGCTTTGCGAATTTAGCTTTGTGCGTGTGGCCCGTGTAGATATCATTTCTGAGGCGACTAATAGTTATATTTTATTTACAGCTGTTAAACTAGCGTGCAGGAGGAGGCTGCAGCTTGAAAAAGAAAACAGCCCCATATGACAACGACCGAGCAGCTCCACACCGTTTAATTCACCAATCTCTGAACTACACTACACGTCTCATACTTGTAAGCATATATGTCTACGCAGTTCTATAGTGTACTTATACATGCAGATAAAAATTTCTGCGTTAACTAGTAGATATATTTTATTTACGTGTGTCAAGTTAGCTTTGTGAGTGTTTTGCGCATTCATGTATGTTATATTTTATTTACAGCTGCTAAAGTATCGCCCGTGAGGTTGCAGTTTGAGGGAGAAAACAGCCCCATACGGCGGCGCTCGAGCAGCGAGATGTCTGTTAACCCCTTCCCGACCTTTGACACAGCGTATGCGTCATGAAAGTCGGTGCCAATCCGACCTATGACGCATACCCTGCGTCATGAAAGGATCGCGTTCCTGCGGGTCGGGAGACCGGGGTCACTCAAAGGTCACCCGACCCGCAGTTACAGGACCCTTTGTGCTTCACCACAGGGGGGTTGGCTTAACCCCCCCGTGGCCACGATCGCTCTGATTGGCTGTTAAAAGTGAAACAGCCAATCAGAGCAATGTGTAATATTTCCCCAATTTAATTGGTGAAGTATTACAATCCAGCCATGGCCGATGCTGCAATAGCATCTGCCATGGCTGGACACCGAGCCCTGACCCCCCCACACGTAGTCATGGCGGCGATCGGCCGCCGCCACCAAAAGATGGCGGTGATCGGTCACCGCCGTCACTATCTGCTCCCCTCCCCCTTTGCTCCGCTGCCCCATGTTCCGATCCCCCCCTAACATTCCGACCCCCCTACTTACCTCTCCTGGTCCACCGATGTCCCTGGATCGGTCCCGGCGTCTGCCCGGTCCTCTTCATGGGCGCCGCCATCTTGGGAAATGGCGGCCGCATGCGCAGTGCGCCCACCGGCCAGCGCATGCGCAGTGCGCCCCCCAGTGTTCAAAAATTTATTTTGATCACTGTGATAAACTGTCACAGTGATCAAAATAAAAAAAAGTAAATGAACCCCCCCTTTATCATAGGTAGGGACAAATAAAAAAATAAAGAATTTTTTTTTTTTTTTCGTAGCGGATTTTGCTGCTGATCCGCAGCTGATTTTGCTGCGGATCCGCGGCAGATATTGCTGCTGATCCGCGGCGGATATTGCTTCGGATCCGCGGCGAATCCACGGCGGATTTTGCTGCTGATCCGCGGCGGATTTTGCTGCTGATCCGCAGCGGATTTTGCTGCTGATCCGCGGCGGATTTTGCTGCGGGTCCGCGGCGGATTTTGCTGCTTATCCGCGGCGGATTTTGCTGCTTATCTGCGGCGGATTTTGCTGCTGATCCGCGGCGGATTTTGCTGCGGATCCAAGGCTGATTTTGCTGCGGATCCGCGGCTGATTTTGCTGCGGATCCGCGGCGGATTTTGCTGCTGATCCGCGGCGGATTTTGCTGCTGATCCGCGGCTGATTTTGCTGCTGATCCGCGGCTGATTTTGCTGGGGATCCTCGGCGGATTTTGCTGGGGATCCTCGTGACGTGCCGTCATTCAGTGAAGGAGTCTCGGACACGGGCTGCAGCGTCTGGGCTCCGTCACCGCTAGCACAGATGAATCATCTGCTGATTCATCTGCGCTAGCGGGTATAGCATAACGCGATCGCGTTATGCTATACCGTTACCAGCCTGTCAACACTACGTGTTGAACGGGCTGGTAAAACGCAATATGAACCCAGCCTTAGGGTTAGGGTTAGCATTAGGGTTAAGGTTAGAATTAGGGTTAGGGCTGGAATTTGGGTTAGGGTTGGAATTAGGGTTAGGGTTGGAATTAGGGTTAGGCTTGTGGTTAGGTTTATGGTTAGAGTTGGGATTAGGGTTAGGGGTGTGTTGGGGTTAGGGTTATTGTTAGGGTTTGTATTAGGGTTAGGTGTGTGTAGGGGTTAGGGTTGGGGTTAGGGGTGTGTTGGGGTTAGGGTTGGAGTTAGAATTGAGGGATTTCCACTATTTAGGCACATCAGGGGGTCTCCATACGCGACATGGCGCCACCATTGATTCCTGCAAATTTTGCGTTCAAAAAGTCAAACAGTGCTCCCTTTATTCCAAGCCCCGACGTATGCCCAAACAGTGGTTTATCCCCACATATGGGGTATCAGCGTACTCGGGAAAAATTGCACAACAACTTTGGGGGTTCTAATTTCTCCTATTAACATTGGGAAAAAAAATTGGGGACTAAAAAATTATTTTTGTGGAAAAAAATGATTTTATATTTTCACGGCTCTGCGTTATAAACTTCTGTGAAGGACTTGGAGATTCAAAGTGCTTATCACACATCTATAGGAGTTCCTTAGGGGATCTAGTTTCCAAAATGGGGTCACTTGTGGGGAGTTTCTACTGTTTAGGCACATCAGGGACTCTGCAAACGTAACATGACGCCCGAAGACTAGTGTTGAGCGATACGATACTGCAAATATCGGGTATCGGCCGATATTAGCTGTATCGGCCTTTCGACTCCGAATACCGATATTTTCGTCATATCGAATACCGGAATCGGATTTGTCACTGTCACTGTCTGTGTCCGTCGGTCGGGTCTGTCACTGTCAGTGTCCGTCGGTCGGGTCTGTCAGGAGTCAGCGGCACTTACCTGGCAGAAGATCTCCGGCGGTCACGGCCTGGACTGCTTCATGGCCGCCATCCTCTTCTCCCCGGCGGTCACATGCAGTTTCTCGCGATAACTGCAGTGATGCTGGGTAATCCCGGCCGTAAAGCAGTCAGTCCGATGACGTCACCGCCGGGGAAGCAGGTAATCAGCTGTGCTGCGTCGCGATGACAGGCTCTGCCTGTCATTGCGATGTAGCAGAGCTGGATCGTCGTGGGACTGTCGTTACTATGGACTGCGTCGGACAGGTGGTATACTGTTGGTTTGTTTTTTTTCTTTTTTTACAGGAGATCGATGGCGTCGCAGGAATGAGAGTACAATAAAAGAAATGAAAAGTGTGTTGTCTCTTATTTCATTAAAAGACTTTTTTCTTGCTTTGTCTTTTTTTTATGCATTTAATAACTTTGGGATTAATAATGGATCGGTGTCTTATTGACACCTCTCCATTATTAACCGGGCTTATTGTCACCGTGCAATCAACGGTGACATTAACCCCTTATTACCCCGCTTGCCACCGCTACAGGGCAAGTGGGAAGAGCCGGGTAAAGTGCCACAATTGGCACATCTTTTGATGCGCCAAATGTGGGGCTGCTGTAGCCTGGTATTATCAGGCTGTTGAGGGCCAAAATCCATGGGCCTTGACAGTCTTTTAATACCAGGCCGCAGCAGTCTGCATTTTACTTGGCTGGTTAACAAAAATAGGGGGACCCCTACGCCGTTTTTTTTCGAGGGGATCCCCTATTTTTGTTAACCAGCCAAGCTAAGCAGACTGCTGTGGCCTGGTATTATCAGGCTTGCAAGGTCCATGGATATTGGATCCTTACCAGCCTGAAAAACCAGGCCTCAGCGGTCTGCTTCATCTGGCTGGTTAACAAAAATAGGGGGGACCCCACGCCAATTTTTGTTTGAGGGGATCCCCTATTTTTGTTAACCAGTTCCCTCTGACGTCACTGATTGTGTCCCTGGCTGACCTGAAGTGAAAGTGGAAAGCAATCAATTAAGCTTTCCACTTCCTCTCCTGTCAGCCAGGAGAGGAACTCATTCATTTGGGGGTTTACTGTGAGGCTGCAGCATTAGCTGCGGTCCCTGCAGTAAACATTAACCCTTTCTGAAGGATTACACCGTGGGACCTGACTGTACATCGGATTGGTAAGAATAATTTTGCTTTATTATTTTATTTTTATTACAGGAAATGGTTTTAGCAGGAAAATAAAATATGGTCAAAAACTGTGTGATTATTTCATTAAACTTCTTTTTTATTAAAGTGTGTGTGTTTTATTTTTCTTTCATACAATAGGATTAATAATTGATAGTTGTCTAATTGACAGCTCTCAATTATTAACCTGGCTTAAATTGACCTTTCAATTGCAAGGTCATTTTAACCCCTTATTAACCCATTCGCCACCGCTACAGGGCAATGGGAATAGACGGGCAAAGTGCCAGAAAGGGCAAATCTAATTAGAGATTTGCCCTTTCTGGGGTGTCTGGGCATGTTAGTAGCCGGGGGGGGGGCCAAAAATAATGGTCCCTCTCTGGGCTATTATTATCTGCCCCCACTCACTGGCTTTGTCTGTCTGGTTGCGAAAATAGGGCGGGAGCCCACGCATTTTTTTTCAGCAATTTTACACCTCATATATATATATACATGTCATTAAATTTGTGACACATATATATATATATATTTATATTTATAGTTCATACACTTCTACATAGTATAATAGCCGCTAATTCAATTGCCGGCTTTTGTGAAAATGCAGAACCCGACATGAAATGACACTTGGTTTACATAGAGTTAACCATGTCTTTTCATGTCGTTTGCAATCTGATTTGCACAAACAATTACATGAGTGTAAGTGTGCAAAATTTCACACCTGTAGGGGTTAATTAAAGGTGTAAATTCGTAGCAAAAAAGTCCGTTTTTTTACAACGAATTTACACCTTTAATTAACCCCTACAGGTGTGAAATTTTGCACACATACACTGATGTAATTGTTTGTGCAAATCAGATGCAAACAACATGAAAAGACATGGTTAACCCTATGTACACCAAGTGTCATTTCATGTCGGGTGCTTCTGTCTTTTCACAGAAGCCGGCTTTACCCAGCAATTGAATCAGAGGATATTTTACTATGTAGAAGTGTATAAACTATACATATATGTATATATATATGTCACAATGACATGTATATATATATATATGTATTCTATGTGTGTATATTTAGTGTTTACAAGGAAATAAAGGTTTTTTTTAGTTGCGATATTTTGTTCCCATAGACTTACATGGGACTTCGGTATCGGAATCGGATATCGGCGATATTTAGTGATATCGGCGACTGCATTCCGATCCGATATTTTCCGATACCAAGCAGTATCGCTCAACACTACCGAAGACCATTCCATCAAGTGGGCATTTCAAAACGTCACTACTTCCCATCCGAGCCCCGACGTGTGCCCATACAGTAGTTTTCTCCCACATATGGGATATCAGCATACTCAGGACAAATTGGACAACAACTTTTGGTGTCTAATTTCTCATGTTACCCTTGGGAAAATAAAAAAATTGGGGACTAAAAGATCCTGATTGTGGAAAAAATATGATTTTTTTATTTTCATGCCCGGGCGTTATAAACTTGTGTAGCCCTTGGGGTTCAAAGTGCTCACCACACATCTAGATAACTTCTTTGCGGGGTCTAGTTTCCAAAATGGGGTCACTTGGGGGGGTTTCTACTGTTTAGGCACATCATGGGCTCTGCAAAACGTAACAAGATGCCCGCAGACCATTCCATCAAGTCGGCATTTCAAAGCGTCACTACATCCCTTCCGAGCCCTGACGTGTGCCCAAACAGTGGTTCCCCCCCACATATGGGGTACTAGCGTACTCAGGAAAAACTGGACAACAACTTTTGGGGTCCAATTTCTCCTGTAACCATTGTGAAAATAAAAAATAGTGGGCTAAAAAAATCATTTTTTGAGAAAAAAAAATGATTTTTTATTTTCACGGCTCTGCGTTATAAACTTCTGTGAAGCACCTGGGGGTTCAAAGTGCTCACTATGCATCTAGATAAGTTCCTTAGGGCGTCTAGTTTCCAAAATGGGGTCACTTGTGGGGGAGCTCCAATGTTTAGGCACACAGGAAGTGTCCAAATGCGACATGGCAACCGCTAAATATTCCAGCATATTTTCCATTCAAAAAGTCAAATGGCGCTCCTTCCCTTCTGAGCCCTGCCGTGCGCCCAAACAGTGGTTTATGACCACATATGAGGTATCTGTGTACTCAGGAGAAATTGCCCAACAAATTTTAGGATCCAATTTATCCTGTTGCCCATGTGAAAATGAAAAAAACTGAGGCTAAAATAAATTTTTTGTGAAAAAAAAGTACTTTCTTTTTTTTAAGGATCAATTTGTGAAGCACCTGGGGGTTCAAAGTGCTCACTATGCATCTAGATAAGTTCCTTAGGGGGTCTAGTTTCCAAAATGGGGTCACTTGTGGGGGAGCTCCAATGTTTAGGCACACAGGGACTCTCCAAATGCGACATGGCAACCGCTAAATATTCCAGCATATTTTCCATTCAAAAAGTCAAATGGCGCTCCTTCCCTTCTGAGCTCTGCCGTGCACCCAAACAATGGTTTATGACCACATATGAGGTATCTGTGTACTCAGGAGAAATTGCCCAACAAATTTTAGGATCCAATTTATAATGTTGCCCATGTGAAAATGAAAAAACTGAGGCTAAAAGAAAATTTTTGTGAAAAAAAAGTACTTTCTTTTTTTTACAGATCAATTTGTGAAGCACCTGGGGGTTCAAAGTGATCACTAAGCATCTAGATAAGTTCCTTAGGGGGTCTAGTTTCCAAAATGGGGTCACTTGTGGGGGAGCTCCAATGTTTAGGCACACAGGGACTCTCCAAATGCGACATGGCAACCGCTAAATATTCCAGCATATTTTCCATTCAAAAAGTCAAATGGTGCTCCTTCCCTTCTGAGCCTTGCCGTGCACCCAAACAGTGGTTTATGACCACATATGAGGTATCGGTGTACTCAGGAGAAATTTCCCAACAAATTTTAGAATCCAATTTATCCTATTGGCCATGTGAAAATGAATAAATTGTTGCTAAAAGAAAATTTTTGTTGGAAAAATTAAAATGTCCATTTTTTTCTTCCACGTTGCTTTTTTCTGGTGAAGCACCTGAAGGGTTAATAATCTTCTTGAATGTAGTTTTGAGTAGCTTGAGGGGTGCAGTTTTTATAATGGTGTCACTTTTGGGTATTTTCTGCCATATAGACCCCTCAAAGTGACTTCAAATGTGAGGTGGTCCCTAAAAATAATGGTTTTGTAAATTTTGCTGTAAAAATGAGAAATCGCTGGTCAATTTTAACCCTTATAACTTCCTAACAAAAAAAAATTTTGTTCCCAAAATTGTGCTGATGTAAAGTAGACATGTGGGAAATGTTATTTATTAAGTATTTTGTGTCACATAACTCTATGGTTTAACAGAATAAAAATTCAAAATTTGAAAATTGCAAAATTTTCAAAATTTTCGCCAAATTTCCATTTTTTTCACAAATAAACGCAAAAATTATCAACCTAAATTTACCACTAACATGAAGCCCAATATGTCACGAAAAAACAATCTCAGAATCGCTAGGATCCGTTGAAGCGTTCCTGAGTTATTACCTCATAAAGGGACACTGGTCAGAATTGCAAAAAATGGCAAGGTCTTTAAGGTCAAAATAGGTTGGGTCTTGAAGGGGTTAATTCAGTATTCTCTGTAGACCAGCACCCGGGGGATACTTGTAAGTATATATGTCTAGCCCGCTCTATAGTGTACTTATACAAACAATCATGCATCGGTTTCATAGATAATCGGTGCTGGTAGCTTTACAAATATTGCGTTGAATCAGAGTAAAGTGGGGCCTGTAGCTTTTCCTATATCTCGCCCGCTTAGCGGTTAACTACACCACGTATCTTTTCTTTAGTTACGGAGGATCGTCATTCGTGAGTTTTGCAACAGCGCAATTATGGATTTGAGAACAGAGCGGAGGTGAGAACGGAACCTCTTTCACTCAGGTGTGTCGCAGATCGTGGAGAAAGCGACGCGACAACCGCACACCCCGGGAATACGGAGAGTAGTAGGCTTAAGAATATACGTCTGTGTCAAGCTACAGAATCTGCAAATAGCAACGCGGAAGCAGCAGCTGCCAATTCAGCCGATGCATTAGCGCCAAAGAAACGCGCGGTATCGCGCCGTCGTGTAAGTAAGAAGCAGAAGGATGATGGTCGATCACCTTACACACCAACACCCGTATGGACTGCTGAACACGCCAAAATGTTTCTTGACATGTCTGCACAGTACGTGCATAATAAACTCGCGCAGAACAGACTAAAATCTTTCTGCGACACGTATGAAAGACTGATAAGTGCGTGTCCAACACCCGACATTATCGCAGAACTGTGCGATTTTAAACAAAATTATGCAAATGTATGATTTTAAACAAAAATTATGCAACTGTACAGTCAACTTCTGTGAAATAAACCTGTCTGCCTGAGAACGTCTGGTTATGAATTGAAAAAATAATTAAAATGCTCACGCATTGCACCCTAGGGGCCGATACACGAGCTCCCAGCGCATTTACACAACTATGATGCCCCTGGAAATGGCAGCATTCACGAGCAAACAATCGGTCAAAGCAGGGAGCATCTTGATACACACATACAGAAATTCTCGCGGGGCGCCTCTGTAGGTAATAGTGTTTGTGACAGCGCTGGGAGTTTGAGGATGATAGTTGTACGCACGACTTTTTACTGTTCTTTACCAACGGTAAATTTTCAGGGTATACATTTATAGCCCACAATGCAGGTCGCCACGATTCTTACTTTATTGGTAAGGCAGTGGTTTTTGAAAACTACCGGTAAATGTGATAGCCCGAGGTGTTGTGGTCTTGTGTGTGACGATACCCGATTTGTCTATAAGGTTCATAGACTCGCTAAATTTTATCCCCATGAAGCTCACTAAATTACCTCAGGCCGCGGGATTTTCACTTTTCCACACTTTTTTAATACCTGAGAAAACAAAGCTATGTAGGTCCCATACCCGATGTGAAATATTATGGGCTAGAGTACATGGCACCGGGTGCTTCTGGTATGGCATGAGAGTCCGAAACACATGTATGTTAAAAAGTTTGTACCCAATTTTTTGTTGAATGCTGGTCAAAATCGTTGCATAGGTGTGGGCCTGTGCCAAAATAGGTCTTTCTCGTACGGCATGGGAGTCAGAAACACAGGTATGCTAAAAAGTTTGCACCCAATTTTTTGTTGAATGCTGGTCAAAATCGTTGCATAGGTGTGGGCCTGTGCCAAAATAGGCCTTTCTGGCATGGCATGAGAGTCAGAAACATAGCTATGCTAAAAAGTTTGTACCTGATTTTTGTTGAACGGTGCTCAATATCGATGCATAGGAGTGGGCATGCGCCAAAATAGGCCGGGACACATCCCAACATGCCTGTCTTTTATATCTGAGGGGCATAGCATCTTTAAAAATAGGCCTGTGCAACAAGAACGCTACTCATCCCAGGCTATACAGTGGGTCATGTATGTAGCGCATACCGAGAACATTGACATTCAGCATGCCTTGAGAGGGTTTGTGAAGCAACTCGCTCAATATTTCTAGACGACTATGCGTATGTTAACGGCCAGGACATAGTTTTTGAATTTCAGAGTTGTTTTTTCCACGGCTGTCCGTCGTGCTATAATGAAAATGATGCAAATAAGGTCACAAACATCACCTGCGGGCAGTTATATCATGCCTTTTTAGCTAAAAAGCGCTAGCTGCAGCGGTGCGGGTACACCATAAGTGTGCTGTGGGTGCTTGAGTGGCGTGAAATGTTTAAAAATGATTCAGCGGATCACCACCATCTATGAAATATGGTATTTTCCAAACACCAGCGATGATCTGTTTGCCCCCTACATTAAACTACACTATAGGGATGAGCTGTAGGGGTCCGTGTATCCTAGCGGCTACACTGATGAAGGCTAGAGAAAAGCACCACAGTGACAGTTTTCTTGAAAAAGCGCTGCCTGTCTTTCATATCTGAGGGGGTTAGCATAGTTAAAAAATAGGCCTAGGCCTCTCCCAAAATAACGAATTTGTTGTGAATTTGTCATCAAGTTGCCGGAATCGTGTTAGTAATCAATTTAATACATCTTGATTCGCTACAATATTCGTATGGTAGCTATTAAAATAGCAGCTGAGAGTCAGAAACACAGCTATGCTAAAAAGTTTGTACCCGATTTTTGTTGCATGGTGGTCAAAATCGCTGCGTAGGAGTGGGCATGTACCAAAATAGGCCAGTACACGCGTCCCGAAATAACGAATTTGCTCTGAATTTGCCATCAAGTTGCTGGAATCTTTAAAATAACAAAAACACAACATGAAAATAGCCTCACCAGATCTTGAAAGATGAACAGTGCACTAGCAGGATGCAGCTGGCTCCCACAGATAAAGGCTGGCGCAGCACAGGTGCCCTCCACTGATGAGGACAGCCACCCTATCACAAAAAAGTGATGATAAAGGTATAAGCTGCCTGGTGGAGAAAACACACAAATAAAGCTTGCTTAGGAGGACAAAAAAGTGCAATGCATAGTGTCTGGATAGCAGCCTATTTATAACGCCCATAATAGAAAGCGGGCTGTTCAGCACTATATATGCATAACACAAAAAACCAGACCATCAAAAAGGAGCCTACCTGCACCCTGCAGAAAATGATAAAAAGTGCAAAAAAATGCATCTGATAAATGCATCAATGAGGTATTGGTTACTATTTTGGCCAAAGCAGATAAGCTCGCAAAACAACGGCAAGGTTCCCCATTATATTGCGAGTAACTAACTTACATCAATTCAAAGCTCACAGACAAAGATAGAAGGACTTAAAAATCCTAAAAACTTTTTTGTGATAGGGTGGCTGTCCTCATCAGTGGAGGGCACCTGTGCTGGCCAGCCTTTAACTGTGGGAGCCAGCTGCATCCTGCTAGTGCACTGTTCATCTTTCAAGATCTGGTGAGGCTATTTTCATGTTGTGTTTTTGCTAAAAAATTTTTAGGATTTTTAAGTCCTTCTATCTTTGTCTGTGAGCTTTGAATTGATGTAAGTTAGTTACTCGCAATATAATGGGGAACCTTGCCGTTGTTTTGCGAGCTTATCTGCTTTGGCCAAAATAGTAACCAATACCTCATTGATGCATTTATCAGATGCATTTTTTTGCACTTTTTATCATTTTCTGCAGGGTGCAGGTAGGCTCCTTTTTGATGGTCTGGTTTTTTGTGTTATGCATATAATGCTGAACAGCCCGCTTTCTATTATGGGCGTTATAAATAGGCTGCTATCCAGACACTATGCATTGCACTTTTTTGTCCTCCTAAGCAAGCTTTATTTGTGTGTTTTCTCCACCAGGCAGCTTATACCTTTATCATCACTTTTTTGTGATAGGGTGGCTGTCCTCATCAGTGGAGGGCACCTGTGCTGCGCCAGCCTTTATCTGTGGGAGCCAGCTGCATCCTGCTAGTGCACTGTTCATCTTTCAAGATCTGGTGAGGCTATTTTCATGTTGTGTTTTTGCTAAAAAAAATTGTAGGATTTTTAAGTCCTTTTATCTTTGTCTGGAATCTTTAAAAGTAACCTAGCTTTACAAATATCGCGTTGAATATATCGCGTTGAATCAGAGTAAAGTGGAGCATGTGCCAAAATAGGCCGGGACCCGTCCCGAAATAACAAATTTGTTCTGAATTTGTCATCAAGTTGCTGGAATCGTGTTAGTAATCAATTTAATACAGCTTGATTCGCTACAATATTCGTATGGTAACCGTTTAAAATATCAGCTGAGAGTCAGAAACACAGCTATGCTATAAAGTTTGTACCCGATTTTTGTTGAATGGTGGTCAGAAACGCTGCGTAGGAGTGGGAATGTGCCAAAATAAGCCGGTACACGTCCCGAAATAAAAAATTTGCTCTGAATTTGTCATCAACTTGCTGGAATCGTGTTAGCATTCAATTTAATACATCTTGATTCGCTACAATATTCGTATGGTAACTATTAAAATAGCAGCTGAGAGTCAGAAACACCGCTATGCTAAAAAGTTTGTACCCGATTTTTGTTGAATTCTGTTCAAAATCGTTTTTGTGACTTTCCTGAACAAGAATTGTGAGACTTATTATTATCAAAGGCAGCCAAATCCAAGACACGTATAGCACTGTCTGCGGTCACTACTGCGTGTACTTTTTACATTTTTTAGCTCGGAACATGCCGTTCAGTAAGATATTGGCGAAGTTTTCTGCTGATAAACCGCATAATGATGCAATTGTGAGAAATTTTATTGCTGAGAGAAAATCAAATTTAAAAACACCGCACTACATCTGTTGGAATATTCACCAAACTTGCGCCTGTCTAGAGAGAACACCATAACCGGCTGTATCGCCATTTGTATCGCCATTTTGGTGTCACAATTAGTTCAATGCTTGAAATGTCTTTGAGATGCATTTATTTAATGCAATAAAATCTTGTAACCTTGTTTTACAATGCCGCGTCATTGCTTTTTTAAAAATACGAATAAAACATTCGCGTGTGTAATATTGTAACACGGCCATATACATAATATGACCATTTCATAATGTGACCATTTCATAATATGAGCATTTAAAGGACTTGTCCGGGCATGCCCGGACTATGCCTGGCTATACACAATACAGGGCTAATTACTATGCGTAATTTCTATCAAGTGAATTACCATATCTAAATAGCATGTTAAGATGCGAGCTTCTGTCAATTGTACTTTACAGGACATGTCCGGACGTATCACTGGTGCACTCCTGCTAAAAAGATACGGATCCTATCTTTTCTTTAATTCACTATGGGGAAAAACTTCTTATATACTGGATAATACCGTACAATAAACACCTTTTAGTCTGTACATAGACTACTAAGATATAACTTTACAGCGAGTGAAGCAGACACTCAGATAAAATCCCTTTGCATACATTTACTGGTGGACTTAAAAGATCCCCCACAAAAAGAGCCTTATAAAATCAAGATTCGCCTTGATACACCTTTCCACCACAGACTGATCAAATCCACAAGGAGATGGATAAAATATAAATAGATACAATAAATTCATGAATCACTTTGATAGAAATTCCCAGATTCAACACTCCTGATTTCCCAGACAGATCAAATCACAAGGAGACGGATTAAATGATAGGGGCGTGACGACCTGTCAGATTGAATTTGACGAAAGGTGGAACTCCTACACTACTAACGCAAGTTTACGCTGAAATACTGTAGTTTCAGAGCAAAAAATATAGGGCTGCAATTGCGCCATCATGCTGTGATTCATTCTGCTCATAGTTTGGGCAGCATGAATTTAATGACAGGTCCTGCCTAAAACTCTCAGTGAGGAGAGAGCCATCAGGCTGTATAAATTGTCACAAGTTCAAGCCCACCATCATTGTGCTTACCTGTGTTCAAGCTGTTGCCTTTTGTGGGAACAACTGGAACTATCAAGCTCATTGCATTTTTATTAAGTAAAGTTGTTTCTGAATTGTCTGCTGTGTACACAGGTGTGGAAAAATATCTGGTCTCCCCTCCTGTGTTTACATACGCATACAACCCCAATTTAAAAAAAAAAAGTTGGACCGCTGTGGAAAATGCAAATAAAACAAGAATGCAATGATTTGGAAATCTCTTGTAGCCATATTGAATTCACAACTCTACATAGAGCACAGATCAGAAGTTGAAAGTTAGACATGTTTTCATTTTCACTTGAAACATTAAACATTTTTAAAAATTGATGTCGGCAACACATCTAAAAAAAATTTGGGACATGGCCATGTCTACCATTGTGTATCATCCTTTCTTCTTTGTACAACAGTTTGTAAATGTCTGGAAAGTTTACTGGCAGGCAGCCAGTTCATCACTCAAACTCAATGTTTTTGTGTGGATGCAGTAAGTGGTTTAGTATTGTCTTGCTGAAAAATGCAAGGTTTTCCCTGAAATGGACATTGTCTGGATGGGATCATATGTTGTTCTGAATCCTCTATATAATGATCAACATTAATAGTGACTTTCAAGAAGTATAATCTGTCCATGCCATAGGCACTAATGCAATCCATACCATCAGACATGCAGGATTTTGAACTGTGACATGATAACAGGCTGGATGATAAGTTTCCCCTTGTCTGTGTTATCCATGGCTTCTTATCTGTATGATAGAGCTTTAACTTGCATTTATGGATTGTATGGCGAACAGAGAATGATTTATAGAAGTGTTGCTGAACCCATGCAGTGATTTGCACAAACGACTCATGAAAAAAATGGAAAAATCCAGCAACCGCAAGTCATAAAACATCACATTTATTAGTAGATTTAAAACATGACAAGGAAAAAATAAAAGAAAACATAACGGTTGACGCGTTTCGAGCTACACTAGCTCTTAAGGCACTGTCACACTTAGCGATCGCACCAGCGATCACGACAACGACACGACCTGGCGAGATCGTTGGTGGATCGCTATGTGATCGCTAGTTAGATTCCAAACACATCTCATCAGCGATCTGTATAACGACCTCTGCTGTCGTTGGGAAAACCTAGTCCCACCTGCGACGCTGGTGAAGTCGTTCATAAAGGGTGTCACACTCAGCGATTCAGGCTCACTAGCGGGACACCAACGACCAAAAAACGGCTCAGAACGTTCATAAGCGATCAACGACATCTCAGCAGGGACCACATCGCTGCTACATGTCACACACAGCTGCGTCGCTAACGAGATCGCTACTGCGTTATAAAATCGGTGACTCTTTAGCGATCTCGTTAGCGATCTCGTTTAGTGTGACAGTACCTTTAATCGATCGAATCTTGCCTGTTTTTAATGTAGTGCAGCATGAAACTTCCTGAGCAGTATCTGGGCACTGATGTCCATTTTAGGTACCCATCATTTATCCACAAGACCAATAGCCATATTACAGTCCAGAACTTGGTTGAATTCATATTCCATGTCTGGATCAGAAACAGAAGGAACTGTTTTGACTGTTGCAGAGAATGTCTTGGGGACCAGAGGATGACCATTAGCCGGTGTCACACATGCGTGTGTGATGCGAGAAACTCGCACGAGTCTCTCGCATCAACATCCGGCACTGCCACCGGCACTTGGACCGGAGTGTGTGGCTGCATAGAAATACATACAGCCGTACGCTCTGGTCCTTGTGCCGGTGGCAATGCCAGGTGTTGATGCGAGAGACTCGCGCGACTTTCTCGCATCACACACGCAAGTTTGACACCGGCCTTAGGTGGAGAATTGGAAAACAAAGAGGTAGAAGTAAGGATACATTCAGGTTCAGTTGTCTGAGAAGGTGTGTCTTTAGAGGCATCACAAGGGTCAAAGGATCTGCATAGGGCATGAGCCCTGCATTTTGTTTTCTTTTGGCTCATGCTTGGAGAAGACATCGGCAAAGTTATAATAGGAGGTAGGAATATTAGAGGCAGTGGATGTAAAGGACAGTGTCTGAGAAGGTGCTAGAGGAGGAAATTTGAAGACGTAATGTAAACAAGATGATCCCCACTGGACGTTCTGGTCACACAACCAGTCAATGACCGAAGTGTGTAGCCACAGCCATGGAAATCCTAAAAGCACCAAAACATTAAAAAGTGGCAAAACTAAAAAAGAAATGTCCTCAATGTGTAGTGCACCAAAATTCTCTGCTGCTCCGGAATCAATATGCGCATGTCCCATGGACACAGAGGAACTGTACATAGGTACAAGTATTTTATCTTTAGTGGAGGAAGGAGTTAATCCTAGTTTGATACCTCCTTCCTCGCCTAGGGTCTCAAGTTCTGCCCATTTGGCCTGCAGTTTGGAACAATTTGTGTGATAATGATCCCATTCACTACAACACAATAGACGGAATTTTTCAGCTCAAGATAATCTGTTCCGACCGATCTCCATGGGTTCCAGTTCAGCTATTATGAGAGGAGATTTTAAATGTGATGTGACACACGGGAATCAATAATTTTTTCCTTTGACCATTCTTAAAAACTCATATCTACTCGGGTTGCAAGGAAAATCAAGTCAACGGTGGACAACAAATCTTTACCAGCGAGTTCATCCTTGACCCAACTAGACAGGCCAGAGTGAAAGACAGCTTGGAGAGCGTCATTATTCCCGGACATTTCAGCAGATAGGGTGTGGAACTGAATGGCATAATATTCCACAAAATTAGTCACTTGTCTTATCTGCAGTTTGGAATTAGATTTAGAGTGGACTGGATACAAAGCAGTTCGCCAAATGCTTTATGGAAGGCAGACCGGAGAGATGATAGGGAATGCATCACTGAGTCATTTTTCTTTTACAATGGCACGGCCAATGCAAAGGTGTCAACAGACTGCAAAGAAAAAATGTATACCACTTTAGCATGGCCAGAAAAAAATTGCTGGGGGCATAACTTGAAATGTATAGTGCATTGGTTCACAAAAGGATCGCCATTAAAACGTGCACGAGTAGGCAAATGTGGAAAGGTTTCCCAATAGAATGTCCCAAGTGAAAATTAGGCTGTGGCAGGTGTTGAGGAGCTGGTGGTAAAACTGCAGTAGTCTGAGGTAGTGTTGAGCCACACCCGTAGTGTTCGAGTTCGGTTCGGTTTGCCGAACACCCATGTGTTCGACGAACTGTTCGTCGAACTGTTCGTCGAACACCGTCAAACACCGTTAAAACCAATGGCAGGCAAAAAAAACCCACATAGAAACACATAGAAAACACATAGAAAACACTTCAAAGGTGTCCAAAAGCTGACAAACTGCTCAGAAGACACAACTAACACATGGAAAAGTGACAAGTACATACAGTCATGCGAAAAGAAAAGAGGTAGAGGAGTAAAAGGAGGGGGAGACACAGATATAGGCATGTCATGCCCATCTAAAACCAAAAAAGTGCGAAACCGACACGGATAGTCCGTTCCTGCCCGTGCGACCTGCGTGTCGCCGAGTTTGTACCAGAGCTGTGGTGGACCCTGACGGCCAGCCCCCCTTTCCCAATACTGTTGCCTGTCCGCTGGTGGGTCGAGCGAGCCCCCCTGCGGTGGAGGCAGGTCTAATCTTTTTAATTTAAATAGTCTCTCTAATTTGAATGAGTACACTTTAAATCCTTTTACAAGGATCTATTGGAGGGCAAGTCTCATGCCAGCAGCCGCGGTAATTCCAGCTGCAGTAGCGTCCAGTAAAGCTGCTGCAGTTAAAAAGCTTTTATAAGGATCGAGCTTGGCGGTCCACCGCAAGGCGTCCTACCGCCAGTCACAGCCCCTGTGCCTTGGGGTGCCTCTCCGAAGCTCTTCACTGAGTGTCCCGGGGGCCCGAAGCATTTCCTTTGAAAAAATTAAGTGTCCAAAGTACAGGTGGTGTAGCTTGCTTAACAGCTGGGTTAATCCGCTGACTAGCAGACACTGCTACTAGGCCCAAAGTATTGCTTGGGCTAGATGCAGTTACAAATTTGTAATTAGATACTCTCGTTGGATGCTGAGAAAGCATCCCATAGAGTCTCCTGGCACGCCATATATTATTCTCTTAAAAAGCTTGGGGTAGGGGACCCTTTTATAGCCAAAATCATGGCCCTGTATCGCAATCCGTCAGCTAGGCTGAAGATAAATGGAACATTAGCATCACCTTTCATAATCACCAATGGGACAAGGCAGGGATGTCCTCTGTCCCCTCTCTTATACATCCTAGTGATGGAGCACCTGCTCTCATCAATTCACGATAACCCCAATATTAGGGGGATTGAGGTGGGAGGCACAGAGTACAAGTGCTCTGCATTTGCTGATGAATGATGTCCTAGTATATATCACTCAACCACATATATCCATCACTGCTGTTATGGCTGAAATAGATCACTTTGGTACATGGTCAAATTTTAAAATCAATGCAGCAAAGTCTGAGGCCCTCGATGTTTCCCTCCCCAAATCCATACAGGATTCCATCCTGTCCAACTTTCCCTTTGCCTGGCCCTCACAGGGTATCAAATACTTAGGAATTTGTATTCATAGAGACCTCTCCCGTCTATTTTTTCTTAATTTTGGGCCCTTTATTGAACAATTCCATAGAGATCTTACTTCTTGGACGGTGAAGGATTTTTCCTCGTTCGGCAGAATAAATATACTAAAAATGAACGTCCTACCTAAACTCTTATACCTCTTCCAAACCATTCCCGTGGTAATTCCCTCAAATTTTTGGAAAAGACTACGCAGTAGCTTTTGCAGATTTATCTGGGCAATTGGGCGTCCACGCATTCGGGGGGACGTTCTGATCAGACACAAACAAAAGGGGGGCCTTAGCCTTCCGGATTGTAGAAGGTATTACATGGCAGCAGTACATGCTAGAATCCTCGACTTCTTCCATCATTCGGAGGGGAAATTGTGGGTCAAAATAGCTCAATCCATTTGTCCTAAAGCTCTTACCACTCTCCCATGGTGCGCCCATTTAATTGTCCCCTCTCTTGGCCTCATGTCATATAGTACTTATGCCACTGCTTTGGCTTTGAGATCCCAAAAAAAAGCTTATCCTCAATCGACCCCCAGGGCCCCTTGCTCCCGATTTCAGATAATCCAGATTTCCCACAGGACTATCTGCAAATAGATTTCTCGGTTCAAATAAATCCCATCCGATATTATTTTCTCATGTCATCTCCAATACTTCGCTGCTCCCCCTCAATGACTTGTTACAGGGAAGAGCCACTTCCCCAAAGGCAAATTTTGAATATAGCCAGTTACAACACTTCTATTCAACTGTGAAGAAGCACACACATCTTCATAGAGATCTCACAAACTTTGAAAAATTGAACCTATCATTGTCACCCCCTACACACTCCATCTCCCTACTGTATAATCTCCTCATTGCCCAGGTAACTGACAATAGGCCAGGATTCTGCGGTGCATGGGAAAGGGAACTGGGGAAGTCCTTCTCTGACTCACAATGGGATAAATGTTTCTTCCTAACACATAAAACCTCAATAGGGTCCAAAGCTCAGGAAACCGCCTTCAAAATTATCTCTAGATGGTACCGGGTACCAGCAGTCCTTCATAGATGGTATCCAGTGGTCTCAGATAGATGTTGGAGATGTGGGGAGGGGGAAGGGACAATGTCACACATATGGTGGCATGCCCTATAATAAATGCATTTTGGGCAAAGTGGTTCCCATGATTGAGAAAATAACTGGTTTGACTATCCCTAATACGCCAGAAGCCCTCCTTTTATCAATGTTACCAATAATTAAATGTAGTTATAAAAGGTCATCAATAGGCTACCTAATACAGGCGGCTAAGAATGTCATACCACGACACTGGAAAAGCAGAGACCCACCCACTGTGGAGGAATGGTTTGCGCAGATCTCCCTCCTTAATAGGATGGAGCATCTGATTGCCATCTCACCGGCTGATGTTGATAGATACTGTGTGATTTGGATGAATTGGATTGATTTGCAAAACTCTGACGCCTACCATCTAGCCCCCAACTAAAGTTATCCGTGATGTCGGCACAACAATGATCATAATCGCACTCTATTGATTGGTGGTCTGCCGTGGTCCGCTCCATCTCTCTCTATCTTTCATATGGAAAAATACATGCTTGATCTGGATATTGATGGAAAACCCTCCCTGTACCCCCCAATGTACTGTCCTTATGCATAGATTTATAGTTATACTACCCCTTTTACTATGTATAATGTATTTTCTTGTACTTTTTCACCACAAAAATTAAAAAAAATGAAATTTGAAAAAAAAAATTGTAATTAGATCTACAGCCGGTGGCTACTCCGCTGACTAGCAGACACTGAAGCTTTGGAGCAGACCTCTGATTCCCAGACTATAGTATGAGTAAACAGCTCTTCAGAGTCAACCATCTGTGTTACCCCTAGCCATAGTGTATGTAGTTTCTTACGGTTAAAAGGGGGGAAAGACCCAACCCACCTGTAATTGACGATGCCAACGTCACGCAAAACACAGCATGGGGACTCCAAAAGAGTCTCCATTTTTTCCAAAAATTTGGGGCACAGACACCACTTATGTGGCATCAATTGCCCCAGAGTTGCTTAAAACGGTTGGTGAGGTAATTTTGCCAAATCCTCAAGCTTTTACTCTCCCCAGGATGACACAGGGGTAGAAAAGTCCTTGCGGATCCATGATTTGTTCATCTTTATGAACGTGAGTCTGTCTACATTGTCAGTGGACAGCCGCGTGCGCTTATCTTTCAGCACACCACTAGCAGCGCTGAACACACGTTCAGAGAGAACGCTGGCTGCGGGGCATGACAAGATCTCCAAGGCGTGAGTGGCGAGCTCCGGCCATTTATCTAGATTGGAAGCCCAAAAACAGCAAGGGTCCAGTGACACAGTCATGGCTTCTATGTTCAGTTGGAGATACTCCTGTACCATCGTCTCTAGGCGTTGACTATGTGTCTGACTTCTTGTCTCCTGTGGCCTTGCAAAGGATGGGCTAAAAAAATGGTAAAAGGATTCCGCAAAATTGCTGTTAACACCAGCAGATACTGTGTTTCTGTTACGGTTTGAGTGCTGAAGACTCGACAGTCCCACGGTTGGTAAGTTAGAACTGTGAGATTCACTACGAGCACCACTGGTGTTTTGTGGAAAAGCACATGTAAGATTATGCAACAGTCTCTGCTGATACTCCTGCATGCGTGAATCCCTTTCTATGGCAGGAATTATTTAGGCAAATTTACTTTTGTACCGGGAATCTAAGAGTGTGGCTACCCAGTAGTCAGGATTATTTCAAATTCTGACAATTTGAGGGTCATGTTGCAGGTAGTGCAGCAAGAAGGCACTCATGTGTATTGCGCATCCAGGAGCACCAAGTTCATGTTGTGTTGGTGGCAAGGTAAGAATCATGCTTCCTTCCTCTGCCCTCTCCCCCCAACCTCGCAAAACAGAAATGTGATCAAGGTCTCCCTCATCTGATGAGTGTTCCATGCCCATCACCAGTTCGTCCTAAACTTATTCCTGGGCTCCTGCACCTTCCTCACTAGTTTGGCTGCTACCATGCGCCCTGGTTAATCCCTCTCCCCCACCCTCCTAATTGACAACTCTGGAGTTGTTTGCACAAAAAACGATGGATGGAAACCGAGCAGAGCTGACTGGCAAAATTGTGGTACTAGCCCAAAAGGATTGGCTGGGTTAGAAGCAGTAAAACAATTTTATTAGATACACAGGTGGTGGAGCTTGGTATAGATGGCCTAATAGAATGAGTACCAAACACTGCAACAGGCCCAAAATTATTGTCCAGGCAAGATGCAGCTAAAAATTATTAGTAATTTCAACGCTGGTGGAGCTTAGTATAGATGGCCTAATAGAATGGGTACCACACACTGCTACTATGCCCAAAATTATTGTCCAGGCAAGATGCAGCTAAAAATTATTAGTAATTTCAATGCTGGTGGAGGTTAGTATAGATGGCCTAATAGAATGAGTACCACACACTGCTACTATGCCCAAAATTATTGTCCAGGCAAGATGCAGCTAAAAATTATTAGTTATTTCAACGTTGGTGGAGCTTAGTATAGATGGCCTAATAGAATGAGTACCACACATTGCTATTATGCCCAAAATTATTGTCCAGGCAAGATGCAGCTAAAAATTATTAGTAATTTCAATGCTGGTGGAGCTTAGTATAGATGGCCTAATTGTTGTGTTACGGTAGCTGAGGAGGACAGGAACAACAGCAGGGCAGCAGAACACCTGAGATGTTGGTAACTGATGGGTTGCAGATTCCTAAACTAACGACACAACTAGAGGTAGCCGTGGAGCGTTCCTACGTTGATCCTAGACGCCTCGCCACAGCCTGAGAGATAACTACACCTAAAGGCAGAAAGATGAAAGCTATCTGCCCCGGAGCAGATCCCCAAAGAAAATAGGAAGCCCCCAAACATATAATGGCGGTTAGACAAGATGAAAACACAAACATAGGCAGAAAATAGACTGAGCAAACGCTGGGGCCACAAGCTGACTAAATAGGATAGGAAAGGAGAGATTACTTTCTGCAACCCAGAAAACCCTACAAAAATCCAACAATTCTGATTACAAAAATACTGAGATCACACGATCTCGCCACCCGCTAAATCAGATCTCAGTGTGAACAAAACCAAGCTGCAGCCGCTGAAAAAACATGAAAAAGCAAATGAGCAAATAACAGTGGCTGCAGATAAACTGTGAGGAGCTCAGGCCCCAGGAGGGACCTGGCTGACCTCCACAAAAGTGCAGAAAACAATGCAAAAAGCAAGCACAAAAAGAAAAGCAAAAAATATCTTATCTGAAAGCAGGAGATGCAGGCAAGACTCCAGCAAACTTCCAAATGAACCAGGAGCCACAATTGAGACAAGAACAATTGATCACCGGCAACCATCATGGGAGGGAACCTCCCTTATATCAGACCAGTCAGTGAACCCAGATTGCCATTCCTCGCTGAAAGGTTCAGTACTGTCTGTAACCACCAGAGGGAGCCTCTGCTCAGAAACCATCTCTAGCACATTCATAACACCTAATAGAATGAGTACCACACACTGCTACTATGCCCAAAATTATTGTCCAGGCAAGATGCAGCTAAAAATTATTAGTAATTTCAACGCTGGTGGAGCTTAGTATAGATGTCCTAATAGAATGAGTACCACAACTGCTACTATGCCCAAAATTATTGTCCAGGCAAGATGCAGCTAAAAATTATTAGTAATTTTAACGCTGGTGGAGCTTTGTATAGATGGCCTAATAGATTGAGTACCACACACTGCTACTATGCCCCAAATGATTTTACAGGCAAGATGCAGCTAATAATTCATAGTTATTTGAACGCTGGTGGAGCTTTGTATAGATGACCTATTAGAATGAGTACCACACACTGCTACTATGCCCAAAATTATTGTCCAGGCAAGATGCAGCTAAAAATTATTAGTAATTTCAACGCTGGTGGAGCTTAGTTTAGATGGCCTAATAGAATGAGTGCCACACACTGCTACTATGCCCAAAATTATTGTCCAGGCAAGATGCAGCTAGAAATTCGTAGTTATTTGAACGCTGGTGGAGTTTTGTATAGATGGCCTAATAGAATGAGTACCACACACTGCTACTATGCCCAAAATTATGTTCAGGCAAGATGCAGCTAAAAATATTATTTATTTGAACGCTGGTGGAGCTTACTATAGATGCCCTAATAGAATGAGTACCACACACTGCTACTATGCCCCAAATGATTTTTACAGGCAAGATGCAGCTAAAAATTCTAGTATTTCAATGCTGGTGGAGCTCTGTATAGATGGCCTAATAGAATGAGTACCACACACTGCTACTATGCCAAAATTATGCCTGGCAAGATGCAGCTAAAAATTCATAGTTATTTGAACGCTGGTGGAGCTTAGTATAGATGCCCTAATAGAATGAGTACCACACACTGCTACTATGCCCAAAATTATTGTCCAGGCAAGATACAGCTAAAAATTATTAGTTATTTCAACGCTGGTGGAGCTTAGATAGATGGCCTAATAGAATGAGTACCACACACTGCTACTATGTCCAAAACTATTGTCCAGGCAAGATGCAGCTAAAAATTAGTAATTTTAACGCGGTGGAGCTTTGTATAGATTGCCTAATAGAATGAGTACCACACACTGCTACTATGCCCAAAATATTCCTGGCAAGATGCAGCTAAAAATTCTTAGTAAATTTCAACGCTGGTGGAGCTTTGTATAGATGGCCTAATAGAATGAGTACCACACACTGCTATATGCCCAAAATTATTGTCCGGCAAGATGCAGCTAAAAATCGTAGTATTTGAACGCTGGTGGAGCTTGTATAGATTGCCTAATAGAATGAGTACCACACACTGCTACTATGCCCAAAATTATTGTCCAGGCAAGATACAGCTAAAATTCATAGTTATTTGAACGCTGGTGGAGCTTTGTATAGATGGCCTAATAGAATGAGTACCACACACTGCTACTATGCCCAAAATTATTGTCCAGGCAAGATGCAGCTAAAAATTATTAGTATTTAACGCTGGTGGAGCTTAGTATAGATGGCCTAATAGAATGAGTGCCACACACTGCTACTATGCCCAAAATTATTGTCCTGGCAAGATGCAGCTAAAAATTATTAGTAATTTCAACGCTGGTGGAGCTTAGTATAGATGGCCTAATAGAATGAGTACCAGACACTGCTACTATGCCCAAAATTATTGTCCAGGCAAGATGTAGCTAGAAGTTCGTAGTTATTTGAACGCTGGTGGAGCTTTGTATAGATGGCCTAATAGAATGAGTACTACACACTGCTACTATGCCCCAAATTGATTTTACATCAGGCTCGCATAATTTGGCCATCTTATGCGCTAAGACTTCTCAATTTTTCATATTTCTAAGGTAATGATGCAATTCATTTTTCATATTTTTCATATTTCGTGTTTGCAAGCTATAGCGCTACAGTGTGCTACCTTTTTTTCTTGTATGTATATGAGTTGGTGACTCTAGGTTTAGCACCTGTTCACACTGAATCTATGTTTGGATGTGCCGGTCAGTTTTTTGATATGTATTCATTTACCTTCTACTGAGCACTCCACCTGGTGGTCACAGGCTTTTTAATTACAACAGGTTCATCACCCTCCACAGAGATGTAGATTTTAGTCTGAAGAGAGGACTATATGTTCCATGCAGACAGACTTTTCTAAAGCGAGGATAGGCATTAGTTAGGACCTGATATACGAGAGGAGCCTTGACGTGGCTATCAGGCTCGCATAATTTGCATCTTATGCGCTAAGATTCTCAAATTTTTCATATTTCTAAGGTAATGAGCATTCATTTTCATATTTTTCATATTGTGTTTGCAAGCTATAGCGCACATGTGCTACTTTTTTTTTGTATGTATATATTGGTGACTTAGGTTAGCACGTTCACACTGAATCTAGTTTGGATTGCCGGTCAGTTTTGATATGTATTATTTCCTCTACTAGCACTCACTGTGTCACAGCTTTAATTACACAGGTCATCACCTCCACAAGATGTAGATTTTAGTTGAAGAGAGGACTCAATGTTCCATGCAGACGACTTTTTAAAGTGATAGCTGTAGGACCTGATATCGAGAGCTGATGGCTATAGGCTCGATATTGGCCATCTTATGCGCTAAGCTCCAATTTCATATTCAAGGTAATGATGCATTCATTTTATATTTTTCATATCGTGTTTGCAAGCTATAGCGTACAGTGTGACTTTTTTTCTGTATGTATATGAGTTGGGACTCTAGTTGCACTGTACCTGAATCATGTTGGATGTGCCGGCAGTTTTTTGTAGTATCATTTACTTCTACTAGCATCCACTGGTGGTACAGCTTTTTAATTACAAAGGTATCACCTCCACAAGATGTAATTTTAGTCTGAAGAGGATCTAGTCCATGCAGACAGACTTTAAAGCGAGGATAGCATTAGTTAGGACCTGATTCGAGGGACCTTGACGGCTATAGCTGCATAATTGGCATCTATGCGCTAAGATTTCAATTTTCATATTCTAAGTAATGATGCATTCATTTTTCAAATTTTTCATATTTCGTGTTTGCAAGCTAACGACATTCTACCTTTTTTCTTGTATTATGAGTTGGTGACTCTAGGTTTGCACCTGTTCACATGAATCAGTTTGGATGTGCCGTCAGTTTTTGACCAAATGATTTTACAGGCAAGATGCAGCTAAAAATTCATAGTAATTTCAACGCTGGTGGAGCTTTATAGATGGCCTAATAGAATGAGTACCACACACTGCTATATGCCCAAATTATTGTCAGGCAAGATGCAGCAAAAATTGTAGTTATTTGAACCTGGGGGAGCTTTGTATAGATGCCTAATAGAATGAGTACCACACACTGCTACTATGCCCAAATGATTTTACAGGCAAGATGCAGCTAAAAATTCGTAGTTATTTGAACGCTTTTGGAGCTTTGTATAGATGGCCTAATAGAATGAGTACCACACACTGCTACTATGCCCAAAATTATTTTACAGGCAAGATGCAGCAAAAAATTGTAGTTATTTGAACACTGGGGAGCTTTGTTATAGATGGCCTAATAGAATGAGTACCACACACTGCTACTATACCCAAAATTATTGTCCAGGCAAGATGCAGCTAAAAATTCGTAGTTATTTGAACGCTGGTGGAGCTTTGTGTAGATGGCCTAATAGAATGAGTACCACACACTGCTACTATGCCCAAATTATTGTCCAGGCAAGATACAGCTAAAAATTATTAGTTATTTCAACGCTGGTTGAGCTTAGTATAGATGGCCTAATAGAATGAGTACCACACACTGCTACTATGTCCAAAACTATTGTCCAGGCAAGATGCAGCTAAAAATTATTAGTAATTTTAACGCTGGTGGAGCTTAGTATAGATGGCCTAATAGAATGAGTACCACACACTGCTACTATGCCCAAAATTATTGTCCTGGCAAGATGCAGCTAAAAATTATTAGTAATTTCAACGCTGGTGGAGCTTAGCATAGATGGCCTAATAGAATGAGTACCACACACTGCTATTATGCCCAAAATTATTGTCCAGGCAAGATGCAGCTAGAAATTGTACTTATTTGAACGCGGTGGAGCTTTGTATAGATTGCCTAATAGAATGAGTACCACACACTGCTACTATGCCCCAAATGATTTTACAGGCAAGATGCAGCTAAAAATCCGTAGTTATTTGAACGCTGGTGGAGCTTTGTATAGATGGCCTAATAGAATGAGTACCACACACTGCTGCTATGCCCAAAATTATTGTCCTGGCAAGATGCAGCTAAAACTTATTAGTAATTTCAATGCTGGTGGAGCTTAGTATTGATGGCCTAATAGAATGCGTACCACACACTGCTATCATGCCCAAAATTATTGTCCAGGCAAGATGCAGCTAGAAATTCATAGTTATTTGAACGCTGGTGGAGCTTTGTATAGATGGCCTAATAGAATGAGTACCACACACTGCTACTATGCCCCAAATGATTTTACAGGCAAGATGCAGCTAATAATTTGTAGTTGTTTGAACGCTGGTGGAGCTTTGTATAGATGGCCTAATAGAATGAGTACCACACACTGCTACTATGCCCAAAATTATTGTCCAGGCAAGATGCAGCTAAAAATTATTAGTAATTTCAACGCTGGTGGAGCTTAGTATAGATGGCCTAATAGAATGAGTGCCACACACTGCTACTATGCCCAAAATTATTGTCCTGGCAAGATGCAGCTAAAAATTATTAGTAATTTCAACGCTGGTGGAGCTTAGTATAGATGGCCTAATAGAATGAGTACCAGACACTGCTACTATGCCCAAAATTATTGTCCAGGCAAGATGCAGCTAGAAGTTCGTAGTTATTTGAACGCTGGTGGAGCTTTGTATAGATGGCCTAATAGAATGAGTACTACACACTGCTACTATGCCCCAAATGATTTTCATCAGGCTCGCATAATTTGGCCATCTTATGCGCTAAGACTTCTCAATTTTCATATTTCTAAGGTAATGATGCAATTCATTTTTCAATATTTTCATATTTCTGTTTGCAAGCTATAGCGCTACAGTGTGCTACCTTTTTTTCTTGTATGTATATGAGTTGGTGACTCTAGGTTTAGCACCTGTTCACACTGAATCTATGTTTGGATGTGCCGGTCAGTTTTTTGATATGTATTCATTTACCTTCTACCTGAGCACTCCACTGGTGGTCACAGGCTTTTTAATTACAACAGGTTCATCACCCCTCCACAGAGATGTAGATTTTAGTCTGAGAGAGGACTCATATGTTCCCATGCAGACAGACTTTTCTAAAGCGAGGATAGGCATTAGTTAGGACCTGATATACGAGAGGAGCCTTGACGTGGTATCAGGCTCGCATAATTTGGCCATCTTATGCGCTAAGACTTCTCAATTTTTCATATTTCTAAGGTAATGATGCAATTCATTTTTCATATTTTTCATATTTCGTGTTTGCAAGCTATAGCGCTACAGTGTGCTACCTTTTTTTCTTGTATGTATATGAGTTGGTGACTCTAGGTTTAGCACCTGTTCACACTGAATCTATGTTTGGATGTGCCGGTCAGTTTTTTGATATGTATTCATTTACCTTCTACCTGAGCACTCCACCTGGTGGTCACAGGCTTTTTAATTACAACAGGTTCATCACCCCTCCACAGAGATGTAGATTTTAGTCTGAAGAGAGGACTCATATGTTCCCATGCAGACAGACTTTTCTAAAGCGAGGATAGGCATTAGTTAGGACCTGATATACGAGAGGAGCCTTGACGTGGCTATCAGGCTCGCATAATTTGGCCATCTTATGCGCTAAGACTTCTCAATTTTTCATATTTCTAAGGTAATGATGCAATTCATTTTTCATATTTTTCATATTTCGTGTTTGCAAGCTATAGCGCTACAGTGTGCTACCTTTTTTTCTTGTATGTATATGAGTTGGTGACTCTAGGTTTAGCACTTGTTCACACTGAATCTATGTTTGGATGTGCCGGTCAGTTTTTTGATATGTATTCATTTACCTTCTACCTGAGCACTCCACCTGGTGGTCACAGGCTTTTTAATTACAACAGGTTCATCACCCCTCCACAGAGATGTAGATTTTAGTCTGAAGAGAGGACTCATATGTTCCCATGCAGACAGACTTTTCTAAAGCGAGGATAGGCATTAGTTAGGACCTGATATACGAGAGGAGCCTTGACGTGGCTATCAGGCTCGCATAATTTGGCCATCTTATGCGCTAAGACTTCTCAATTTTTCATATTTCTAAGGTAATGATGCAATTCATTTTTCATATTTTTCATATTTCGTGTTTGCAAGCTATAGCGCTACAGTGTGCAACCTTTTTTTCTTGTATGTATATGAGTTGGTGACTCTAGGTTTAGCACCTGTTCACACTGAATCTATGTTTGGATGTGCCGGTCAGTTTTTTGATATGTATTCATTTACCTTCTACCTGAGCACTCCACCTGGTGGTCACAGGCTTTTTAATTACAACAGGTTCATCACCCCTCCACAGAGATGTAGATTTTAGTCTGAAGAGAGGACTCATATGTTCCCATGCAGACAGACTTTTCTAAAGCGAGGATAGGCATTAGTTAGGACCTGATATACGAGAGGAGCCTTGACGTGGCTATCAGGCTCGCATAATTTGGCCATCTTATGCGCTAAGACTTCTCAATTTTTCATATTTCTAAGGTAATGATGCAATTCATTTTTCATATTTTTCATATTTCGTGTTTGCAAGCTATAGCGCTACAGTGTGCTACCTTTTTTTCTTGTATGTATATGAGTTGGTGACTCTAGGTTTAGCACCTGTTCACACTGAATCTATGTTTGGATGTGCCGGTCAGTTTTTTGATACCAAATGATTTTACAGGCAAGATGCAGCTAAAAATTCATAGTAATTTCAACGCTGGTGGAGCTTAGCATAGATGGCCTAATAGAATGAGTACCACACACTGCTATTATGCCCAAAATTATTGTCCAGGCAAGATGCAGCTAGAAAATCGTAGTTATTTGAACGCTGGTGGAGCTTTGTATAGAATGCCTAATAGAATGAGTACCACACACTGCTACTATGCCCAAAATTATTTTACAGGCAAGATGCAGCAAAAAAATTGTAGTTATTTGAACACTGGGGAGCTTTGTATAGATGGCCTAATAGAATGAGTACCACACACTGCTACTATACCCAAAATTATTGTCCAGGCAAGATGCAGCTAAAAATTCGTAGTTATTTGAACGCTGGTGGAGCTTTGTGTAGATGGCCTAATAGAATGAGTACCACATACTGCTACTATGCCCCAAATTATTTTACAGGCAAGATGCAGCTAAAAATTCGTAGTTATTTGAACACTGGTGGAGCTTTGTATAGATGGCCTAATAGAATGAGTACCACACACTGCTACTATGCCCAAAATTATTGTCCAGGCAAGATGCAGCTAAAAATTCGTAGTTATTTGAACTCTGGTGGAGCTTTGTATAGATGGCCTAATAGCATGAGTACCACACACTGCTACTATGCCCCAGATGATTTTACAGGCAAGATGCAGCTAAAAATTCGTAGTTATTTGAACGCTGGTGGAGCTTTATATAGATGGCCTAATAGAATGAGTACCACACACTGCTACTATGCCCAAAATTATTGTCCAGGCAAGATGCAGCAATAAATTTGTAGCTATTTGAACGCTGGTGGAGCTGGCAAAAAGTGATAGGAACTGATGTAACCTAGCCCTCAAAAGGGCTGCAATTACAAACTAGTCCCTACTCCCTAAACTTTCCTGTCTAATTACTAGAAAATTTACTTGCAATTCGCAGTTTCACAGTTACAATATAGCGCTCACAGCAGCAGCAGTGCCGTCTAACACTCAGCTGCAGCAGTGAGAAAATGGTGGCGACGGGGAAAATGGCTGGGTCTTATAGGGCAAGGTCATGTGACATACACAGCCAATGACACATGCCCTTGCTTGTGTGAAAAAAAAGCACTTCGCTCTGTGTGTGCGCTGCTGATAGGCTGACAGACTGCACCTCCCACTGGAAATGCGGGAAAGAGAAAAAAAAAATGGAGATCTTCATTATTTTTGCAGAGATCCATCCCATGCACCTCCCCCGCCCCGCTGTACACTCAAACTGTGTATTAACAGTGATTATCAGCATTACTGTGAAAAAATCCAGTTACGATATTGGTGCACGAACAGTTATCGAACATAACCTCGAACAGCCGTATTTTTTCCAAATCGTTTGGGTTCGTCGAACGGCTCGAACACCGCCCAAAACAGCTCGAATTTGAGATTGGCGAACGGTTTGATTTGAACACCACTCATCTCTAGTCTGAGGCAGTAAGTCCATACAGACTGATTTTCCACAGCTTGGACAATCTCCCATTGGCTCATTGCAAGTTTCAAAACCAGTCCAGACAAATGCTCTGCATGTAATGGTAATGGTTTACTAGTCACTGCACCTTTGGAATCCATGGTCTGAACGTTCTGTTAGGCTCTTCTGGTGAGGTGGATTCACAAAGCCACATGCTTCGGCACAGCAGGCTGTCATGCATTTGGTATGATGAGGACTTGTATAACTGGCAAAGCGAACTGCAGACAATCTGGCAATGCAGGATATGCTGGAAGCCACAGAAGCAGAAGTGCATAAGAAGATGGCAGGTCTGAAGCAGGCGCACAGGTGTAGGTAATGTGAATAGTCTCCAATAACAGTCCAGATTGTTCATAGCAGGGAGTGGGTTAAACGACAGCAGATGCAGGTTTTGCAAACTGACTTCAATAATAGTTCAAGAAGTATACAGCAAGGGATGAGTTAACCTGCTGGAATGTTGAAGAGTTCACTGAAGCCTTGAGAAGAACCAAGGACAGAGTGGATAAAGTCAGAGGTCAAATATGTGTCTGTAGACACAGTTGTGGTTTAATGTTCATACCCAGGGGAGTGTCTAAGCCAGCCTTAAAAGGCCTAGGGAGATGATGTCATGGAGGCACACTGGGCCATTTGTAAAACCCACACGAAAAGCACAGCAGAGGGCAGCAGGCATAGGAAAAGGAGTCATAGCCTTGCCAAGCCAAGACAGGTGCGTAACATTTAGTCTGTAGTGGGCAGGAAGCCTCCATCAAGCAGCAGGTGCAGTTATCATTCTGCTCCATCACAAGAGAAAACAACAGCTGAGGAAAACACCAGTAACTGAGAGCCCTCTTGCTATGCCTTCTTTTTGCTTACTGAATGTTGCATTATACAGCAGGAGGGAGCGCTGCCTCCATGTTCCTGCCTCTCATTCTGCTGATTGGCTGAGTGGCTGCTATGTTCTATACTCTGCAAACGTTGGCTGCCATATACAATACACAGTGAATATAGGAATAGATGGCAATCCGCATCAGCTTCTTGGTTGAACTCGACTGCAAAGCTGATCTGTATTCTTTTCAACCCTATGTTGGGAAACCACTGTACCACTATGCTACTGTTTTGTATTCTTAAAGGTGCACATTACCCCTAAGATAAATACCCTAGCCTTACAAGTCCTATGGCCCCTCTGCAGAAGGGTCTTTTAAAATCTAAAACCTATAACACTGCCAGCTGGGAAACAGACATGACAAAGAGGTGGCACATGGAATCTTGCTGAATGCTAAGTAAATCCCCTGATGTTATAGACTTCCTCCTTGCAGTATTGATTAAATATAGGAGACTGTTTATTTATTTTACTCATTTATATAGCGCCATTAATTCCACAGCGCTTTACATACATTATCTGCACTGTCCCAATGGGGCTCACAATCTACATTCCCTATCAGTATGTCTTTGGAGTGTGGGAGAAAACCGCAGAACCCAGAGGAAACCTACGCAAACACAGGAAGAAGGCTGGAGTCACACTCAACGATAAAAATACGGACCGTATTGTACAGCCGTAATACGCAGAAATGTTCCCGGCACAGTAATCCGTATTTCATCTGTTGTCAAGGTGTGGCTGCTATTTTGCGCATGTAAGCATCCGTATGCAATCCGTATGGCATCCGTATAGCGTTTTTTTTCTCGCAGCCTTGCAAAACGGACATTTAACGGTTTTTAGGCCTGAAAATCATTCAAACCATCATCAGCAAGCCTATTTATTGGCTCTGCATCAGGTGGCAGCCCCAATCTGGCCATTTTGGTGCTGTGCTTGTGTTGGAGTACTGCTGCTTGGTTGCCAAAATGTCTGACACTCTTCAGTTCACCCCAACTGATCAAGTTCTGTACAACTGGGTTTTGTCCCGCCACTTTGGGCAGCCCATATTTCCCAGGGACATGTTGCATCCGCTGAGGAACGCAGAACGAATGCATCTCTGCAGACTCATCCCGACAAGTTTTTTCTCTATTGTCGGATGAGCATTGCCACATTTGATGTTTTGTTGGAGATCGTGCGCCCAGGGATCACCTACCAGGACACCAGGATGCACAAAGCTATCTCTGCAGAGGAGCGACTTCTCCTGACGTTACGGTATGTATTCCTCACCTACATACTGTCTGTTGATGATGTGTTTTTCCACAAGTTTGCATTTACCCTTATGGCTGTTGCTTAATTATCCTCATAATATATCCCATATATCAGCTTGAACTACCAGAAAAATGATGTGTATGTCAAAATCACATAGACCTTCGACTTGTGTATACCGTATATACTTGAGTATAAGCCGAGATTTTCAACCCATTTTTTAGGGCTGAAAGTCCCCCTCTCGGCTTATACTCAAGTCATATACAGGGGGGAGGCGGAGCGCAGCCCTTCTATATACTCACCCCTCCGCCGGCGCGGTCTCTGCAGCCCTGCTCTTCTCCCACGGTCTCCGGCTCCAGTGGTCAGGTGGTACCGCTCATTAAAGTCATTAAAATGCACATATTAATGACTTTAATGAGCGGTACCACGTGACCGCTGAACACTGGCGCCGGAGACCGTGGGAGAAGAGCAGGGCAGAGACGCGCCAGCAGAAGGGTGAGTATAAGCGATATTTACCTGTCCCGTTCCACTGTTGCTCGCCGCTGTGTCTTCGGGTCCTCTTGCTGCGATGTTCAGGCAGAGGGCGCATGACGTGGTTACTGCGCGCCGCGCCCTCTGCCTGATCATTTACTGCTGGATGACCCGGAAGACAGCGGCGCTCAGCGGTGGACCGGGTGACAGGTAAATATCGCAGGTGCCAGGAGCCCTGAGAGAGCAGTGACACCGGCACCTGTCCCCTATAGCGCGCCAGTGTCCCCGCCTGCTCAGGACACCGGAACCTGGCCCCCAGCGACGAGAGGTGAGTATGTCATTCTTTTTTTAGTTGCAGCAGCTACGGCAGCATAAGGGTCTATTCAATGCAGCATCTATGGGGGCATAATACATGGGGCATCTATGGGGGCATAATCTATGGATCATCTATGGGGGCATAATACATGGGGCATCTATGGGGGCATAATCTATGGAGCATCTATGGGGGCATAATACATGGAGCATCTATGGGGCATAATACATGGGGCATCTATGGGGGCATAATCTATGGAGCATCTATGGGGGCACAATCTATGGAGCATCTATGGGGGCACAATCTATGGAGCATCTATGGGGGCACAATCTATGGAGCATCTTGTGGGGCATAATACATGGGGCAGCATATGGGGCACAATACATGGAGCATCTTGTGGGGCATAATACATGGGGCATAATCTCATTTTCCACCCTAGGCTTATACTCGAGTCGATAAGTTTTCCCAGTTTTTTGTGGCAAAATTAGGGGGGTCGGCTTACACTCAGGTCGGCTTATACTCGAGTATATACGGTAATTTAAGTTAGGAATGTTTGTAAATTAAATCCTTTTTTGGTTATGTATAGTGCATTTGTGAAACCTTTGGGCTGTAGTAATGATTTTTCTCTCTACATTTGTTTAATTGTAGGTTCCTGACAACTGGCATTTCATATGCCGCACTCCATACGGAGTTTTTGATTGGGAGATCCACCATAACTGGAATTGTTCGTGATACCTGCTCACAACTCTGGGACAGACTTCATCAAGTGGTCATGGCTGAGCCCAAGATGGAAGACTGGATGAGGATTACCAGGGGATTTGAGGAGCAATGCCAGTTTCCAAATTGTATAGGAGCCCTTGATGGGAAGCACATCCGTGTGCATAAGTCACCGAACTCAGGGTCCCAATTCTATAATTAAAACAATATTTTTCTTTAGTGCTGTTGGCTCTGGTTGACAGTAAGTACAGGTTTATTATTGTAGACATTGGGGCCTATGGAAGAACTGGAGACTCTAGAGTCTTCAATTTTTCCATTATGGGTCGGCGGATGCACAATAACCATTGCACCTACCATTAGCACGTCAACTTCCTGGCTACAATCTTGAACCTGTGCCGTATTTTGTAGTTGGGGATGAGGCCTTCCAACTATCAAGGAATGTCATGAGGCCATATCCACGACGAAACCTTGACCACCGTCGTAGGATCTTCAACTTGCGCCTATCACGGGCAGAGTGTGCCTTTGGCATTCTATGTGCAAAATGGCGGGTCCTCCAGTCTGCTATTCAGCTGAGTGAAGCCAACATCAATGAGGTCATCAAAGCATGTGTTGTCCTACATAATTTCACTAGAATGCATTATTGTGGCCCATCTGATGTTGGTGAAAGTGTGGTGACCAATGGGGATATGCCTAGGCCACATGTCATCCCTTTACATCGTCCACTCTCAGGGCTGAAAACCTGTGATTTCTTTATCCAGTATTTTGTGTCGCCTCAAGGTACTACAACCTGGTAAGATGAGGCATTATCAATGCTGTAATGTTGTTCTGTGTGTATAGATAAATTTGTTTTTTCTCTGCCATAGTCTTTGTGTCTGGTGTTAATGTTCATAACAGATGTGTTGGTGGTTTAGTACAAAGAACTTATGAAAGAAGAGTCCAAACTTTATAAAAAAAAAATATTTTTATATGTGCAAACTCTCACTTGAGGTAGTGACTACCATATTTTAGTCTTATGGTATATGTCTACAAAGCACAATACTGTAAGTCTGCATTATTACACAAGTACCAAAATAAGTCATAAAAAATAACAAACTTTTGTATAAATAATAATTCATAATGAAAATAACAAACTTTCACTATGCCTAGTGAATACCATATCTGACCCATATGGTTGAGTTGTAAGACTAGACTATTGCAAATATGCATAAGCCAACATGTAGTAAAAGTAAAGATAAAAAAATAACAAACATTTCTAAAAATAATACTAGATAATGAAAATAAAAAACTTTCACTATGACTAGTGAACACCATATGTGACCCATATGTTTGATTTGTAAGATTAGACTAGTGCAAATATGCATTAGACAACATGGGGTAAAAGTAAAGATAAAAAAATAAACATTGGTATAAATAATAATAGATAATGAAAATAACAAACTTTCACTTAGCCCACTGAAGACCATATCTGTACCATATGGTTTTGTGAGGCATTCAGATTAGTGCAAATATGCTTTACACAACACGTTAAAATAAATATAAAAAAATAACAAACTGGTTTAGAAATAATATATAATAAAAATAACAAATCAGAGTTGGTGGTATGTGGGTGGTGTGGTTGGTGGGTGACCAGCGTCTGTGTTGGCTTTGTTGACCACCTTGAGCATCACCCTAGTGGGGTGGATTTTCTGGGCCCTGAGCTAACATCTGCCCACGGTCAGGTTGGTGTGTGGGCACATTGCCATAAAGATAATGGAGATTATACTCCTGGGGAAGCTGGTACCCACGAGAATCATAGCCCCCAATATGACCATGTTGAGCATATCCAGGTTGGGACCAGCCTCAAACACTGGATCTGTACAAGTGGCCATATTGGGAAGTTGGGTTATAGCCTGCAATTTGACCCTGTTGTTGCCAAGGTTGGTTTTGTGGGGCAATGGGTTGAGGTGTAGGCGCACGTGCAGGAGGATCTTCAGATGCTAATGGAGCATGCACATTTTGGTGGGGGGTAAGGTGCAGAAGGTTACGGGGTGAGAGCTGCCACCTCTCAAGGAATTCAAACACCTCATATGTGGTATTGGAGGGTGTGCATGCGTCAATTAGGATCTGAATTGATCCTCGCACACAGAGCCTTACCTCACGGGGTAGAGGACGAAGGTAGCGGGCAAGGCTACGTGAATACACCTCCTCACCCTCATCCACAGCTGCCCTTGAAAGATAATTGAGGACCCCAGTGTCCACATGCCTCCGGGTATCAGAGGCTGTGTTGTCTCGACGTCTTCTCCCACGGCGGGATATAGCAGCAGGCTGGGGGGAGACCCCCAGAGGTACAGTGGGACTGCTGATGTTTGCTGCTTTCGCAACACTGGGGGCTGCTGCTGCAGATAGTGGGTCAGGTACAGGTAGAGGTGCAGCTGGTTGCTCAGGTCCTGGTGCTTGGGAAGCTAGGGGGATGCAGGTGGGAGGTTCAGAAGATGGGCCAGCCACCTCTTCACCTCCCCCAACCGGGTCCATAATGGCCTCTGAGTCGGAGCCTGTCCCCCTCTCAGTGAAGTTGGACTGAGTTCTGTTAGGAAATTGAATGGAATTAGACATGCTGGAGATGTGAGCCTAAACAGCATATGTGTTATGTGGTGTGATGTATGTACTTACAGTCTCAGATCCAGAATAGGAGCCAAAAACCCAAGGCGGTCAAAGTACACATATTTCCGCTTGGTTGATGCTGCAAAACCGCTCTTGGACCTCTGCTGACGTTCCCTCCGGGACTGGTCGCGACCGCGATGCTTCTCCAGCGTCTCATTACATCATCCACTGCAATGTGACATATAATTTCATAATTTACCTAGCTGCACAATGCCAAATTGTTCAACATACATTTCACATAGTCATGGGGGCCTAGTTGGATGTCAGTATCCTAACATTTTGGCGCTTAAAAAAAAAAAGACTAAAAAAAGTATATTTTAGGGAAACTCAGCTCAATTATTACGTTCTGGCCTTTAAGATGTTTGGGAAAAAATCTGGTAACTTACTCATTCGCTGCTGCTCCTCGCATGGGCTGTCCCCAAAGTGGGGAAACATCTGCCCACAAGTGCGCCTCCATGCCGCCTCTTTTCTTGCACGGTCTGTGTAGTGTGCATCCCGCTGTTCCCAAACTTCGGGCCTCTCCTGGACCAAAACTATCAGCATCTCCACATTGATGTGTGTAGACATGATGGCCGACTCCGTGAAGGCGTTCTTCCGGGATGTCTGGCACTCTTTTTGAGCTAATTTGCATGTGTGAGCTTCCTGATTCATGGCTTGCACCATTTCCTGTGAGCTGCAGAAGTCTTGAATATTTCTCGCAAGTCACACATGTGGTCCGTGTGTAATCCGTATTTTTCTCGCACCCATAGACTTTTATTAGCGTACAACGGGCGTAATACGATGACAATCTCAGCATGCTGCGAGTGTCTCGCACCGTAAAATACGGCCAAGAAATATACGCATGATCAGAGCTGCCCCATAGAGAAATAAGAAATATGGGTCCGTGTGTAATGCGTGGTTTTCACGCCTCTCACTCATCTGTATTCCTCTTGTACTCCTTACATACAGTATGTTGTCCTTGGTGGGATTTGAACCCAGGACCCCAGCGCTGCAAAGCAACAGAGCTAACCACTGAGCCACCATGTTGTCCAGTAACCATTTATTATCACACTTCCATATCACTTAAACTGTTCCAACAGTGACAATTTTCAACACTTTTATGTCCATCAAGACTTCTCAGATATGCAATGCAGCAAGCACAGTATACAAACCTATTGCATTTGCATAATGTGCCGTTGGCCAAAAAAAAAATCCATTATCTCCTAAACAAAAGCAGTGCACATGGCAATGTATGGTGATTAAACAAATGGGCAAATAAAGTAAAAGCATAGATTGATGTGGTTATTCAAAAAAGTCATGTTGGTTTTGAAGGAGTTAAAGAAGACAACTTGACAGGTTTTTAATAGGGTCAGCGTTCCCTCATTCTCCACCTAAGGAGCCTGTGGCAGGAATGTTGCACGGAGAAGTCAATACAAAGCAGCGATGACTGTCAGTCTGCATATTCGGAGCGTCTGTTGCCTGTTCATCTGCAATTTCACATGGTCCCTGGGCTCACAGTGTCTTCTTTCATAGGTTACTTGCCGGAACAAGCTGCACATTCTACAGCTCTTTGTATGCGCTCCCTTCTAGATTCTGGTATCTCAGACCTTTCATTTTCTTTTCTTTCTACAGCAATGCTACATATTTTATGTATTCCATCTCTACTGTAACAAACCTTCGGTAGATCAACTGATAATTGGATTTCACGGTAGCAGACATTGAAAATGTCACTTTATCCATTTTCTATATTTAACTCTTAAATAGAATTAACGCCACGTTAACAATAAAAATGTACATCTGCTTTCCTGTAATGCAAAGATCTAATGCAATCTCTCAATGACTCAGAATCTAAATAAGGATCCCGTATCTTATATGTAATTGTATTATGGCTATTGTTCTAGTGACCCCGTAGGATTTCTTCATGCCGCGAGCCTGCAAAATGGTAAGACAATTCCCTGCCTAATTAAACCCTTGGCCAACAGTAAAAGAAGCATGCCACAAAAGTCTTATAGATGGAGGTACCATCTCTGAGACCTTTGTTGGGCAAGTGGATGTCTCCTGAGCTTATTCTGTAAGCAAAAGTGGCCAAGTGCTGGCCATATCCCCAGGGCCGCCATCAGGGCATTACAGCCCTGACTGGCGTATGGGGCCCGAACAGCAGAGGGGGCCCGCATCGGGCCCCACTGCCCCACCCCCAGCGGCAGGATTCTTTGTGCCTAGCAAGTAACTGAACCTGCGTCCAGGACGCAGGTTCAGTTACTCTATTACCGTGCGGGCGTGCACGGTAATAGTTAACGCTGCCAGCCAATCGGAGGCTGGCAGCTGTCGCCAGCGCCTGACGTCACTGTCAGTTGCCGGCGAGTGCACACTTTCTCTGCAGTGTGGATCGCTCGCCGCTGGAACGCGGCAAGGTAAGGAGAAAGGGTTTTTTTTTTTAATGTTGCAAGTGGCAAAGCTGGAGCCCCGGCAGAATGAAGACGGGGCAGGACTGGGGGCAGAATGAAGACGGGGCAGGACTGGGGACTGAATGAAGACGGGACAGGACTGGGGGCAGAATGAACACGGGGCAGGACTGGGGGTAGAATGGAGACGGGGCAGGACTGGGGGCAGAATGAACATGGGGCAGGACTGGGGGGCAGAATGAAGATGGAGCAGGAGTGGGGGCAGAATGAAGATGGGGCAGGACTGGGGGCAGAATGAAGACGGGGCAGGACTGGGGGCAGAATGAAGACGGGGCAAGACTGGGGGCAGAATGGAGATGGGGCAGGACTGGGGGCAGAATGAAGACGGGCAGGACCGGGGGCAGAATGAACACGGGCAGGACTGGGGGCAGAATGAAGACAGAGCAGGACTGGGGGCAGAATGAAGACGGGGCAGGACTGGGGGCAGAATAAAGATAGGGCAGGACTGGGGCAGAATGAAGACTGGGCAGGACTGGGGGCTGAATGAAGATGGGGCAGGACTGGGGCAGAATGAAGATGGAGCAGGACTAGGGCAGAATGACGACGGGGCAGGACTGGGGGCAGAATGGAGACTGGACGGGGAAGGATGGAGACTGGGCAGGAATAAGGATGGAGACGGGGCAGAATGGAGACTGGGCAGGAATCAGCATGGAGACGGGGCAGAATGGAGACTGGGCAGGAATCAGGATGGAGACGGGGCAGGATGGAGATGGGGCAGAATGGAGACTGGGCAGGTATCAGGATGGACACGGGGCAGAATGGAGACTGGGCAGGAATCAGCACGGAGATGGGGCAGGATTGGAGATACTGGGGGCAGAATGGAGACAGTGGAGGCAGGATTGGAGACACTGGGGGCAGGATGGAGACGGGGCAGGATTGGAGACACTGGGGGCAGGATTGGACATACAGACAGGGGGCTGAATGAAAGATATGAGGCCAGAATGGAGACACTGGGGGCAGAATGAAAGTCATGGAGGCATTATTGGAGACACTGGGGGCAGGATGGAGAAGGGGCAGGATTGGAGACACTGGGGGCAGGATGGAAAAGGGGCATGATTGGAGACACTGGGGGCATAATTGGAGACACTAGGGACATGATTGGAGACACTGGGGGCAGGATTGGACATACAGACAGGGGGCTGAATGAAAGATATGAGGCCAGAATGGAGACACTGGGGGCAGAATGAAAGTCATGGAGGCATTATTGGAGACACTGGGGACAGGATGGAGAAGGGGCATGATTGGAGACACTGGGGGCAGGATTGGAGGCACTGGGGGCAGGATTGGAGGCACTGGGGGCAGGATTGGAGGCACTGGGGGCATGATTGAAGGCACTGGGGCAGAATTGGAGACACTGGGGGCAGGATAAAAGACATGGAGGCAGGGTTGGAGACAGATGGGGCAGGATGGGGAGATCATATGGGGCAGAATGGATACTCATGAGGACGGGATGGGATAACATATGGCTGAAGCCAGGAATGAGACACACAGGGCCAGGATGGGGGATATTATTACAATAGGGGCTAATTAAGGGATATTACTGCAGTGATGTATTTATTTTATTTTTTTGAGTATACTGTTTTAAATGGGGGAAGGTCCTGTTACTGTGCAGAGTGACACTATGTCACCTTTTTTTTCTTCATCTGGTGTAGTTTAGAAGTTGGGAAAAAAATAAGTAATATGTTCTGCAATCGGAGCTCTAGATAACTGTGTTATTTCCTGCAGAGACGAGCCCTGGCTGGGAGAAGTGATGGCGGTCTATGCTGGATGAAAGATGAAAAGAAAAGATGAAGGACTTCACCTAGAGACGTCACTGGTGAGTCAGTGTTTCTTGTACACTGACACTATACACTGTATACAGAGCTCCTGTGTACAATGTCACCGGTGATTACTGTATTACCTGTACACAGACACTGCATACTAAGTACAGATCTCCTGTGTAGAATGGCACTTATGGTGATAGTATTGTGGTTTTTTTTATTACTGATCAGTATTGTAGTATTCAGTCACTATGTGATGGTAATATATGGTCTAGTCATGGTATGGCGGTATTTGTTCCTTGTATGTGCTACTATTCGGTCACTGTGTGGTGGCAATATGTGGTCTGGTCATGGTGTTGCTTTATTTGTTCCTTGTATGTGATATTATTTGGTCACTTTGTGGTGGTAGTATGTGGTCTGGTGGTATTTGTTCCTTGTATGTGATATTATTCGATCAATGTCGTGGCAATATGTGGTCTGGTGGTATTTGTCCCTTGTATGTGGTGTTATTTGTCATTTTAAAAATTGAAAAATAAATAAAAATATACCTAAATTGTATTGGATATTTTAACAAATATTTAATAGGTTACAGTAGCGTAGGGCCCGGCCAAAAGTGTCTACCGTGTTATGGTGGTGGCTTAAAAAATCTTTTGGCCAAAACAAGAGCTGCTGGCTATATGTGTGATCTGGTGATGGGAACTGTTAATGTGTGATTGGTAAGAAGTGGAGTTTTTCCAAGAGTAGAAGTAGTGGGACTGTGGACAGTTCGAGGGGTGGAGGTGGGGCTGGGGTGGAGCCTGGGCGGAGTCTCAAGGGGGCCCCGAAAATTTTGCCAGTATGGGGCCCTGAAATTCCTAGTGGCAGCCCTGCATATCCCCATTTTGTGTGCCATTCTCTATTGGCGTCTATTAGAGTTACAGAAACAGACGACCAAACTGGGAAAACGGAATTAAATATAGAAAACAACCTTCTGAAAGGATTCCATAGAATCATTTTTATATCCTAAATAAACTAATTACAAAAATATAGACCTTGTGCTAATATTGCTGTATTCACACTGTGCAGTAATTGCGCCATTTTTTTTTTTAATTTTATTGTGAAAACAAACAGTATTTACCCCCTGCCATTCCATTGCTGTCCCAGGAATCTGCTGCAAGTTTTTGATTTGTAATCTGACAGTAGGTAGGGACAGACCCTGATTATAGCAATGCATCACTTAGTTCAGAAGAGTTATAACCTCATAAAGTGACAGTGGTCAGAATTGTAAAAATTGGCCCGGTCATTAAGCTGCAAATTGGCTCTGTCACTAAGGGGTTAATACTTTCCAAGTAAATTATTATAAACTCTGGCTGAGACTCTTTTGATATAAATGATAGATATTTTGCATTTCACTTTTGTTAATTTTATATGAACAATGTAGAGCAACTTCGAAACTGTTATACATTTTGATGAATGTACTAAAATATAATTAGTACCATTGCTAATATCGCTATTATTCATTCTCTGTTACCTTATTGCTCTATGTATGAAGGGGTAAATTTGCAGGTACTTGTTAAACAGTGACTAAATACAATTGATTTATAACACACAAAATGGGTATTCCATGATATTCATTATTCTTACTTTATTGAAATCATCTGCATAAAAATAAGAAAATGAGCCATATTTACTGCCTGCTGCTCTATCGCTGCCTCTCTACTGCTGCCCTTGCCTTTGAAGACAGTGCTGCGGTGATGACATCACAACTACAAGGTGTGACTGCTACAGCCAATCAGGGGGCTCAGCTATCATACGACTGCTAAGCCCAGGGATTGGCTGCAGTGCTTAAATCCTGTAGTTTTGACATCAGCACTGCAGCTCTGTCAGTTAAACGGAATGTGCTACAAGTTTTTGTAATATGTAATGTAATATGTAATATGAGAGCAGCATGTTGTAGGGGATGAACTCCTGGTTCCAGCGATGTGTCACTTACTAGCCTGGGTTTTATAAGCAGGAGATCATCACTACTGGACTAGGTGTCTTGTGCCTCCTAGTCAAGGTGTTTTCTGTAATCTGCCTCCACCACTGATTAGTAGCTTCCTGTCAATATACAGTGTACAAAGAAAGCTGCCAATCACTGGTGCTCAGCATCCCGAACGCTACAAAACCTGCAGCTGAGAACACTGTGATTCTATCCCTGGAACGCTTTAACAGATCCTACTGATTCTGAGGCTGTTTTTTCGTGACATATTGTACTTCACATTAGTGGTAAAAAATTTTTTATATTACTTGTTTTTATTTATCAAAAAAACGGAAATATGGCGAAAATTTTGAAAATGTAGCAATTTTCAAACTTTAAATTTTTATGCCCTTAACCCCTTAACGACCGCCGATACGCCTTTTAACGGCGGTCATTAAGGGTACTTAAACCACAGCGCCGTTAATTAACGGCGCTGTGGAAAAAGTGAATAGCGCCCCCCAGAGGCGCATTTTCTCCGGGGTCTCGGCTACCGTGGGTAGCCGAGACCCCAGAGAACATGAATCGGGTCGGTTTTTACCGATGTTGCGATCGCCGTTATTAACCCTATAACGGCGACTGCAAAAAAAAAAAAGTTGTGCCATTTAATTTCTCTGTCCTCTGATGTCATCGGACATCAGAGGACAGAGAAAAAGGGTCCCCGGGACCCCCATGTGGCCCCCGATGTCCTGCATGTGGCCCCAGGGCCCTCCGGTGTCCCCCGGGGCCGGCGCGATGAAGAAAATGGCGGGAGCATGCTCAGTGCGCCCGCCGCTATGTGCCGCTATGTGGGGGGGGGTGGGCAAATATTCTCTGGGGTCTCAGCTACCGGGGGTAGCCGAGACCCCAGAGAACATGATCCGGGTCGGTATTCACCGATCCCGGTGTTGCGATCGCGTCTATGCAAGCATAGACGCGATCGCAAAAAAAAAAAGGATTTCTCTCCCCTCTGATGTGATCGCACATCAGAGGGGAGAAAATGAGGGTTCCCAGGTCCCCGATCGCCCCCCTATACTTACCGGTGTCCTCCGTCCTCCCGCAGGCCCCAGGATCCTGGCGTCTTCTTCCTGCAAAAAAAAAAATGGCGGGCGCATGCGCAGTGCGCCTGCCGATCTGCTTGGCGGCAGATTCAAAATTTTTTTCATTCATTCTCCAGAAAGTGCATTTTGATCACTGTGATAAACTATCACAGTGATCAAAAAAAAAACAGTACATAACCTCCCCATTTATCACCCCCTTAGTTAGGGACATATAATAAAAAATAGAAATTATATTTATTTTCATTTTTCTGTTAGGGTTAGGTTATAATTAGGGTTAGGTTATAATTAGGGTTAGGGTTAGCATTAGGGTTAGGGTTAGCATTAGCGTTAGGGTTATAATTAGCGTTAGGGTTAAGCTGGGTTCATACTGTGTTATGGCAGTCCGTTAGACGGACTGCGTTACACCGCGGTATAACGCGGTGTAACGCAGTCCGTTAGTGCTGCCATTCACCCCTATTTGAGGGCGCATCGCGACGTGCCATCATTCAGTGACGGAGCCTCGGACGCGGGCTGCAGCGTCTGGGCTCCGTCACCGCTAGCGCAGATGAATCATCTGCTGATTCCTCTGCGCTAGCGGGTATAGCATAACGTGATTGCGTTATGCTATACCGTTACCAGCCCGTCAACGCTATGTGTTGAACGGGCTGGTAAAGCGCAAAATGAACCTAGCCTTAGGGTTAGGGTTATAATTAGGGTTAGAATTAGGGTTAGGGTTACAATTAGGGTTAGGGTTAAAATTAGGGTTAGGGTTACAATTAGAGTTAGGGTTACAATTAAGGTTAGGGTTACAATTAGGGTTAGAATTAGGGTTGGGATTTAGGTTAGGATTAGGGTTGGGATTAGGGTTAGGGGTGTGTTGGGATTAGGGTTGGAGCTAGAATTGAGGGATTTCCACTATTTAGGCACATCAGGGGGTCTCCAAACACGACGTTGCGTTCAAAAAGTCAAATGGCACTCCCTCCCTTCCGAGCCCTGCCGTGCGCCCAAACAGTGGTTTACCCCAACATATGGGGTATCAGCGTACTCAGGACAAATTGCACACCAATTTTGGGGTTCTAATTTCTCCTGTTACCCTTGGGAAAATAAAAAATAGCTGGCTAAAAAAATCATTTTTAAGAAAATAAATGATTTTTTATTTTCACAGCTCTGCGTTTATAAATTTCTGTGAAGCACTTGGGGTTCAAAGTGCTCACCACACATCTAGATAAGCTCCTTGGGGGGTCTAGTTTCTAAAATGGTGTCACTTGCAGGGGGTTTCTACTGTTTAGGTACATCAAAGGCTCTGCAAACACAACATGACGCTCGCAGAACATTCCATCAAAGTCTGCATTACAAAATGGCGCTCCTTCCCTTCCAAGCACTCAAACAGTGGTTTCATCCCACATATGGGGTATCAGCGTACTCAGGAAAAATTGCAGAACAACTTTTTGGGTCCAATTTCTCCTGTTACCCTTGGGAAAATAAAAAAAATAGCGGGCTAAAGAATAATTTTTGAGGAAAAAAATGATTTTTTATTTTCACGGCTCTACGTTTATTAATTTCTGTGAAGCACTTGGGGGTTCAAAGTGCTCACCACACATCTAGATAAGTTCCTTAAGGGATCACAATAAATATATTGCCTAGGTCATCTAGCACTTCCAAATATCGATAAATCCAAAAAGAATCATAGGAAGCTTAATCACCATAAAAATACAAATTTTATTCAGAATTTTTAAAAATACATATATGGATAAAAAATCCAAATGGGGGCATAAATATGCAGAAAAATGGCCCAATGTAAACAGGTACAAGCAAATTAGAAATATTATAATAGCACATATATCTATATTCTATATTCAAAAATCACGTTGGCTAATTAGAAAAAATGCCAAAATAGTTTCACCATATCCAATAATGTAAATATAGCTAGAGACATCCCTAGAATGAGTATATATATGTGCGTCAAATGCATAGAGCAGTTAGGAAAATCATGAACTTTCTTCCCCACTAATAATGCTAGCGTTATAGTACCAATATGCAAATACAGAGTCCGCAGCAAATGCTGTGAACAAGCTAAACGCGAAACGCGCGTCAGGGGTGCCAAGGCTACTATCAGGTATGGTCTCCCACTAGCAGTTCATTTAATTCAATTTATATACTTTAAATCGCTTTGTGCATTTGAGTGCAAACTTTTGCATACACTACAGCATTTGCTGCGGACTCTGTATTTGCACATTGGTACTATAACGCTAGCATTATTAGTGGGGAAGCAAGTTCATGATTTTCCTAACTGCTCTATGCATTTGACGCACATATATATATACTCATTCTAGGGATGTCTCTAGCTATATTTACATTATTGGATATGGTGAAACTATTTTGGCATTTTTTCTAATTAGCCAACGTGATTTTTGAATATAGAATATAGATATATGTGCTATTATAATATTTCTAATTTGCTTGTACCTGTTTACATTGGGCCATTTTTCTGCATATTTATGCCCCCATTTGGATTTTTTATCCATATATGTATTTTTAAAAATTCTGAATAAAATTTGTATTTTTATGGTGATTAAGCTTCCTATGATTCTTTTTGGATTTAAGTTCCTTAAGGGGTCTAGTTTCCAAAATGGTGTGATTTGTGGGGGGTTTCGACTGTTTAGGCGTATCAGGGGCTCTCCAAACGCGACATGGCGTCCAATTTCAATTCCAGCCAATTTTGGTTTGAAACAGTCAAACGGCGCTCCTTCCCTTCCAAGCCCTGCCGTGCGCCCAAACAGTGGTTTACCCCCACATATGGGGTATCGGCATGCTCAGGACAAATTGCAAAAAAACTTTTGGGGTCTTGTTACCCTTGGGAAAATAAAAATTGGGGTGAACAGATCGTTTTTGTGGAAAAAATATGATTTTTTATTTTCACGGTTCTATGTTATAAACTTCTGTGAAGCACTTGGAGGTTCAAAGTGCTCACCACACATCTAGATAAGTTCCTTAGGGGGTCTAATTTCCAAAATGGGGTCACTTGTGGGGGGTTTCCACTGTTTAGACACATCAGGGCCTCTACAAACACGACATGACGTCCAGCCAATTCTGCGCTGAAAAAGTCAAACGGCGCTCCTTCCCTTCCAAGCTCTGCCTTGCACCCAAACAGTGGTTTACCCCCACATATGGGGTATCAGCATGCTCAGGACAAATTGCACAAAAACTTTTGGGGTCTTGTTACCCTTGGGAAAATAAAAATTGGGGTGAAAAGATAGTTTTTGTGGAAAAAATATGATTTTTTATTTTCACTGTTCTATGTTATAAACTTCTGTGAAGCACTTGGAGGTTCAAAATGCTCACCACACATCTAGATAAGTTCCTTAGGGGGTCTAGTTTCCAAAATGGGGTCACTTGTGATGGGTTTCCACTGTTTAGACACATCAGGGCCTCTACAAACGCGACATGGCGTCCAGCCAATTCTGCGTTGAAAAAGTCAAATGTCGCTCCTTCCCTTGCAACCTCTGCCGTGCGCCCAAAAAGTGGTTTACCTCCACATATGGGGTATCGGCTTAATCAGGAGAAATTGCACAACAAATTTTGTGGTTCATTTTTTCTTTTAACAGTTGTGAAAATAAAAAAAATAGGTTCCGAAGTAAAGTTTTTGCAAAAAAAGTTAAATGTTAATTTTTTCCTTCCACATTGCTTCAGTTCCTGTGAAGCACATAAAGGGTTAATAAACTTCTTGAATGTGGTTTTGAGCACCTTGAGGGGTGCAGTTTTTAGAATGGTGTCACTTTTGGCTATTTTCTATCATATAGACCCCTCAAAGTGACTTCAAATGTGATGTGGTCCCTAAAATAAAAATGGTGTTGTAAAAATGAGAAATCGCTGGTCAACTTTTAACCCTTATAACTTCGTAACAAAAAAAATTTTGGTCCCAAAATTGTGCTGATGTAAAGTAGACATGTGGGAAATGTTATTTATTAAGAAATTTGTGTGACATATCTCTCTGATTTAAGGGCATAAAAATTAAAAGTTTGAAAATTGTTAAATTTTCAAAATTTTCGCCATATTTCCGTTTTTTTCATAAATAAACACAAGTCATATCAAAGAAATTTTACCACTAACGTGAAGTACAATATGTCACGAAAAAACAATCTCAGAATCAGCGGGATTCGTTAAAGCGTTCCAGAGTTATAACCTCATAAAGTGACAGTGGTCAGAATTGTAAAAATTGGCCCTTTCCTTAAGCTGCAAAATGGCTCTGTCACTAAGGGGTTAAATCAGAGAGATATGTCACACAAATTTCTTAATAAATAACATTTCCCACATGTCTACTTTACATCAGCACAATTTTGGGAACAAATTTTTTTTTTGTTACGAAGTTATAAGGGTTAAAAGTTGACCAGCGATTTCTCATTTTTGCAACACCATTTTTTTTTAGGGACCACATCACATTTGAAGTCACTTTGAGGGGTCTATATGATAGAAAATACCCAAAAGTGACACCATTCTAAAAACTGCACCCCTCAAGGTGCTCAAAACCACATTCAAAAAGTTTATTAACCCTTTACGTGTTTCACAGGAACTGAAGCAAAGTGGAAGGAAAAAATTAACATAGACCCCCTAAGGAACTTATCTAGATGTGTGGTGAGCACTTTGAACCCCCAAGTGCTTCACAGAAGTTTATAACGCCCGGGCGTGAAAATAAAAAATCATATTTTTTCCACAAACCTGATCGTTTAGTCCCCAGTTTTTTATTTTCCCAAGGGTAACAGGAGAAATTAGACCACAAAAGTTGTTGTCCAATTTGTCCTGAGTACGCTGATACCCCATATGTGGGGGGGGATCACTGTTTGGGCGCACGGCAGGGCTTGGAAGGGAAGTAGCGCCGTTTGACTTTTTCAAACCAAAATTGCTGGAATTGAGATTGGACGCCATGTCGCGTTTGGAGAGCCCCTGATGCACCTAAACAGTGGAAACCCCACACAAATGACACCATTTTGGAAACTAGACCCCTTAAGGAACTTATCTAGATGTGTGGTGAGCACTTTGAACCCCCAAGTGCTTCACAGAAGTTTATAACGTAGAGCCGTGAAAATAAAAAATCATTTTTTTTTTCAAAATTTATTCTTTAGCCTGCTATTTTTTTATTTTCCCAAGGGTAACAGGAGAAATTGGACCCCAAAAGTTGTTGTGCAATTTTTCCTGAGTACGCTGATACCCCATATGTGGGGTGGAACCACTGTTTGGGCGCATGGGAGAGCTCGGAAGGGAGGGAGTGCCATTTGACTTTTTGAACGCCTCGTCGTGTTTGGAGACCCCCTGATGTGCCTAAATAGTGGAAACCCCTCAATTCTAGCTCCAACCCTAACCTCAACACACCCCTAACCCTAACCCTAATCCTAACCCTAATCCCAACCCTAATTCCAACCCTAATTGTAACCCTAACCGTAACCCTAACCCTAATTGTAACCCTAACCCTAATTCCAACCCTAACCCTAATTATAACCCTAACCCTAAGGCTAGGTTCATATTGCGTTTTACCAGCCCGTTCAACACATAGCGTTGACGGCTGGTAACGGTATAGCATAACGCGATCGCGTTATGCTATATCCACTAGCACAGTGTGCTAGTACAGATGAATCATCTGCGCTAGCGGTGACGGAGCCCAGATGCTGCAGGCCGCGTCCGAGGCTCCGTCACTGAATAACGGCACGTCGCGAACGCATGCCGCTTTATGGCGATGCGCCCTCAAATGGGGGTGAATAGCAGCGTTAACAGACTGAGTTACACCGCGTCATACCGCGGTGTAACGCAGTCCGTCTAACAGACTGCCATAACGCAGTATGAACCCAGCCTAACTCTAACCCTAATTATAACCCTAGCCCTAACCCTAACCCTAATTCCAACCCTAACCCTAATTATAACCCTTACCCTAGCCCTAATGGAAAAATGAAAATAAATAAAATTTCTTTATTTTATTATATGTCCCTAACTAAGGGGTGATAAAGGAGGGGTTTATGTACTGTTTTTTTTCTTATTTTGATCACTGTGATAGTTTATCACAATGATCAAAATGTACTTTTACCAAATGAATGAATGATTTTTTTTTACAGGAAGACGAGGCCTGGGATCGGAGGACAGGGGGAGGATCGGAGGACACAGAGGGGCCACAGGAAGGCACAGGGGTGGGATCGGGGGTCCCGGGGACCCTATTTCTCTCCCCTCTGATGTGTGATCACATCAGAGGGGAGAGAAATTACAGGCAGGATTGCGGCTGTGATTTTTCTTTTGCGATCGCCGTTATATGGCGATCGCAAAAGAGTGGTGACTGCAGGGGCCCTATTATGTTCTCTGGGGTCTCGGCAACCCCAGGCAGCCGAGACCCCAGAGAAAATCGCCCAACCCCCCCATCACCTCGCGGCGGGCGCACTACGCATGAGCCCGCCATTTTGGAGCATTGCGGCGGAACCGGGGGACAGAGGAGGGCCCTAAGACCACCAGGGGCCACAAAGGGGGGATCGGCGACCCTATTTCTCTCTCCTCTGATGTCCGATCACATCAGAGGAGAGAGAAATTATATGGCACATCATTTTTTTTTTTTGTTGCGACCGACCCGATTCATGTTCTCTGGGGCCGAGACCCGGAGAAAATCCAACTGTGGCGGGCGCTATTCACTTTTTTTAACGGCGCTGTGGTTTGAGTACCCTTAATGACCGCGTATTGGCAGTCGTTAAGGGGTTAAGTACATGGATTTCCAAGAAGTATCGCTTCTCCTTGCGGAGATTGACATGCTAAGCATGCCGAGATGAGGAGACTTAAAGCCGCAATGCTCCTCTGGGATATATGCAAATTGTCTCTTCAGAGAGGAAGAGGACTAGAACTCTAGTGCCACCTATTGCTACTACCAATAGGTGGCACTAGAGTTCTAGTCCTCTTCCTCTCTGAAAAGACAATTTGCATGTACATGGATTGTAACAGTAAGGGCTCATACTCACTGGCGCCGAAAACGGATGATAATCAGAGGAAAAAAAATCGGATTCAAATCTGACCAATGTTATTCAATAGGTGAATTCTCATTTGCGATTTTTTTTCTCATCAGAAATTGGTGTGAGAAAAAAATTGCAGCATGCTGCGATTTGATGCGATTTTGGGATGATAATCGCCAATGCAAGTCAATGGGTGCGATTAAAAAACGAACAGCACTCGCACCATGCACGTGCTGTCCGATTTATATGCACCAGTCTCCTTTGAAAATCCGGTAATTCATCCTCGGCTACTGTAAAATCACACTGACAGCTCACAAAACAGTAGATACATACACATAGAATACATATATATATATATTACATGTCATTGTGACACATACATATATATATATTTATAGTTCATACACTTCTACATACTGTAATAGCCGCTAATTCAATTGCCGGCTTTTGTGAAATCACAGAAGCCGACATGAAATGATACATTTTTTCCACACAGTTAACCATGTCATTTCATGTATTTTGATATATTAATTAAAGGTGTAAATTCGTTGAAAAAAAATGCATGGGCTCCCGCTGTATTTTCTCCACCAGACAGACAAAGCAAGCGAGTGGGGGCAGATAATAATAGCCTAGGGAGGGTACATTTTTTTGTGCCCCCCCTGGCTAATAACATCTGCCCCCAGACACCCCAGAAAGGGCAAATCTCTAATTAGATTTGCCCTTTCTGGCACTTTGCCCATCTATTCCCATTGCCCTGTAGCGGTGGCGAATTGGTTAATAAGGGGTTAAAGCCACCTTGCAATTGAAAGGTGACTGTAAGCCAGGTTAATAATTGAGAGCTGTCAATTAGACAACTATCAATTATTAATCCTATTGTATGAAAGAAAAATTAAACACACACACTTTAATAAAAAAGTTTAATGAAATAATCACACAGTTTTTGACCATATTTTATTTTCCTGCTAAAACCATTTCCTGTAATAAAAATAAAATAAAAAAGCAAAATTATTCTTACCAATCCGATGTACAGTCAGGTCCCACAGTGTAATCCATCAGAAAGGGTTAACAGGTTACAGCTCGCAGAGAGCTAATGCTGTCTCCGAGCTGTAACCCCCTGAATGAATAAGTTACTCTCCCAGTGAAAGAAGAGGAAGAGATTAATGAATGGAGCTTAATTGATTTATTGCCACTTTCACTTCAGTGACCTGACCTAAAGTGAAAGTGGGATACAATCAATTAAGCTTTATTCATTAATCACATCCTCTCCTGTCGGCAGGAGATAAGCTCATTCATTCAGGAGCTATCAGCTGAGCACGCAGGATTAGTTGCTCTGCTTAGCTGATTGCTAGTTAACCCTTTGTGAAGGATTACATCGTGGGACGTGACAGATCGCCAGATAGGTAAGAATAATGTTGTTTTATTATTTTATATTTATTTTAGGAGATTCAAGGGCTTCGCACGGATTAAGAGTAAAATAAAAGATGGTCAAAAAAATGTGTTTTTATTTCATTAAAATTATTTATTCTTAAAGTGTGTGTGTGTTTTTTTATTTACTTCAATAGGATTAATAATTGATAGTTGTCTAATTGACAGCTCTCAATTATTAACCTGGCTTAAGGTCACCTTTCAATAGCAAGGTGGTTTTAACCCCTTATTAACCCATTCGCCACCGCTACAGGGCAATGGGAATAGACGGGCAAAGTGCCAGAAAGGGCGAATCTAATTAGAGATTTGCCCTTTCTGGGGTGTCTGGGGGCAGATGTTAGTAGCCAGGGGGGGGCACAAAAAAAATGTACCCTCCCTAGGCTATTATTATCTGCCCCCACTCGCTTGCTTTGTCTGTCTGGTGGAGAAAATACAGCGGGAGCCCACGCATTTTTTTTCAACGAATTTACACCTTTAATTAACCCCTACATGTCTGAAATTTTGCACAAATACACTTATGTAATTGTAAGTTAAAACCATATATCAAAATACATGAAATGACATGGTTAACTGTGTGGAAACAATGTATCATTTCATGTCGGCTTTTGTGATTTCACAAAAGCCGGCAATTGAATTAGCGGCTATTACAGTATGTAGAAGTGTATGAACTATAAATATATGTATATATATATATATATATATATATATATATGTCACAATTACATATATGTATATATATATATATATATATATATATACATATATGTATTCTATGTGTGTATATGTATTGTTTCTATTCTTTATTAAAGCTGTCAGTGTGATTTTACAGTAATGCCAGGGATGAATTAGCGGCTATTATACTATGTAGAAGTGTATGACCTATATATATATATTATATATATATATATATATATTAGATTTATATATATATATATTATATATATAATTATTTGCTTTTTGTGTACATTTTTTTGTTACAATGTGATTTTTACATGACTTTTTACATAGAGATAACTGCTCTATGTAAAACTTCATGTTAAAATCGCATTGCATACAGATGGAAAACTGATGGAAAACTGACAGAAAACGCATGGTGCGATTTAAAATCGCATCAAAATCGCATGCCTTTTTACAACAAATGTACCGTTTTTTTCCTGCAGAAAACGGACCGATTTTTTTCCAGCCAGTGAGTATGAGCCCTAAGGGCTCTTTTCCACTTGCGAGAAATACGTCCGATTCTCGCATGTGAAATCCCAGCTCTGGCCCCGACACTCGGGAGTGGAGTCGTGGCTGCATGTATTTGTATGTAGCTGCTCGCTCCACTCCCGAATGCCGGCCCCAGAGCTGGGATTTCACATGCGAGAATCGGACATAGCAAGTGGAAAAGAGCCCTAAAAGTGAACTTGTAAAAGTGTGGCTTGTTAGGTTCTGCCGCCACCTGCTGTTTAGTTATGGTTTTACAATATTTCAATCTGCTTATCTTCACAGGTTTCTCAAGTAACTAGACTTTGAAATTGTGCATATTTGTTTTATTTTATATGCTATCCAAAGTAACCTGTTTCTAATATTTTTTCAGTAATCAACTTATTTATATAAAATATATGTTGTTGCTTAGCCCCTTAACGAACCAGAAAAAACACCAACACAAAGTCAGATCACAAATGCACAAGCAGGATGCGGCAGACCCCAATTGTAAAGGCTGGGGCAACACAGGTGCAAACTAGTGATGAAAGCAGCCACTCACAAGCTACCAGTTTATGGAGGGGGTGGTTGCCTAGTAAAAAAAAGCACACAAATCAGGCTTGAATAGAACGCCAGCCACACCTTAACCCCTTAACGACCAGAGGTATTTCAGTTTTTGCCTTTTCGATTTTTGCTCCCCTTTTTCCTAGAGCTATAACTTTTTATTTTTTGGTCAAAATGGCCATGTGAGGGCTTGTTTTTTGCGGGACGAGACCTGTAGCGTCTCCATTTTTTATGATCTTTGGCTGGATGAGAGATTATTTTTTGCATGCCGAGCTGATGTTTTTATTGATACTATTACCTTTTGATTGCCCGTTACTGCATTTTATTGCAATGTAGCAGCAACCAAAAAAACGTAATTCTGACTTGAATTTTTTTCTCGCTACGCCGTTTAACGATCAGGCTAATTCTTTTTTTTAAATTGATAGATCGGGCGATTCTAAACGCGGCAATACCAAATATGTGAATGTTTGATTTTATTTTTATTGTTTTATTTTGAATGGGGTGAAAGGGGGGTATTTTGAACTTTTATATATTTTTTTATTTTGTTTATATTTTTAAAAACTCTTTTTTTTTACTTTTTGCATGCTTCAATAGTCTCCATGGGAGACTAGAAGCTGCAGTACTTTGATCTCCTCTGCTACACACAGGCGATGATCAGATCAGCTTCCAGTAAGGCTAAGTTCACACGTTGCGGAATTGCCGCGGAAATTTCCGCAGCAATCCCGCACTTCTGCCGCAGGAAATACGCACGTTTTTTGTAAGCGTATTCCCGCCAGAATAATAGCGTTTTGCAAGCGTAATTAGCTTGCAGAATGCTAGCGTTTTCCTAGCGATCTGTAGCATCGCTTGGAAAACTGATTGACAGGTTGGTCACACGAGTCAAACATAGTGTTTGACACGTGTGACCAACTTTTTACTATTGATGCCGCCTATGTCGCATCAATAGTAAAGAGATCTAATGTTAAAATAATAATAAAAAAATAATAAATAATGATATTCTCACCTTCCGGCGGCCCCCGCAGCCTTCCCGCCTTCAGCGACGCTCCCGGCAACTCCCGGTCCCAAGGATGCATTGCGACAAATCACACCGATGACGTAGCATCACGCGAGACCGCTATGCCATCTGGGTGATTCTCGCAAAGGACTCTTGGGACCGGGAGTTGCTGGGAGCGTCGCTGAAGGCGGGAAGGCTGCGGGGGCCGCCGTAAGGTGAGAATGTCATTATTTATTATTTTAATTATTGTTTTACCAGGGATATGGTACCCAGGGCCTGGAGGAGAGTCTCCTCTCCTCCAGACCCTGGGTACCACCGCACATGAACCGCTTACATTCCGCAAAATTAATGAACATGTTGCTATTTTTTCCGCGAAGCATTTTTTTCGCGGAAAAAAAACGCAACATGTGGCCAAAACATGCGGAATCAATTAACATGTATAGGATGCTTAATGCTTGCGTTTTTTTCACGTTTTTACCGCGGAAAAAATGCGAAAAAAACGCAAATATTCCTGAACGTGTGCACTTAGCCTAAGTCAGAGATTGAAAGCGGCATATAACTAGTTATCAGTAGCAGGTGAACTACCAGGCTAACATCTGCACTGTAAGCCATAAAGATTACATCTTCAGGAGCTGAAACCACACATTGACAGGCTGGTGTTCAGTGACAAGACTACCTTTCACCTAAGAGCAGAGATCTCAAAAATGTTAGAATATGGGGCTCAGAAAAAAACATGTGCCTTCAGTGAGCACATAAAGGACTCGCCAAAAGTAAAGATGTTCTATGCAATGAGCAAGCAGTCTACGGTTTCTTCTTTTTTGCAGAGGATACTGTCACTGGCCACTCCTATCTGGCCTTGTTAAAGTAAGGGCTTATACCACAGATAGAGGAAGACCTGTCAAACATAGTCTATAATGAGGATGGTGCATCTTTACATTTTCATTTGGATGTTTGCCAATACCTGCTAGAACTCTATAGAAACGTTGGATCGGCCATGCTGTAAACAAACATTTACCAATGTTGTGCTGGTCTCCATTATCACCCGATCTAACATCCTGTGACTTCTTCCTGTGGGACTGCATCAAAGTCTCAGTGGATCTGATCCCTCCAGCCTCAGTATCTAAATGACCTGAGACAATTCAGTACTGAAACAGTGGAGTCCATATCCAAGGATATGCTGGTGTAGGAGAGAGAGCCCCCGCTATGTGCCCAGGCCAGAACCAAGGGGACTGTCATTTAGGTTCCCAGGGGAAAGGTTCCCGGGGGAAGAAATGGTAGGACGGCTGGGAGATGGTTCTAGAAGAAAAGGGGGCGGGGTGACTGGAGGAGGAGCCAGAGGGAGACGCAGGAGAGACAGGACGCGGAGACTGAGGAGAGGAAAGCGGGACGTCTCTGACAAGGACTGTAGAGGCAGGAGAATTCTGTCAGCCGCAACCGCCACTGCCGCAATCGAGCCTGCGGTTGCGGCCTGCTCACCCGCAGCTGCTACCGCCACTGTTTCACCCGAATCCGCGGCTGCGGCCTGCGTCCCATCTCATGTGGTCGATACAGTCCTGCTCCAGTCCGCGGTTGCGGCCTATGCGACAGCTGCCACCATCCCGCCTCTTGGACATGTTCGGCCCTGGTAGACCGCCTCTAGCTCTGGCCTTTCTTTTCACTTCAGCTAGTTTACCTCTGATATTCTCCAGCTCCTGTCGCATTTCCCCCACCCGCGGGGGCTCACTGATGGCATTCAGAGAGGCTTCAATGCTCTGGGCCTTCCCCACGGGGGCTGTCACCTTTTGCTCCTGCTGTCGCGCGCGGGCCTCACTCGCTACCCCGGAGAAGGTCAAACGCGGATCTACCCGTATCCGTTCTCGCAAGGCTTGCTTAGTCAGGGGGTCGCGCATTCCAGTCACCAAGAGGTCACGCAGTGTAATGTTAAGGGGCCTCATGCCTACCCCGTCCTTTCACTCGATGGCCATATAGAGTTCCTGCAGCACATTCATATATTGAGTGACCGTCTCACCCTCACCCTGCATGTGGCTGGACAGTCGGGTTCTCAGTTCCCCAACATCAGTCAGGTCCCGTGGGTTTCTTCCAAGATCTGCAGTACCCGGACAAAAGTATTCGTTGTCCCGGGGGCCTTAGCATCACAGAGTCCTGGGCC
>JARQOD010000004.1:223667384-223764783 GCA_033576555.1 Oophaga sylvatica
AGTAATATATACCTGACAGGAGCCCAGTCTATATCTACAGTAATATATACCTGACAGGAGCCCTCAGTCTATATCTACAAGTAATATATACCTGACAGGACCCATACAGTCTATATCTACATAATATATACCTGACAGGAGCCCATACAGTCTATATCTACAGTAATATATACCTGACAGGAGCCCACGTCTATATCTACAGTAATATATACCTGACAGGATCCCATACAGTCTATATCTACAGTAATATATACCTGACAGGAGCCCACGTCTATATCTACAGTAATATATACCTGACAGGAGCCGTACAGTCTATATCTACAGTAATATATACCTGACAGGAGCCCTACAGTCTATATCTACAATAATATATACCTGACAGGATCCCATACAGTCTATATCTACAGTAATATATACCTGACAGGAGCCCAGTCTATATCTACAGTAATATATACCTGACAGGAGCCCTACAGTCTATATCTACAGTAATATATACCTGACAGGATCCCATACAGTCTATATCTACAGTAATATATACCTGACAGGAGCCCAGTCTATATCTACAGTAATATATACCTGACAGGAGCCCATACAGTCTATATCTACAGTATATATACCTGACAGGAGCCCATACAGTTATATCTACAGTAATATATACCTGACAGAGCCCTACAGTCTATATCTACAGTAATATATACCTGACAGGAGCCCATACAGTCTATATCTACATAATATATACCTGACAGGAGCCTACAGTCTATATCTACAGTAATATATACCTGACAGCGGCCCATACAGTCTATATCTACAGTAATATATACCTGACAGGGCCCATACATCTATATCTACAGTAATATATACCTGACAGGAGCCCATACAGTCTATATCTACAGTAATATATACCTGACAGGAGCCCATACAGTCTATATCTACAGTAATATATACCTGACAGGAGCCCATACAGTCTTATCTACAGTAATATATACCTGACAGGAGCCCTACAGTCTATATCTACAGTAATATATACCTGACAGGAGCCCTTACAGTCTATATCTACATAATATATACCTGACAGGAGCCCATACAGTCTATATCTACAGTAATATATACCTGACAGGAGCCCGTACAGTCTATATCTACAGTAATATATACCTGACAGGAGCCCGTACAGTCTATATCTACAGTAATTTATACCTGACAGGAGCCCATACAGTCTATATCTACAGTAATATATACCTGACAGGAGCCCATACAGTCTATATCTACAGTAATATATACCTGACAGGAGCCCATACAGTCTATATCTACAGTAATATATACCTGACAGGAGCCTGTACAGTCTATATCTACAGTAATATATACCTGACAGGAGCCCATACAGTCTATATCTACAGTAATATATACCTGACAGGAGCCCATACAGTCTATATCTACAGTAATATATACCTGACAGGAGCCCATACAGTCTGTATCTACAGTAATATATACCTGACAGGAGCCCGTACAGTCTATATCTACAGTAATATATACCTGACAGGAGCCCATACACTCTAATCTACAGTAATATATACCTGACAGCGACCCATACAGTCTGTATCTACAGTAATATATACCTGGAAGGAGCCCATACAGTCTAGTGCAGTGATGGCGAACCTATGGCACGCGTGCCAGAGAGGGCACGCAGAGCCCTCTCAGCTGGCACGCGGCCTCGCCTCATCTTTGGTCCCTGACTGCAGCTTCCTGCCTCACACATTGAGCGGCGCGGCCGCGCAGCTGAAAGATGATGTCATCAAGCTGCGACCGTCAGCGCCGCTCAATGTGTGAGAGGAATTGAGAGAGGAAGGAAGCTGCCGTCGCGTGGAGTGGTGAGTGCGGCCACTGTGCCAGTGAAGCTGCTGTGGTGTGTGTGTGTGTGTGCGCTGAGTGTGGTCGCTGTGGTGTGTGTGTGACCGCTGTGGTGTATGTCTGTGTGTGTGTGCTGATGTGTGCTGTGGTGTGTGTGTGTGTGACCGCTGTGGTGTATGTCTGTGTGTGTGTGCTGAATGTGTCTGCTGTGGTGTGTGTGTGTGGTGCGCTGAGTGTGGTCGCTGTGGTGTGTGTGACCGCTGTGGTGTATGTCTGTGTGTGTGTGCTGAGTGTGTCTGCTGTGGTGTGTGTGTGACCGCTGTGGTGTGTGTCTGTGTGTGTGTGCTGAGTTATAGCGGTGATAGGGAGAGGGCCAGTGATGAGTCAATATAAGAACCCCACCAATCATTTCTGATGAAGGGGTCATGATGGGGCATTTTTGCATGAAGGGGTCATGATGGGGCATTTTTGCATGAAGGGGTCATGATGGGGCATTTCTGCATGAAGGGGTCATGATGGGGCATTTCTGCATGAAGGGGTCATGATGGGGCATTTTTGCATGAAGGGGATCATGATTGGGCATATCTCTGCATGAAGGGGATCATGATGGGGCACATTTCTGCATGAAGGTGATCATGATGGTGCACATTTCTGCATGAAGGGGATCATGATTGGGCATATCTCTGCATGAAGGGGATCATGATGGGGCAATCCTGAAAACATGACCTGTTGGTGGGCCTTGAGGACTGGAGTTGGGGAACCCTGCTCTAGGGCACTCATGTTTCATTGACCTGTCAGTCAGAGAAAAGATGCAGACAGCGGGTGGAAATACGGAGAGAGGCAGGAGAGCCAGAGGCATATCTAGGGGGCAGGGCATCTGCCCCGGGCACAGCCTTCAGAGGGGCGCCGTCGGGCCACCTAATGCGGCAGTCCATCTTTTAGATGCGAATACAGTTAAAACTCTGACCCCTGGGTTAGAGCGATGCCAGCAGTGTGATCACGTCATTTGATCATGCTGACGTCACTCGCCGGTGCGCAGAATATTGGTGGTAAGTGCACTAGCGGAGCTGAAGACACCGAAGATTAAGTATTGTATTAGAAGCATTAAAGGGGTTGTCCAAGTTTGTGATGAGTCTGCAATCATACTATGTGACTGCAGGCTTCTGAATTCTCACAGCGCGCACAGCACGCTGTCTGGATTCTGTTGTGCAGGCGATTTGCATACATGCGGTCACATACCGACTAGTCATGCATGGCCTCACTCAATGAAAAAGAATTGTGCGAGACTGGACATGTCTAGTTGGAATTCGACAAGAAGTATACAAATCTCATACATGTGCTGACATGACCGTCAACTCTTGCAACAGGCAAGGGAGAATCCTAAAAGTGTGCAGTGTATGTGCTGTGAGAATTCAGAAGTCTGCCGTCACCTAGAGTTACTGCAGACTTTCATCTCAAAGCTGGACAAGCTCTTTAATTATAAAATGAACCATGTTGCCAATCCTAACAGTGTGTCATATACTCACTGTCAGGATTCAACTCTGTTTGGAGGTTCCAGCATTCATCACATGGCCGCTTCACCCATATGCATTTTCATACTTAAGGACATAGACACGTGATAACAAGCTTCTCTTCCTGCCTCTCTACAGTTTCTCACTGAACAGTGAGAGAATTAGTGAGATAGGGTGAGCAAGTAGTAGGTATGTGACTAAGGCCAGAGTCACACTAGAGAGGAATATGGACCAGTGCTATGCGAGAAAAGATCACATAGCACTCGGCCCAGTGTTAATCTATTGTGGAGCCCAGCTGCGACTGGATCCATATCTTCCAGAAGGGTGCACTGAAAGAATATACCACTAGAGGTCATTATACACATTCACACACGTTCACCTATCCCAAAGACCACCAGAGGGAGCTGTTTTAGACATATAAAAGAGAGTGAACACAGGAAACATCAAGTCAGTCAGCCAGTCACCTCAGAGAGTGTAGAAGGTGAGAGCACTGAGCTCGGTTTGTGCAGACTAGCTCACTGAGCGTTCTGAGGAGAGAGAGAGGCTGCAGAGCCATTCAGTTCAAGAGAGAGTGGAGGCCAGTACAAGTGGAACCGAAGCCACTCCAGCCTGGTCAGAACTGAGCCAACTGAGTGCAGCTCAGTGAGAGAAAGTGTGCCGACGCTTAGAGAGCGACGAAGAGGCAGCCCACCAACTGCCAGTGTGTGATCGTGTGAGGGCCCGGGTAGGCCGAAGGCGAGTGGAAAGAGCAGTAATGGAGGTAGAAAAGCCTTTACAGCTTACCTCAGCAAGTATTGACCAGACACCGGGGTCCGAGCCTATAGGGATCTTCACGACCCATTAGGAGAACACCGGAGTTCCTGGAGGACTACAAGTCCCAGGGGTACCTCAGAGCTGATACGTAACTGGGCCAGGAGGACGGAGTCCAGCCGTGCATGACAAATAGAGACTGTGTACTTCAAGAAGGGGTCCAACCACAAGGTCAGGCAGGTGCAAGACGGAGACCAAGTTAGGCCTAGCTACAAGCAGGTCAGGACTTTATCACATAAAGGCAAGGAACAGGAGGCCACACACCTACTCAGTGGAGGAATCTGGATGTGCACCCTTCACCCTACAGTGCTCCGGGGAGTGCCTGCAACATCTTCAGTAAAGGTACCAAAGTGACTTATGTGTGTTGTCTACCTTATTACCCCTCACTGCCGGGTCCCCGTCCATCCTGCACCCCTGCACATCTATCTGCCCTGAAGGACTCAGCCTTACTTGTGGAAGGCTTAACATCTAGCTGCACAATATTAACCCTTCAGTGGATCTGCATAGCAGCGCTGGTCATCCTGACCAAGTACCACAAGTGGCGTCACGAATCCCCATACCAATATTCAATTCACCTGTAAATATCCCACATTAAAGAATGAGTACCAGAGCCACGGACTGAGCTGTGTCGCCGTGACATCCCCCATACTAGTCTATAGGCTCAGATCCGAGTTCCCATTGCTCTGGAGGGCGACTCATCTCTTTCTGGCGTCACAAACAGGATTTCGTGCCCTGCAGCAACGGAGTGACTCCTGCCCGTTGCCACCGGGTACTGTGTGCCTCACTAAAAGACTGTCGCATATAGTGGTGAAGATTTCCCGCCATTGCCCGCCATTTACAGCGCCACGGCACGAAAACTAGTGGGCATACCTGCAAAAGCGCGCTGAGTCCTGGACACGCCACCAACGCTGACGCGGCGGCAGGTCCTGTGGAGAGCTTCAGTGAACGCTCTGACGTCAGAATGCCGGCGATGCAGGTCCCCTCACAACTGTGATCAGAGAAAGCTGCGGCCTACAGGAGAAGGTAGGCCACGCTTAACTAGGGGGGTGCAGACATGTCGCAGCAGCACAGGCCCAGGCCGACAGCCCCAATGACTTACCCACCGGCGCTGCCGCGCAGGATGGAACGCTGGCCCCTCATCTGGTCCTGTGGCCCCGATAGTACCGCTGACTCTGCCATACATGCCTGGAGCAAAGTGGAGTACAGCCAGACACCCTGTCAGGATTTAAGCGAAAAATATGCAGCATACTGGACATGTACCCGATGTCAGAAAAGCAGAGAGCTGCACTGGTAGTGGGACAATTGACTGGTGCTGCAGAGAGAGAAGTAGAGACGTGGTCGGCTGCAGACCAGGAATCAGTGCTTGCAATTTCCTTAAAGCTACAGACTATCTTTGAGGACCGCACTGAAACAGATCTCCGGATGAGGTTTTAACAATGCTCCCAGAAACCAGATGATAGCATTAGGGACTACGCCTGCTGACTACAGAGGGCCCTGCGAGCTCTCAAACAGGTTAACCCCATAAGTGTCATCAATGAAAATAAAATGTTAAAGGAACAATTTGTACGGGGACTGAGGTCTCAAGCTGAAAGCAGAACTGTGCATTGGTGGTCCTTGGATCATCCTGACGCTACCTTTGATGCCCTTATGGATATGGCTATAAAAGGACTGCAACCTCTGGAAACGCCCGAGATGGCAACCCAGTGTCACCCGGGTGAAGCCACTCTAAAGCCAGCAGCATCCACCTTTTCCCCGCTGGTAGCGGAAGCCAAAACGCAGGTGGCGCCCCCTACTGAGCTGGACTGTCTGCGCTCAGAAGTGCGCCAGCTGACCAAAAACTTGGCCACTGTAATGAGTGCCCTGCAACTGTCGACGGAGGAAGAAGGAAAGATCCTGCTAGCCGATTGCCCGGAGGATGTCCCTTGGATGAGCCCGAGGAGAAGGAGGACGTCGCTCCACTGGAGGAGGACAATGCCACCCCCTGGAAGGGCCCGCGACCAGCATCATCCTCACCGAGAGATCGTCTGCTACCGCTGCCACAGGGAAGGTCACCCAGCACGTCGGTGTCCTTTAAACGAGCAAGTCCTGGGTCCGAGGGCCAACACCCAGGAATAGACTCATCAGGCCCCTCAGACTGGAACCGCAGGTTTGTGGGAGGAAGACCATACCTGTCCATCATATTGGACGGGATCGCAATCCCTGCCCTGCTGGAACTGGATCTCAGGTAACCATCATACCTGATGTTCTCTATAATAGATACTGGTCCATGGACGGTCTCCAACCCCCAGACCCTGACTTTGCAGTATACGCCTCTAATGGCCTCCCTCTTGACCTACTTGGGGCTAAAAATGTAGATGTAAAAGTGGGGAGAGTGGAGCTAAAGGATCAGGGACTTCTTGTAGTGAAGACTGTTAATGAGGAAAATGGGTTGAATGTGGTTTTAGGCACTAACATTATTAGTAACTGTTTGGAGGAGGTTGTGTTTTTACTCCAACAGCTCGCCGATATTGCCAGACCAAAGCACAAGGGAGTGATCCAGAAGGAGATCCGGCCCTGATGTGCCAGCAGCAAGTGAAACTGACCGGTGGTGAGATTGGTAATGTACTGGTAACAGACCCGAACCCCATTGTGATACCTGTTATGATTTGGTAGCTGAGGAGAGCAGGCAAAAAAGGAAATACACCAGAGAGGTTGGAATCTATGGGATTGCAGTACCCTGACTAACCACCACAACTAAAGGCAGCCGTGGAGCGTACCTACGTTGGTCCTAGACGCCTCGTCACAGCCTGAGAAGCTAACTACACCTAAAGACAGAAAGAGGAAAACTATCTGCCCCGGAGCAGATCCCCAAAGAACATAGAAAGCCCCAAACATGTAATGGCAGTTAGACAAGAGGAAATACAGACACAGACAGAAAATAGTATGAGCAAACGTTGGGGCCCAAACTTCCTAAATAGAAAAGGATAGGAAGGACACTTACTGCAATCCCAAAAAACCCTGAAAAGTACCAACTCTACTAATTAAAAAAACACCTGAGATCACACGACCTCTACCACCTAAATTAGTTCTCTGGTGTAACAAAACTAAACAGCAGCCACTGAAAAAACTGGAAAAGGCAAATGAACAAACAACAGTGGTTGAACTAAACAGAGAGGAGCACAAGCCCCCGGAGGGAACCCGGCAGACCCCCACAGAAGTGCAGGACAAAATGCAAAAAGCAATCACAGAAAACTAAAAGAAGAAAATGTCTTATCTGATAGCAGAAGATGCAGGCAGAAACAGCAAGCTACAAAGTGAACAGGAATCAAAGATGAGACCAGAACAATTGATCACCGGCAACCCTGATGGGAGGGAACCTCCCTTATATAAGACCAGTCAGTAACACCTGATCGCCAATCTTCACAATCTTCATTGGATAGTTCAGTACTGTTTGTAACCACCAGAGGGAGCTTCTGCTCAGAATTCAATATTTTCTCAACCACATACTCCAGATTGCCCTCAACCGAAACAGGGTCAGGAGGCACAGCCATAGGAACCACTGGCTCGACAAACCTCTTCAATAAGGACTTGTGGAACACGTTATGGATCTTAAATGTCCCTGGAAGAAGTAAACAAAAGAAAACAGGATTAAGAATCTCCATGATCTTATAAGGTCCAATGAACCTAGGCTTAAACTTAGGAGATGCAACTCTCATAGGGATATTTCTTGAGGACAACCAGACCAAGTCCCCCACTTCAAACCGACGACCATCAGTCCTATGCCAGTTGGCAAACCGCTGGGCCCTCTCCTGAAAGAGGGACAACCTCTCCACTACCTGGTCCCAAATCTGCTGCATACGCTCCACAACAGAGTCAACACCTGGACAGACAGAAGCCTCCGTCTGTCCTGAAGAAAATCGAGGGTGAAACCCAAAATTGCAGAAAAATGGAGACATTAAAGTGGCAGAGCTAGCCCTATTATTAAGAGCAAACTCAGCCAAAGGCAAAAAAGAGACCCAGTCATCCTGATCAGCAGACACAAAGCATCTCAGATAAGTCTCCAATGTCTGGTTTGTTCTCTCAGTTTGTCCATTGGTCTGAGGATGAAAAGCCGAGGAGAAAGACAATTGAACACCAAGTTTAGAACAAAAAGTCCTCCAAAATCTGGAAACAAACTGGACTCCTCTGTCAGACACAATGTTCTCAGGAATGCCGTGTAACCGAACCACGTGCTGAAGGAACAAAGGCACCAATTCAGAGGAGGAAGGCAACTTAGGTAATGGCACAAGATGTATCATTTTGGAAAACCTATCACAAATCACCCAGATAACGGTCATTCTCTGAGAAACAGGGAGGTCGGAAATGAAATCCATAGAGATATGGGTCCATGGTCTCTTGGGCACAGGCAATGGTATCAACAAACCACTAGAGCGAGAGCAAGGCTTGGAGCGAGAGCAAGTCCCGCAGGACTGCACAAATTCCCTGACGTCACGAGACAAAGTAGGCCACCAAAAGGACCGACTCACCAAGTGTCTGGTACCAAAAATTCCGGGATGACCGGCCAACGCGGAACAATAAATCTCAGACATCACACTCTTTTCCACCGGTCTGGGACAAACATTTCCCAATAGGGCAGCGCTCGGGTTTATCCTCCTGACACCCTTCCAGAGCCAGTCTCAAATTAGGCGAGATGATGGAAAGAACTACACCCTCTTTCAAAATAACAGCAGGATCAGATAACTCAGGAGAGTCCGCAAGGAAACTCCTCGAGAGGGCGTCCGCTTTAACATTCTTAGTGCCAGGAAGAAAGGAAACCACAAAATTAAAACGTGTGAAAAACAAGGCCCACCTGGCCTGTCTAGGATTAAGTCGCTTGGCTGATTCCAGATAAACCAGATTCTTATGGTCCGTAGGACCACCACCTGATGTTTGGCTCCCTCCAGCCAATGTCTCCACTCTTCAAAAGCCCACTTCATGGCCAATAACTCCCGATTACCCACGTCATAATTACGTTCAGTTGGAGAAAATTTTCGAGAGATAAAGGCACAAGGGTTACTTTTAGAGGTCTCTGGATCTCTTTGGGACAAAACGGCACCTGCCCCAATTTCAGAGGCATCAACCTCCACCTGAAATGGCAGAGAAACATCAGGCTGCCGTAGAACAGGAGCAGAAGTGAATCTCTGCTTAAGTTCCTGAAACGCAGAGACTGCCTCAGGAGGCCAATTCACCACATCAGAACCCTTTTTGGTCAAATCAGTCAATGGTTTAACAATAACAGAGAAATTACCAATAAATTTACGATAAAAATTGGCAAAACCCAAGAATCTTTGAAGAGCCTTTAATGAAGTAGGTTGGACCCAATCACAGATGGCCTGAACCTTGACCGGGTCCATTTCAATAACAGATGGGGACAAAATGAATCCCAGAAATGAGATCCTCTGTACGCCAAAAAGACACTTTGATCCCTTCACATACAGAGCATTCTCTCTCAAAATCTGGAACACAGTCCGAACATGTTTCACATGAGAGTCCCAGTCATTGGAAAAAATCAAGATATCATCCAAATAAACAATCAGAAATTTATCCACAAAATCCCTGAAAATGTCATTCATGAAGGACTGGAAGACAGAAGGAGCATTAGTGAGCCCAAAGGGCATCACTAGGTACTCAAAATGCCCCTCTGGGGTATTAAATGCCGTCTTCCATTCATCCCCGTGCTTAATGCGAATAAGGTTATATGCCACCCTGAGGTCAAGCTTGGTAAACCAAGTAGCACTTTTCACCCTGGAAAACAGGTCAGAAATCAAGGGTAACGGATATTGATATTTCACAGTGATATTGTTCAAGAGACGATAATCAATACACGGCTTTAATGAACCATCCTTTTTGGCCACAAAGAAAAAACCGGCACCCAAGGGTGAAGAGGATGGTCTGATATGACCCTTCTCCAATGACTCCTTGATATAAGACCACATAGCGTCATGTTCAGGTACAGACAAGTTAAAAAGGCGACCTTTAGGGAATTTACTACCAGGCACTAATTCAATAGCGCAGTCATAGCTCCTATGGGGGGGGCAAGGATGCAGATTTACTTTCGCTAAACACATCAGAAAAATCAGTCAAAAAGTCAGGAACATCCTGAGCCTGGGGGAGGCAGAAAAAACAGGAGTGTTGGTATTAACACATTGGCAGCCCCAACTTGGTTACAGACACAGATTTCCAATCCAAAACAGGATTATGAGACTGTAACCAAGGGAAACCCAGTAAGATAATGTCATGCAGATTATGCAGCACCAAAAATTTGCAACTCTCCTGATGATCAGGTTCAACCCTCATTATCACCTGAGTAGAGAACTGAGGTTTATTCTCAGCCAAAGGGGTAGAATCGATCCCCAGTGGGGGAATAGACTTACGTAGGGGTATCAAGGGAAACCCACAACGTTTAGCAAAATCAAAATCCATCAGGTTAATAGCTGCTCCCGAATCAACAAAAGCCTGAGCAGAAAATGTGGACAGGGAGCAAATCAGGGTAACAGTCAACAAAAATTTAGTCTGAACACTACCCAAGACAACTGAACGTGCAAAACGTCTTCCCCGCTTAGGGCAGACTGAAATAGCATGAGAGGCATCACCACAGTAGAAACATAACCCATTGCGTTTTCAAACTCATGACGCTGTGCCCCAGAAGCCACTCTATCACACTGCATGGGTTCAGAAGCTGGTTCACAAGGCAACACTGTTCCACGCATACCTCTACGCTCACGCAAACGTCTGTCAATTTGAATCGCTAATGACATAGAATCATTGAGACCAGAGGGGACAGGGAATCCCACCATAACATCCTTTACATTCTCTGACAGACCCTTCCGAAAAAGGGCTGCCAAACCATCGTCATTCCATTTGGTCAGGACTGCCCACCTTCGGAATCTCTGACAGTATAACTCAGCGTCCTCAAGCCCCTGATTTAATGCCAACGAAGGCTTTTTCAGCTTGATCAGTGACATTAGGCTCATCGTACAATAACCCCAGAGCCTGAAAAAATGCATCAACATTACTCAAAACAGGATCCCCAGGTGTCAGGGAAAAAGCCCAATCCTGAGGATCGCCGCGCAGGAGAGAGATGACAATTTGAACCTGCTGTGCTGCGTTCCCTGAGGACTTAGATTTCAAGGCAAAAAACAACTTACAGTTATTTTTGAAATTCAGAAATTTAGCTCGATCCCCTAAAAACAAATCTGGCATGGGAATCCTAGGTTCCACAACAGGCAACCCTGCAAGATAGGTAGCAATACTCCGAACTTCAGTGGCAAGCTGATCCACACGGCCAGACAACTGTGCAAACTCCATTGAGAGAAAAAAAATCCTCCTCAGCATTCAGAGAAACAGAGGGAAAAAATAATCTCTGACAACTCTGACAATCTTCTTTCTTTAACACTATTTTTCCCTTTGTGAGTACCATACAAATATCAGTTTTTGGGCCGGTGATACTGTTATGATTTGGTAGCTGAGGAGAGCAGGCAAAAAAGGAAATACACCAGAGAGGTTGGAATGTATGGGATTGCAGTACCCTGACTAACCACCACAACTAAAAGGCAGCCGTGGAGCGTACCTACGTTGGTCCTAGACGCCTCGTCACAGCCTGAGAAGCTAACTACACCTAAAGACAGAAAGAGGAAAACTATCTGCCCCGGAGCAGATCCCCAAAGAACATAGAAAGCCCCCAAACATGTAATGGCGGTTAGACAAGAGGAAATACAGACACAGACAGAAAATAGTATGAGCAAACGTTGGGGCCCAAACTTCCTAAATAAAAAAGGATAGGAAGGACACTTACTGCAATCCCAAAAAACCCTGAAAAGTACCAACTCTACTAATTAAAAAAACACCTGAGATCACACGACCTCTACCACCTAAATTAGTTCTCTGGTGTAACAAAACTAAACAGCAGCCACTGAAAAAACTGGAAAAGGCAAATGAACAAACAACAGTGGCTGAACTAAACTGAGAGGAGCACAAGCCCCCGGAGGGAACCCGGCAGACCCGCACAGAAGTGCAGGACAAAATGCAAAAAGCAAGCACAAAAAACTAAAAGAAGAAAATGTCTTATCTGATAGCAGAAGATGCAGGCACGAAACAGCAAGCTACAAAGTGAACAGGAATCAAAGATGAGACCAGAACAATTGATCACCGGCAACCCTGATGGGAGGGAACCTCCCTTATATAAGACCAGTCAGTAACACCTGATCGCCAATCTTCACAATCTTCATTGGATAGTTCAGTACTGTTTGTAACCACCAGAGGGAGCTTCTGCTCAGAATTCATTTCTAGCACATTCACAACAGATACCCCCATGAGTGAAATGCTTATTTGGTGTAGAGTAGCAATAGGTCTGAGAGGACAGAACTACCAAGCAGTAGTAGAGCCCCATTGTTCAGAACACAGACCTACACTCTTGACTGCCAGAGGGGTAGTGGAGGTACATAATGGGAGGGTGCCAGTGCGTCTTCTCAACTGGGGAGAGGATGAAGTTAAATTATCACGTTATGCCACTGTTGCTAAGTTACATGCTGTGGATAATAACTCCATTCACCTGACGGAGTCCTTAGCCTCCTCACAACCAGTGGAGTATAACGGCCAGCAACCCAGGTGGAGGACTGGTGTCAACAGCTCCATGTCGGGATGGACACCATTCCAGCCCACCAGAAACAGGGAGTACTTTGAGTGGTACAGGAGTACACACAGGTATTTAGTAAACATCCACTTGACTTTGGGACAATTAAGGGAGTGCAACACCATATCCCTACAGGCAATCATCCTCCCATTAAAGAGCGGTACAGGCCTATACCACCAGCACACTACCAGAAAGCCAAGGAGATGTTGCATGATATGAAGGAAGCAGGGGTGATAAGAGATAGTTGTAGTCCCTGGGCAGCACCTTTAGTCCTAGTCAGGAAAAAGGATGGAAGCATGAGAATGTGTGTAGATTACAGACAAGTAAATCGCATTACACATAAAGATGCATACCCTTTATCACGCATTGAGGAATCCTTAGCTGCATTAAAGACTGCTAATTACTTTTCCACCCTTGACCTCACTAGTGGGTACTGGCAAGTAGCTGTGGCTGAGGAGGATCGGGAGAAGACGTCTTTCACCACCCCGATGGGACTCTGTGAGTTCGACAGAATGCCGTTTGGACTCAGCAGTGCCCCTGGAACGTTCCAGAGAGTGATGGAGAGCTGCCTGGGACATCTCAACTTCGAAACTGTGTTACTGTACCTGGACGACGTAATTGTGTACTCCAAGATGTATGAAGATCACTTGTAGCACCTGGCGGAGGTATTCGAATCACTGTCCAAGTATGGGATGAAGCTGAAGCCTTCAAAGTGCCATCTGCTCAAACAAAAGGTACAGTATCTGGGGCATATTGTCAGCTCAGAAAGAGTAGCGCCAGACCCCGAGAAGGTCACCGCCATCCAGAAATGGCCGGAGCCAAAGAACCTCAAGGAGGTGCGACAGTTCCTGGGACTGACAGGATACTACCGGAGGTTTGTAAAGGACTACACTAAGAAAGCAGCGCCTCTGCAAGACCTCCTGGTGGGACAGTCCCTCAAGAGCAGAAATTCTCCATTCCCGTGGGGTAAAGAACAAGCTGAGGCCTTTAAGGAAATGAAGGAGATCCTGACAGGTGATGAGATCCTAGCCTACCCTGACTACAGCCAACCGTTCCTGCTGTATACTGATGCCAGCAACGAAGGATTGGGAGCTGTCCTCAGTCAGAAGCAAAATGGCCTGGAGAAAGTCATCGCCTATGCAAGCAGGAAGCTCCGCCCGACCGAGAGGAACCCCGTGTCATGTATAGTGTACAGTTCCTATAGCGTCTTGTGCTTGGGTGCGAGGAAAACACATGAGACATCGGTTGATATGAAATGACTTGTATTACTTCATACAAGCATGCAGAAAAGGTCACACAGTTTGCAGGAACAGAGGTAGGAGAACACAGCAGGCCAGAGTAACTTCAAGCTCTACAATAACTCTCCAAGCAGGTTCAGGATCTCTTCTCTGTACCGTAATTCCTCTGCAAACATGGATTCACCAGACAGCAGGTTTCCAAAGTCCAAAAGTGTTCCAAAGTTCCTCAGTAGGAAATAGCTGGAGTCCAAAATCCTAGGTTTCCAGGAGTCAGGTCACAGGCTGACTGAGGCTTGATTCAGGAGCACTGATTGTTCAGCTGAGGCTGCTTAAGAAGCAAGAGGGAGAGAATCAGGGCGGGAACATGAAAACTGGAAACTCCATATTAACTGAGGGCAAAAGCTGCAGAAAGACAGAAAGCAAAATGGCCGACGGAAAACTGAGTTTCATGGAACATGTCAAAAGAGACAAAGAACCTTACATTACTCCCCCCTTAAGGACAACCTCCGGTTGACCTCAGACCAGGCTTGTCAGGGTACCTCTGATGAAACTGGCGGAGCAGGCGAGGAGCATTTACATTATTGACTGGTTCCCATGAGTTGTCCTCCACTGGGTAGCCCTGCCATTTAATCAAATATTGCAACTGATTTCTGTACAACCTGGAATCTAGAATCCTTTCCACCATAAATTCTTCCTGACCATCGACCAGCACTGGGTCAGGGCAAGGAGAAGAGCGTCCAGGAAACGTATTGGGTGTTGCAGCCTTTAGTAGGGATACATGAAAGACAGGGTGGATTCTCATAGTTCTGGGCAGTTGAAGACGACAAGCAACAGCACTTATAATCTTATTGCTCTTATAAGGTCCAATGTACTTATGTCCCAATTTAGACGATGGAATCTTTATTTTAAGATTTCTGGTTGACAGCCAGACCAAATCTCCTACCTTGAAAGCTGGTGCAGGTTTACGAAATTTATCTGCTGCTTTCTTGTACCTTTCCTGAGCCAATTCTAGATTTTCCTTTAGAAGATCCATATTCTTTTGTAAAGAAGTGATTCTTTCAGCCACTGCCGGCAAGGGCGTATCTATGGGAAATCGAGGAAGAATGTTAGGATGATAACCTAGATTGGAGTAAAAAGGAGACTGCTTAGTGGAGGCGCTCTGAGAGTTATTATAAGAGAACTCAGCCAGTGGAAGTAGATCCACCCAATCATCTTGTAGGTGGCAGATAAAGCAGCAGGGATACTGCTCCAGGGTCTGATTGGTTCGTTCTGTCTGTCCATTAGTCTGGGGATGAAAAGCAGAAGAAAGGTTTACTTTAATGTCCAATGCGGCACAGAAATTTTGCCAAAACCTTGAAGTGAATTGCACCCCTCGATCTGAAATGACCTCATCCGGTACTCCATGTAAGCGAAACACATTCTTAATCATCAAGTCTGATGTCTGTTTTGCAGTGGGTAAGCAGACACAAGGGATAAAATGAGCTGCCTTTGTTAGACGATCAACCACCACTAGAATGGTGTTCTTCCCTTGAGAGGTTGGTAACTCCACAATGAAGTCCATAGAAATGGATCCCCACGGGTGGGACGGGGTGGGAAGAGGTTGTAACAGACCAGTTGGTGAGGAGCGAGGTGTTTTGCATCTTGCACAGACTTCACATGAAGTGACATAGTTTAAAACATCTTTCCTGTAAGTGGGCCACCAAAAGAAACGAGAAAGAAATTCTTGTGTCTTTAGAATTCCCCTATGCCCGGCTATCTTGGAATCGTGGATGAGTTGCAATACTCTCAATCTGACTGTTTCAGGTATATACAGACGTTGTCCCTGAATCCACACACCATTCTTAAAGACAAGACTTACGTCCCTTGGGGTTGAGCCAACAAAGAATCCGCATGGTATGTTTCCTTGATGTCCTTAAGTAGGTCTTGATTATGAATCACTCCCAGGAATCTAGAGTCAGGAAGAATAGTCTTAGGAGGAGTAAGTGGACGTGTCTCTGCTGAATGAATCCTAGAGAGTGCATCAGCCTTTCCATTGCGCGATCCTGGTCTATAAGAAATTACAAAATTAAATTGGTTTAGGAAAAGATTCCAGCGAGCCTGGTGAGGAGTCAGGCACTTAGCCGACCTGATAAATTCAAGGTTACGATGGTCTGTCAGGAAGACTATTTGCTGTGCAGCTCCCTGAAGAAGGTGTCTCCATTCCTTGAAGGCGGCAATAATGGCCAACAATTCTCTATTGCCCACATCGTAGTTCCTCTCAGCCGAAGACAACTGCTGGGAAAAGAAGGCACAGGGATGCAAGACATCCTTCTCACCTGTTCTCTGAGAGAGTATAGCTCCAACGGCACAGTCTGAAGCATCCACCTCTATTATGAAGGCAAGCTCGGGGTTGGGATGTACTAAGATAGGTGCGGTGGTAAATTTGTCCTTTAAACAGGAAAATGCTTCCTGAGCTTGCGGGGTCCAGGAGAACCTAGACTGTTTCCGGGTAAGTTGGGTGATAGGTGACACTACCTCAGAAAAATTCCTAATGAAACGTCTATAGAAGTTGGCAAACCCGATGAAGCGCTGCACCTCCTTCACATTTCTAGGAATTGGCCAATCCTTGATGGCTTGGGTCTTGCTTCCATCCATACTAATCCCTTGCGTAGATAGTACGTACCCCAGAAATTGAATTTCGGTCCTATGGAATTCACACTTTTCAAGTTTGATGTAGAGATGGTTTTGTCTTAGGCATTCTAAGACCATTCTCACATGTCCATGATGTTCCTCTGTGGAGTTAGAAAAAATTAGAATATCATCCAGATAAATCACCACAAATGTATCTAGGAGATCCCTGAAGATGTCATTCACCAAGTGTTGGAAAGTGGCTGGGGCGGTACTCAGACCAAAAGGCATAACTAGATATTCGAAGTGTCCATAGCGTGACCTGAATGCAGTCTTCCATTCATCCCCAGGTCTAATACGGACCAAGTTATAGGCCCCACGGAGATCCAGTTTAGAGAAAATTTTGGCGTGCCGCACTCTCTCCAACAACTCAGGGATTAAAGGCAATGGATAACGGTTTCTAATAGTAACCTTATTGAGTTCCCTATAGTCTATGCAGGGTCTCAGAGATCCATCTTTCTTCTTCACAAAGAAGATGGGTGCACCTGCGGGAGATGAAGAGGGGCGTATGAAGCCTTTGGCTAGATTTTCATCTATGTAGTCCTTCAAAGCTTTTAGCTCGGGCCCCGCTAGGGGGTAGATCTTACCAAAAGGTATCTCGGCTCCAGGCAATAATTCGATTGGACAATCATATGGACGGTAAGGAGGAAGCTGATCAGCCTTCTTCTTGTCACATAAATCCACATAGTCCTGGTATACCACTGGTAGTTCAGGGACTGACATGGTTCCTTTAGGAACAGAGCAAGCTGAAACTCCTTGACTATCTGTTTCTCCGGAAAGTGTAATTCCTTGGTCTCCCAGTTAATCGTAGGATTCTGCGCCTGCAGCCATGGTAGCCCTAGAATAATGGGAAAGTGGGGAGAAGAGATAAACATAAAAGACATTTTCTCCTGATGATCTTTACCCATAAGGACCCTCAAAGGCTCTGTTTCCTGATCCACTGGTCCAGAGGTCAGCAGGGAGCCATCCACAGTCTCCATCTTTACTGGAGTAGCCTTCTTCACTGAACGTATCCCCTGTTTCAGAGCAAAGGAGATATCCATAAAATTTCCACTTGCTCCTGAGTCGATCATAGCAGAGCTAGACACCCAGACTGAGTCCACCCAGAGTTTGATGGAAAGGAAGCAATGAGAATTATTTCTTTTATAACTCAGCTGGGACACCGCTGAGGAAACTTGAAAAATTGCAGCGTTTATATCGTCATTGTCCCCAGAACTAACAGAGTTTAAGTCCGAAAAATCAAGATCTCTTGCAGCAGATCTCTCTGGAGTCTGAGGCTCGGACATGACAGAGCTCCTCTCGCAACACTCACAGAGAATGACTGCTGCAGTAGTCTTACGAGAACGGCTGGGCAGTTTATAATGAAGTGCCCTGACTTACCACAGTAAAAACATAGATTTTCCTTTATACGATGTTCTTTGCGTGCATCACTAACCCGTCTTTGTAAAGAGTCCACCTGCATGGGTTCAGGTTCTGGTTCCCTTGTGATCCTACTCAAAGGTTCCTTAGCTGAGGAGGGAGGTAGGAAAAGGTTAGTGCGATTATTTTCGAACCATCTCTCTTGTCTGCGTTCAGTCAGACGAGCATCAATACGGATACAATAGTTAATAAAGTCACCTAACGCAGTGGGAGGGTCGGCACGAGCAAGTTCATCCTTAATCAGTGGAGACAACCCTTTCCGAAAAATAGATTTTTTGGCGGAAGTGTCCCAAGTGGTATCAAGAGCCCATCTCCTGAAATCCAAGGCATATTCGGCTACTGAACGCTTACCTTGGCGCAAAGTTAACATGGCTGCTTCAGCTGTTGCACCTCGATTGGGGTCATCAAACACCTGCCCCATGGCTGAAATAAAAGCATCAAGGTGATTCAAACAATCATCCTCAGTCTCAATCAGAGGGTTTGCCCACATCAAAGCCTTATTGGTAAGCAACATGATTATAGTAAGCACTTTGGATCGTTCAGTGGGAAATTGTGAAGCATGTGCAGAGAAAAATAAATTGCATTGGTTAATAAATCCCCTGAATTTCTCACGTTCACCGCCAAAACGAAAAGGAGTAACTTGGGGATGCCAGAACTAGGGTTATGGCAGGAGCCTGGACTCGTTCCTCTAGAGCCTCAATCCTGGCTCGTAATTCCTGAGTAGTTTGTCCAAACACTTGCAAATTATGATTAGTGAGGTCCTGTAGGCTTGCAAAACGGGTCTTTATAGTCTGTATATCTGCAAGGATTGTATCAGTCACTCCGCAAAGCTCCTTTATGCGGGCCTCCATCTTCCAGATCTTTTAAGGCAGAAGTGCTGGAAGGAGAAGAGGAAAGGAAAAAAAAAAAAAAAACCAATAGTGTTTACCTGTGGTAACACTCCAGAGTAACATTTAAGGGAATGCGCTCACCTGGAATGGTTGTGAGAAGTCACAACCACTGTCATCACAGAAGGTATTAAACGGACATCTGATATCCACAGTCACAGCAGACACGGCTTTCCCAGACCCAGCAGACACTAAACATTGGCTCCTGAATCTTGTCATGTATAGTGTACAGTTCATATAGCGTCTTGTGCTTGGGTGCGATGAAAACACATGAGACATCGGTTGATATGAAATGACTTGTATTACTTCATACAAGCATGCAGAAAAGGTCACACAGTTTGCAGGAACAGAGGCAGGAGAACACAGCAGGCCAGAGTAACTTCAAGCTCTACAATAACTCTCCAAGCAGGTTCAGGATCTCTTCTCTGTACCGTAATTCCTCTGCAAACATGGATTCACCAGACAGCAGGTTTCCAAAGTCCAAAAGTGTTCCAAAGTTCCTCAGTAGGAAATAGCTGGAGTCCAAAATCCTAGGTTTCCAGGAGTCAGGTCACAGGCTGACTGAGGCTTGATTCAGGAGCACTGATTGTTCAGCTGAGGCTGCTTAAGAAGCAAGAGGGAGAGAATCAGGGCGGGAACATGAAAACTGGAAACTCCATATTAACTGAGGGCAAGAGCTGCAGAAAGACAGAAAGCAAAATGGCCGACGGAAAACTGAGTTTCAAGGAACATGTCAAAAGAGACAAAGAACCTTACACCCCGAGAACTACAGCAGCTTCAAGTTGGAGTTCTTGGCACTGGTCTGGGCCATCACGGAGAGGTTTAAGCACTACCTAGCCTCCAGCAAGTTCACTGCCTACACTGATAATAACCCCTTGACGCATCTGGAAACAGCTAAGCTGGGAGCCATGGAACAACGCTGGATGGCTCGGCTGTCAAACTACCAATTCACAATCAAGTACCGAGCAGGCCGCAAGAATGCCAACGCTGATGCCCTATCCAGGATGCCTCATGAATCGGACACAGAAGAAGAAGTGGATGATCTGAAAGAGATTGAACTACCTGCCTTTCACAGGAATGGTATGATCCACGAGCAACAAGCCTGCAGGAGGCCGCGTGGTAAGACATTAAATCCTTTACCTCACCACAGCTGGAAGGAGACTGTGTTGAAGATAGTCTCAATCGAGTAAGGAACAAACAAGAAGATCACTATAATAAAAGTGCGCCAGCTGAACCTTTCGCACCTGGTGAAGTTGTGCTGAAAAGAAAGAGAAGGATACACAAACTCGACGATCAATGGGAAAGAGAGCCCTACGTTGTACAAAATTCAAGGTTTGACAACAAGAAAACGTGTATAATTACCAAAGATGGAGGAAGAACAACTGCAACTGTATCCAGAGATCACCTAAAGTTGTGTCCGGATCTGTTAAAGCTTCAAGAGGAAGAACGTGTTGTCAATAAGGAAGAGCGTGATGAAGCAGTCATACATACAGACTTAGGAGATTTCCTCGGGATTGGCCTCGCATTGGAGAAGCTGTAATCATTCCCGTACTACAATTCTATCAGCAACAAGGAGAATCTCTACATCCAGTTGAGCCGGTTGTTGCAGAAGAGTCAGTTCCAGAGGAACCTGCTCCAGCAGAACCCCAAGAAGTGGAATCCCAAGAAGCAGATTCTCAAGAAGCTGAATCTCAGGAAGAAGAATCCCCTGTCAAGACAGAGCCAGTTCACCCAGCTGGAAGTATACTTGCCAGATCCCTAGAGAGGTTAAGGCAGTGCTACAACCTACCTGCACGCAGGACAAACAGGTTAACTGACACCTCACCTACCACTACACCACGTAGGTCAGTATGCATAACAAGGGGGCAATTACCTGTTAGGTACAGAGAGTAAGACCTAACAAATGTAAATAATTGTCTAGAGTCATTGTACATAAATGTAAATATGTTTCTTATATTATGCCTGAATTTACCGTTATTTATTTATCTGTTCCCCTTTTTGATACTGGAACAAGTGGAATGGACATTATTTTTACTTGTTCCCTCTACCCCTTTGAGCATCCTTTTTCCAAAAGAGACTGGGACTTTTATGGTTGCTCATTTCCTCATTGTGCTAATGTATATAGTTATTCATTCATCTGTTATGCAACAGTTTAAGATCCTCACCTCCCGTAAGGGAAGAGTTAATTTATACAATGTTTATTGTTCTCTGTTTTTGTATTTCAGCTCCGGAGTGCTGAGTTTTACTAGGGGGGAATGTGGAGCCCAGCTGCGACTGGATCCATATCTTCCAGAAGGGTGCACTGAAAGAATATACCACTAGAGGTCATTATACACATTCACACACGTTCACCTATCCCAAAGACCACCAGAGGGAGCTGTTTTAGACATATAAAAAAGAGTGAACACAGGAAACATCAAGTCAGTCAGCCAGTCACCTCAGAGAGTGTAGAAGGTGAGAGCACTGAGCTCGGTTTGTGCAGACTAGCTCACTGAGCGTTCTGAGGAGAGAGAGAGGCTGCAGAGCCATTCAGTTCAAGAGAGAGTGGAGGCCAGAACAAGTGGAACCGAAGCCACTCCAGCCTGGTCAGAACTGAGCCAACTGAGTGCAGCTCAGTGAGAGAAAGCATGCCGACGCTTAGAGAGCGGCGAAGAGGCAGCCCACCAACTGCCAGTGTGTGATCGTGTGAGGGCCCGGGTAGGCCGAAGGCGAGTGGAAAGAGCAGCAACGGAGGTAGAAAAGCCTTTACAGCTTACCTCAGCAAGTATTGACCAGACACCGGGGTCCGAGCCTATAGGGATCTCCACGACCCATTAGGAGAACACCGGAGTTCCTGGAGGACTACAAGTCCCAGGAGTACCTCAGAGCTGATACGTAACTGGGCCAGGAGGACGGAGTCCAGCCGTGCACGACAAATAGAGACTGTGTACTTCAAGAAGGGGTCCAACCACAAGGTCAGCCTGGTGCAAGACGGAGACCAAGTTAGGCCTAGCTACAAGCAGATCAGGGCTTTATCACATAAAGGCAAGGAACAGGAGGCCACACACCTACTCAGTGGAGGAATCTGGATGTGCACCCTTCACCCTACAGTGCTCCGGGGGGTGCCTGCAACTTCTTCAGTAAAGGTACCAAAGTGACTTTGTGTGTGTCTACCTTATTACCCCTCACTGCCGGGTCCCCGTCCGTCCTGCACCCCTGCACATCTATCTGCCCTGAAGGACTCAGCCTTACTTGTGGAAGGCTTAACATCTAGCTGCACAATATTAACCCTTCAGTGGATCTGCATAGCAGCGCTGGTCATCCTGACCAGGTACCACAAGTGGCGTCACAAATCCCCATACCATTATTCAATTCACCTGTAAATATCCCACATTAAAGAATGAGCACCAGAGCCACGGACTGAGCTGTGTCGCCGTGACATCCCCCATAGTAGTCTATATGCTCAGATCCGAGTTCCCATTGCTCTGGAGGGCGACTCATTATGAAGTAGCTCGATCAGCGTTTTTTTTCTCGGCCGTATTATACGTGCGAGTGAAATCGCACCATGCTGCGATTGCAGCGTATATTGGCCAAGAATCGCCAATGCAAGTCTATCGGTGTGAGAAAAAAATCGCAAACCACACGGACCATCCGTGTGACTTGCGAGAAATACTCACCAGTGTCCTTTGAAAAGTCGGCAATTCATATGCGGCTACAGTAAAATCACACTGACATGTTAGAATAGAAAAGATAGAACAGAAACACTCACATACAGTAGAAAAGGTGTATGTATACAGTGCAGACCAAAAGTTTGGACACACCTCATTTAAAGATTTTTCTGTATTTTCATGACTATGAAAATTGTACATTCACACTGAAGGCATCAAAACTATGAATTAACACATGTGGAATTACAGTATATACTTAACAAAAAAGTGTGAAACAACTGAAAATATGTCTTATATTTTAGGTTCTTCAAAGTAACCACCTTTTGCTTTGATGAACACTCTTGGCATTCTCTTGATGAGCTTCAAGAGGTAGTGACTGAAAATGGTCTCCCAACAATCTTGAAGGAGTTCCCAGAGATGCTTAGCACTTGTTGGCTCTTTTGCCTTCACTCTGCCGGTCCAGCTCACTCCAAACCATCTCGATTGGGTTCAGGAGGTGTGTTTGGGGTCATTGCCCTGTTGAAAAACAAATTATAGTACAACTAAACGCAAACCAGATGGAATAGCATGCCGCTGCAGGATGCTGTGGTAGCCATGCTGCTTCAGTATGCCTTCAATTTTGAATAAATCCCCAACAGTATCACCAGCAAGGTACCCCCACACCATCACACCTCCTCCTCCATGCTTCACGGTGGGAACCAGGCATGTAGAGTCCATCCGTTCACCTTTTCTGCATCGCACAAAGACACGGTGGTTGGAACCAAAGATCTCAAATTTGGACTCATCAGACCAAAGCACAGATTTCCACTGGTCTAATGTCCATTCCTTGTGTTCTTTAGCCCAAACAAGTCTCTTCTGCTTGTTGCCTGTCCTTAGCAGTGGTTTCCTAGCAGCTATTTTACCATGAAGGCCTGCTGCACAAAGTCTCCTCTTAACAGTTGTTGTAGAGATGTGTCTGCTGCTAGAACTCTGTGTGGCATTGACCTGGTCTCTAATCAGAGATGCTGTTAACCTGCGATTTCTGAGGCTGGTGACTCGGATAAACTTATCCTCAGAAGCAGAGGTGACTCTTGGTCTTCCTTTCCTGGGGCGGTCCTCATGTGAGCCAGTTTCTTTGTAGCGCTTGATGGTTTTTGCAACTGCACTTGGGGACACTTTCAAAGTTTTCCCAATTTTTCGTACTGACTGACCTTCATTTCTTAAAGTAATGATGGCCACTCATTTTTCTTTACTTAGCTGCTTTTTTCTTCCATTATACAAATTCTAACAGTCTATTCAGTAGGACTATCAGCTGTGTATCCACCAGACTTCTGCACAACACAAATGATGGTCCCAACCCCATTTATAAGGCCAGAAATCCCACTTATTAAACCTGACAGGGCACACCTGTGAAGTGAAAACCATTTCCGGTGACTACCTCTTGAAGCTCATCAAGAGTGTGCAAAGCAATCATCAAAGCAAAAGGTGGCTACTTTGAAGAACCTAGAATATAAGACATATTTTCAGTTGTTACACACTTTTTTGTAAAGTGTAAGGTATAATTCCACATGTGTTAATTCATAGTTTTGATACCTTCAGTGTGAATTTACAATTTTCATAGTCATGAAAATACAGAAAAATCTTTAAATGAGGTGTGTCCAAACTTTTGGTCTGTACTGTATATATGTATTTATATTGTATAGAGAGATATATAGCAGAAAAATGGCGGTAATTTATTTGTCGGCTTCTGTAAAATCAATGCAGGAGCCGACAGGATAGGAGACGTGGTTTATATACACCATGTTCCAAATAATTATGCAAATGATATTTTTCTCTGATTTCCTAAGTGGTTGATGCAAATGACAGTCATTCTAATAAAAGTCATCTCCCGTTAGAGTATACATCGAATTTTATTGAAGAAACCTCACAATGATAACAGTATAATCTCCAAAATGCATAACTCAAAATGCACTGTTCCAAATTAATAGGCACAGAAGAATTTCTAAACATTTGATATGTTTTAAAGAACTGAAAATGCTTATTTGTGGAATTTGCATTAGAAGGTCACATTCACTGAACAAAAAAGCTATTTAAAGGGAATCTGTCACCCAGGGCCGGCGTCAGCACCCGGCATACCCGGGCAAGTTCCGGGGCCCTGAGCAGGCGAGGGGGGCCCACTCGCCGTCAGGCATCCCGCCGCTTGTTAGCAGTGCCGGCGCCGCCACTGGGCCCCCCCCGCTTGCTCAGGGCCCCGGCAGTAGCCGGTGCAATACTCACCTCATCCCGTGCCTCCGCTGCCGCAGCTCCGGGCTCCAGGGGGCGCCTGCGCCGGCGCTTCCTCTCTCACAGCACCGCCGCTGAATGACATCATCATTCAGCGGCCGGCTGTGGCAGAGAGGGATCGGACGCCGGACAGGTGAGGTGTGTGTGTGTGTGCGCTGTGGTGCTGTATGTGTGATGGTGGTGGGGGGAGGCAGTGATGGTGGTGAGGAGGCAATGATGATGATGATGATGATGGGGAGGCAATGATGATGATGATGATGATGATTGGGAGGCAATGATAATGGGGAGGCGATGATGATGATGATATTAACACTAGAACTACGCACATAGTGAGAAGTAGTCAAAATGACTACCTCAGTAGTTCTAGTGTTAATGGGGAGGCGATGATGATGATATTAATGGGGAGGCAATGATAATGGGGAGGCAATGATATGATGATGATGAGATATTAATGGGAGGCAATGATGATGATGGGCAGGCAATGATGATGATGATGGGGAGGCAACGATGATATTAATGGGCAGGCAATGATGATGATGATGGGGAGACAATGATGATGATGATTGGGAGGCAATGATGATGATGATGGGGAGGCAATGATGATGATGGGAAGGCAATGATGATGATGATGATGGGGAGTCTTTCCACAGCGCCCTTTCCTGAGCCGTAACAGTGCAGAACGCAGCACAGTGTAGAGGAGAGCTCCATATTTTGTATGAGATTGTTCTTTTTTCTATTTATTCAGTCTCACAAATTGCATATTTCACTAACTATTATTGTTATTGACATTTATTGTGATAGATATCACTTACATATGCAGCCAAGGTAATAATGTTGTGATACTATATGGTTGGTTTCCATTGGTTTCCATTTACAACTGTGTTTACGACATTATACCTTGTGTTATATGGATTTCACTACAGCTACTGCAAGATAAATCATTTTATCCTAAGAGGGTTACTGTTTCATGTCTGATATGCCATTGATTTTTACTGACTGAAACAAAATACCTTGCTGTTCATTTCACTTAAGGTGACACATTTCTTTTGGTACTTTTTTATGTGTATAAAAGTTATGTTTTAATTCTCATCTATGCTGTATATCACATGATCTTTTGGTGAGATCTAGATTTAAATTGACTGTTGGTATTACCATTCTTTAGCTTTTCTCATCAAACTGTATATCCCCCAGATATGGATTACGCCTTGGGTCTGAACGCCGGATAGGTATGGTATAGTGTTGGTTTTTTATTTTTTTTTATTTACAGGAGATCGAGGGCGTCGTTTGGATTAGCTGAATAATAAAGATGGCAAAACTATGTGGTGTTTCATTTCATTAAAATACTTTTTTCTGTCTGTGTGTTTATTTAACCCTTTACATACTATATGATTAGTAATGGAGAGGTGTCTTATTGACACCTCTCCATTACTAAGCCGGGCTTAATGTCACCTTACAATGCAAAGGTGACATTAACCCCCTATTAACCCATATGCCACCGTCACACGGCAGTGGGAAGAGAGAGGCTAAGTACCGGAATTGGCGCATCTTACAGATGCACCTTTTCTGGGGTGACTGGGGGAAGATGTTTTTAGCCAGGGGGGCCAATAACCATGGTCCCTTTCTAGGCTATTAATATCTGCCCCCAGTCACTGGCTTTCCCTCTCTGGCGCATAAAAATTGCACGGGAGCCCACGCCATTTTTTTCTCTGAAAATGATCTTTTATTAAATACACACATGTCCCCTAATTTGCACACATACTATACTAACTGTATTGCTCACAGACATCTATATATCTAACTATTCTGCATGGATTTATTGTATGTAAACCATGTCTCATATCCTGTCGGCTCCTGCATTGATTTTACAGAAGCCGACAAATGAGTTAACAGCTAATCTTCTATCTAGATCGTTGTTGCAATATAAAGATATACAGTATATATATATATATATGTGTGTGTGTGTGTCACTGACATATATATATATATATATATAAATGGAGGCCCTATCGCATCGGGAGGGCGGTAATGTCACGATGGGGGTAGGCTTTACAGCATTGAGAATCTCTCCCCCATGTGCTCACCCACCTATCCACTCTCTTTCCCCATGTGCTGACTTCTCCCGTCTGTGCTCTCTTCTTTGACCTGTCTACCCCATGTGCTATCCCCCTTGTCTGCTGTCTCTCTCCTTCCTGTGCTGTGTTCTTCCCTCATGTGCTGTCCCGTTTGAGCTGTCTCCCTCTGTGCTCTGTCTCTCTCACCCCTGTGCTCTTTCTCTCTCCCCATCTCCTGTTTTCTCCTCTCATGTGATCTCTTCTTTGATCTGTGTACCCCATGTGCTAAACCACAGCTCCTGGGCAGGGGAGGAAGCAAAAGACAGTACTGACATTACATCAGGAGATCACAGAGGATACATTTTGTGAGGTAAAATATTTTTTGAAAACACTCTGTGAAATATTTTACCTCACAAAATGAATCCACTGTGATCCCTGCTGTAATGTCAGTATTGTCTTTTGCTTCCTCCCCTGCCCAGGACATGTGGTATGCTCCGTACACGGTCAGACACAGTGAATTTTTATAATGAACTTTCGTTCATGGGAAAACCCCTTTAATGTGACCGACTTCCTCTGCCTGTAGACACGTCACGCATCTGCCGCCGGGATCTATCGAATGATTTGCTGCACCTGCGCGTAATTCACGCAGGCGCAGTAAATCAAACTGCCGCCATCTTTGTGCAGACAGACAGCAGCAGTCACATTAAAACTGCGCATGCGCTCCTCCTGTACAAAGATGGCGGCAGTCAGTGAATCATTTGGCTGATCCGACGGCAGCGTGTTCGCGATGGTGTTCCGCTGGTGGTACCACACAATAGGCTGCGTGAGTGTGTGAATGTGAGTGCGTGTGTGAGTGAGAGTGTGACTGTGAGTGTATGAGTGTGAGTTTGAGTGAGAGTGGTGAGTGTGTGTGATTGTGAGTGTGTGACTATGAGTGTGAATGTGAGTGTGTGTGTGAGAGTGTGATAGTGAGTGTGAGTGTGTGAGTTTGAGAGTGTGAGTGTGTGTGAGTGAGAGTGTGTTTGAGTGTATGTGAGAGTGTGTGAGTGTGACAGTGAGTATGTGAATGTGAGAGTGTTGTGTGTGTGAGAGTGTGTGTGTGTGGTGAGATGGTGTTCCACTGGTGGTACTGCGCAATAGGTTGGTACCAACAGCAGTTTCCATATTGAGACACCCATCACTTGGGTGTCCCAATATGGCGGTCAGTGAACTTCCTCCGCTTGGAATTCTGGGATATGGTGACATCTGGACAGAACAGGAAATGAAAACATTACAAGGCAAATATATAAATAGATATGTTTTGAAAATTATTTAATTTTAAAACGTTGTTAAAGTTGTGTTTTACAATGTGATTTTAACATGAGCTTTTACATGCAGAGAACTGCTGTATGTAAAAGCTCATGTTAACATCACATTGCATACGGATGCCATACGAATGTCACACGGATACTAGATGCGAGGAAATTGCATCATCGCATTGCAAACGGATTACATACGGATCACTGTTCGTGGAACATTTGTGTGATTCTCGGCCGTCAAAATCGGACCGATTCTTTATATGTTATGGCCGGGATCACACCATGCGACGAATACGGCCGAGTCTCACATGTTAATACCCGGCATGTATTGCTATGTGGCCGCACACTCCACTCCCGAGGCCGGCGGCAGAGATGGGTATTAACATGCGAGACTCAGCCGTATTCCTCGCATGTGTGATCCCTACCTAAGTGTGACTCCAGCCTAAGGCCAGGGTCACACTTGCGAGTTTGATGCGAGAAACTCGCGCGAATCTCTCGCATCAATACCCAGCACTGCCGCCGGCACTGGAGACCGGAGTTTCTGGCTGCATGTATTTCTATGCAACTGAACGCTACGGTCCGAGGTATTGATATGAGAGACTCGCGCGAGTTTCTCGCATTACACTCGCAAAGTGTGACCCCGGCCTAAGTGTGCTTAGGGGGGGAGATGAGGGCGCCAAACTGAATTCATGCCTCAGGTGCCAGAAAACCTTGAGGAGAGCTGTAAGCTCAGTGTCCACCCTACTGTACTTGTAACTCATTACAATACACTTTCAGCTACAAATTTCTGTAAAACAGAAAAACGGGTTTCTACAAGAAAGGTAAGGATTTACTCAGCATTAAAGCACTTTTATATATACAGTGGGTGACATACGTATTGAATATGTCACCAATTCTCTAAGTAAATATATTTCTAAAGGTGCTATTGACATGAAATTCTCACCAAATGTCGGTAAATACCCATCCATTCCACACAGTCAAAGGAATCAAACCATAGATGTCCATAAATTAAGTTATGTGTAATAATGGGAAATGACAGGGAAAGAGTATTGAACACACTCAGGGCTGCCATCAGGAATTTGAGGGTCCCATACTGGCAACATTTTTGGACCCCTTGAGACTCCACCCAGGCTCCACCCCAGCTCTGCTTCCACCCCTCGAACCTTCCACCGTCCCACCGCCCACTCTTGGAAAAACTCCACGTTTGTACCTTGTCCTCACCAATCATACATTAACAGTTCCCATTAAACATCATATCACTTACATATTCAGCTGCGTTTGTTTTGGCCCAAAAAATTTTTAGGCCGCCACTATGACAAGGTAGACTCTTTTGGCCGGGCTCTACTCTAACCGATTAAACAGTTCTTAAAATATCCAATACTCTTTTAGGTATATTTTTCTTTATTTTTCTTTAAGGGATAATGTGGCACCCCAGGAGATCGGTTGTCATAGTGACCTTGCCTCCCTACAGGGGAGTGATGTCATGCCTGAAAGCAAGGAAGGATCCCTTAACAGGTAACCCAATGCATACAACACTTTTCCTACTACAGACCAGAAGGGGGAGCTCTAACACCTGATTTCAGGAGAGCTTCTCTGGAAGATTCTGACTGGGGAGGAGTTAAGTTTAGTCAGTGTCTGAGAGGAGTTGAGGAGGGACGTGTTGGAGACAAGCTGGGGTACTGGAGCTAAAGCTGAGCTCACCCCCAGGTCTGAGCGCCAGAAACCGGACCCCGGAGTCCGAGGCTGAATGGGTAAACTAAAGCCCCAGCAGCAGAATCCAGAGGGCAGAAGACAGCAGGTTCTCTGCCCCAACTGATACTCGACTACACAGCAGCACGGAGACTCCAGAGTGGAGCGATCCCTGAAGCAGGCTACAGCTGCCTGTCATGAGAGTGGAGTTCTACTTAAGTCATAGAGAGAGAGAGAGGAACTTGAACAGAGTTTACAACAGCAAGTACTTCAGAGATTAGCGCTAGAAAGGAGGCCTCACGTCTCACTTGAAAAAAGGAGATTCCCAAATTGCTTTCAGGCTAACCAACTCCAGCACCATCTGTAACCTGAGCTGTTATGTTTCGGTAGCTGAGGAGGACAGGAACAACAGCAGGGCAGCCGAACACCTGAGATATTGGTAACTGATGGGTTGCAGATTCCTAAACTAACGACACAACTAGAGGTAGCCGTGGAGCGTTCCTACGTTGATCCTAGACGCTTCGTCACAGCCTGAGAGATAACTACACCTAAAGGCAGAAAGATGAAAGCTATCTGCCCCGGAGCAGATCCCCAAAGAAAACAGGAAGCCCCCAAACATATAATGGCGGTTAGACAAGATGAAAATACAAACATAGGCAGAAAATAGACTGAGCAAACGCTGGGGCCACAAGTTGACTAAATAGGATAGGACAGGAGAGATTACTTTCTGCAACCCAGAAAACCCTACAAAAATCCAACATTCTGATTACAAAAATAATGAGATCACACGATCTCGCCACCCACTAAATCGGTTCTCAGTGTGAACAAAAACCAAGCCGCAGCCGCTGAAAAAACAGGAAAAAGCAAATGAGCCAATAACAGTGGCTGCAATAAACTGTGAGGAGCTCAGGCCCCAGGAGGGGACCTGGCTGACCTCCACAAACGTGCAGAAAACAATGCAAAAAGCAAGCACAAAAAGAAAAGCAAAAAATATCTTATCTGAAAGCAGGAGATGCAGGCAAGACTCCAGCAAACTTCCAAATGAACCAGGAACCACAATTGAGACAAAAACAATTGATCACCGGCAACCATCATGGGAGGGAACCTCCCTTATATCAGACCAGTCCGTGATCCCCGATTGCCACTCCTCGCCGAAAGGTCCAGTACTGTCTGCAACCACCAGAGGGAGCCTCTGCTCAGAAACCATCTCTAGCACATTCATAACAGTACCCCCCCTTGAGGAGGGGTCACCGAACCCTCACTTGTGCAACCAGGCCGATCAGGATGAGCTCGGTGATAGGCACGGATAAGTCTCCTAGCATGGATGTCCGAAGCAAACACCCGAGAATTGTCCTCCTGACCATAACCTCTCCACTTAAACAAATACTGGAGTTTCTGTCTAGAAAAACGAGAATCCAATATTTTCTCAACCACATACTCCAGATTGCCCTCAACCAAAACAGGGTAAGGAGGCGCAGCCATAGGAACCACTGGCTCGACAAACCTCTTCAATAAGGACTTGTGGAACACGTTATGGATCTTAAATGTTCCTGGAAGAAGCAAACGGAAGGAAACAGGATTAAGAATCTCCATGATCTTATAAGGTCCAATGAACCTGGGCTTAAACTTTGGAGATGCAACCCTCATAGGGATATTTCTTGAGGACAACCAAACCAAGTCCCCCATTTTAAACCGAGGACCATCAGTCCTATGCCGGTTGGCAAACCGTTGGGCCTTCTCCTGAGAGAGAGACAACCTCTCCACTACCTGGTCCCAAATCTGCTGCATTCGCTCCACAACAGAGTCAACACCCGGACAGACAGAAGCCTCCGCCTGTCCCGAAGAAAATCGAGGGTGAAACCCAAAATTGCAGAAAAATGGAGACATCAAGGTGGCAGAGCTAGCCCTATTATTAAGAGCAAACTCAGCCAAAGGCAAAAAAGAGACCCAGTCATCTTGATCAGCAGACACAAAACATCTCAAATAAGTCTCCAAGGTCTGGTTTGTTCTCTCGGTTTGTCCATTGGTCTGAGGATGAAAAGCAGAGGAGAAAGATAATTGAACACCAAGTTTAGAACAAAATGTCCTCCAATATCTGGAAACAAACTGGACTCCTCTATCAGACACAATGTTCTCCGGAATGCCATGTAACCGAACCACGTGCTAAAGGAACAATGGCACCAATTCGGAGGAGGAGGAGGTAACTTAGGTAATTGCACAAGATGTATCATCTTGGAAAACCTATCACAGATTACCCAGATAACGGTCATTCTCTGAGAAACAGGGAGGTCGGAAATAAAATCCATAGAGATATGGGTCCATGGCCTCTTGGGCACAGGTAATGGCATTAACAAACCACTAGAGCGAGAGCAAGGCTTGGAGCGAGAGCAAGTCCCACAGGACTGCACATATTCCCTGACGTCACGAGACAAAGTAGGCCACCAAAAGGACCGACTCACCAAGTGTCTGGTACCAAAAATCCCTGGATGACCAGCCAACGCAGAACAATGAATCTCAGACATCACACTCTTTTTCCACTGGTCTGGGACAAACAATTTCCCAATAGGGCAGCGCTCAGGTTTATCCTCCTGACACCCTTCCAAGGCCAGTCTCAAATTGGCGAGATGGCGGAAAGAACTACACCCTCTCTCAAAATAACAGTAGGATCAGATAACTCAGGAGAGTCCGCAAAGAAACTCCTCGAGAGGGCATCCGCCTTAACATTCTTAGTGCCAGGAAGAAAAGAAACCACAAAATTAAAACGTGTGAAAAGCAAGGCCCACCTGGCCTGTCTAGGATTAAGTCGCTTGGCTGATTCCAGATTAACCAGATTCTTATGGTCCGTGAGGACCACCACCTGATGTTTGGCTCCTTCCAGCCAATGTCTCCACTCTTCAAAGGCCCACTTCATGGCCAATAACTCCCGATTACCCACGTCATAATTATGTTCAGTTGGAGAAAATTTTCGAGAGAAAAAGGCACAAGGGTTACTCTTAGAGGTCTCTGGATCTCTTTGGGACAAAACGTCACCTGCCCCAATTTCAGAGGCATCAACCTCCACCTGAAACGGTAGAGAAACATAGGCTGCCGTAGAACAGGAGCAGAAGTGAATCTCTGCTTAAGTTCCTGAAATGCAGATACTGCCTCAGGAGGCCAATTCACCACATCAGAACCCTTTTTGGTCAAATCAGTCAATGGTTTAACAATACCGGAGAAATTACCAATAAATTTACGATAAAAATTGGCAAAACCCAAAATCTCTGAAGAGCCTTTAATGAAGTAGGTTGGACCCAATCACAGATGGCTTGAACCTTGACCGGGTCCATTTCAATAACAGACGGAGACAAAATGAATCCCAGAAATGAGACCTTCTGTACGCCAAAAAGACACTTTGATCCCTTCACATACAGGCATTCTCTCTCAAAATCTGGAACACAGTCCGAACATGTTTCACATGAGAGTCCCAGTCATTGGAAAAAATCAAGATATCATCCAAATAAACAATCAGAAATTTATCCACAAAATCCCTGAAAATGTCATTCATGAAGGACTGGAAGACAGAAGGAGCATTAGTGAGCCCAAAGGGCATCACTAGGTACTCAAAATGCCCCTCTGGGGTATTAAACGCCGTTTTCCATTCATCCCCGTGCTTAATGCGAATAAGGTTATACGCCCCCATGAGGTCAAGCTTGGTAAACCAACTAGCACTTTTCACCCTGGAAAACAGGTCAGAAATCAAGGGTAACGGATATTGATACTTCACAGTGATCTTATTCAAGAGACGATAATCAATACACGGGCTCAATGAACCATCCTTTTTGGCCACAAAGAAAAAAACGGCACCCAAGGGTGAAGAGGATGGTCTGATATGACCTTTCTCCAATGACTCCTTGATATAAGATCGCATAGCATCGTGTTCAGGTACAGACAAGTTAAAAAGGCGACCTTTAGGAAATTTACCACCAGGCACTAATTCAATAGCGCAATCATAGCTCCTGTGAGGGGGCAAAGATGCAGATTTACTTTCACTAAATACATCCGAAAAATCAGTCAAAAAGTCAGGAATATCCTGAGACTTGGGGAAGCAGAAAAAACAGGAGTGTCGGCATTAACACATTGGCTGCCCCAACTGGTCACAGACACAGATTTCCAATCCAAAACAGGATTATGAGACTGTAACCAAGGGAAACCTAGTACAATAATGTCATGCAGATTATACAGCACCAGAAATTTGCAACTCTCCTGATGATCTGGTTCAACCCTCATTATCACCTGAGTAGAAAACTGAGGTTTATTCTCCGCCAAAGGGTAGAATCAATGCCCAGTAGGTGAATAGACTTCTTCAGGGGTATCATGGGAAACCCACAACGTTTGGCAAAGTCAAAATCCATCAGGTTAATAGCTGCTCCTGAATCAACAAAAGCCTGAGCAGAAAATGTGGACAGGGAGCAAATCAGGGTAACAGTCAACAGAAATTTAGTCTGAACACTACCCAAGACAACTGAGCGTGCAAAACGTCTTCCCCGCTTAGGGCAGACTGAAATAGCATGAGAAGCGTCACCACAGTAGAAACATAACCCATTGCGCTTTTGAAACTCATGACGCTGAGCCCCAGAAGTCACTCTATCATACTGCATGGGCTCAGAAGCTGGCTCACAAGGCAACACTATCTCACGCATACCTCTGCGCTCACGCAAACGTCTGTCAATTTGAATAGCCAATGACATAGAATCATTGAGACCAGAGGGAGCAGGGAATCCCACCATAACATACTTTACATTCTCTGACAGCCCCTTCCGAAAAAGGGCTGCCAAAGCATCATCATTCCATTTGGTCAGGACTGCCCACTTTCGGAATTTCTGACAGTACAACTTAGCGTCTTCAAGACCCTGATTTAATGCCAACAAGGTTTTTTCAGCTTGATCAGTGACATTAGGTTCATCATACAATAACCCCAGAGCCAGAAAAAATGCACCAATATCATTCAAAACAGGATCCCCAGGTGTGAAGGAAAAAGCCCAATCCTGAGGATCGCCGCGCAGGAGAGAGATGACAATTTGAACCTGCTGTGCTGCGTTACCTGAGGACTTAGGCTTTAAGGCAAAAAAAAACTTACAGTTATTTTTGAAATTCAGAAATTTAGCCCGATCCCCCAAAAACAAATCTGGCATGGGAATCCTAGGTTCCACAACCGGCAACCCAGCAAGATAGGTAGCAATACTCCGAACCTCAGTGGCAAGCTGATCCACACGGCCAGACAACTGTGCAAACTCCATTGAGAGAAAAAAAAATCCTCCTCAGCACCCAGAGAAAAAGAGGGAAAAAATGCAACAGACAAAAAAAAAAAAAATCTCTGACAACTCTGACAACTTTTTTCTTTCCACACTATTTTTCCCTTCTGTGAGTACCATATAATTTTCAGCTATGGCCGGTGATACTGTTATGCTTCGGTAGCTGAGGAGGACAGGAACAACAGCAGGGCAGCCGAACACCTGAGATGTTGGTAACTGATGGATTGCAGATTCCTAAACTAACGACACAACTAGAGGTAGCCGTGGAGCGTTCCTACGTTGATCCTAGACGCCTCGTCACAGCCTGAGAGATAACTACACCTAAAGGCAGAAAGATGAAAGCTATCTGCCCCGGAGCAGATCCCTAAAGAAAACAGGAAGCCCCCAAACATATAATGGCAGTTAGACAAGATGAAAATACAAACATAGGCAGAAAATAGACTGAGCAAACGCTGGGGCCACAAGATGACTAAATAGGATAGGACAGGAGAGATTACTTTCTGCAACCCAAAAAACCCTACTGTGAGGCAGTGACCGGGATCGTTTACGAGGGACTTATATTTCCCCCAGAATGTGTACAGAGACCTATTAAAGCCATTGGAGTGCATTGCAGTCACACACACAGCTGCGGCTGCAATGCAGGAATGAAGGTGAGCAATGACCTAGTCAGACTACCTGGCTAAGGAGATTAAGTAAAATCCGGCAGGGCCTTCATTTCTTGGAGGAGGTCACAGGAGGCAGTGGGGCGGCCTCCTCCCTCCAACCCGGGTTTTCCAGTGGCTTTTGCCACAGGTCTTTAAAACTCCTGCACTAAGGATTAGTAGTGTTCTATGTTTGGACCCTGCTAGGAGCATAGCAGGAAAGCTCCACAGGATTGTGTGTAGCTGAACCCACGCCTGGAACGGCTCTGCACCTGTCAGGCTCTGTTCGGCCCAGCGCGGCCGTTGTCCCCGGCAACCATTGTTTATGGACTGATGTTATCCCGGCTGCGTACCGGAGGACTTTTCTGTTTAACCCGTGAGTTGCTGAATAAAAGCTGTTTAATTTGGACTTGCTTGGGTCACTGCCTCAGTTACTGCACGGTGTGAACACCGCCCTTACACTACAAAAATCCAACAATTCTGATTACAAAATTACTGAAATCACACGATCTCGCCACCCACTAAATCAGTTCTCAGTGTGAACAAAAACCAAGCCGCAGCCGCTGAAAAAACAGGAAAAAGCAAATGAGCCAATAACAGTGGCTGCAATAAACTGTGAGGAGCTCAGGCCCCAGGAGGGGACCTGGCTGACCTCCACAAACGTGCAGAAAACAATGCAAAAAGCAAGCACAAAAAGAAAAGCAAAAAATATCTTATCTGAAAGCAGGAGATGCAGGCAAGACTCCAGCAAACTTCCAAATGAACCAGGAACCACAATTGAGACAAGAACAATTGATCACCGGCAACCATCATGGGAGGGAACCTCCCTTATATCAGACCAGTCCGTGATCCCCGATTGCCACTCCTCGCCGAAAGGTCCAGTACTGTCTGCAACCACCAGAAGGAGCCTCTGCTCAGAAACAATCTCTAGCACATTCATAACACTGAGCCCTGGACACTTTGCCTGCAGAACTGTGAGTAAAGCTTTGGAAACTGCATCTGACTGTGTCTGCTCAAGTTCTTCCTGCAACACCCACTCAACACTGCTACATCTCTTGCTAAATACTACATCCTCACCATCATCTACCTTACATTACACCTGCCTGGGACATAGCTTCACCTGTGGGAAGCTTTAACAACTCTGCTGCATCACCACAGTCCCAGAGAATCTGCACTGCAGCGCTGATCACCTCTGACCAAAGCTGTAGGTGGCATCACGAATACTATTACAAACTCTATTATCCCTTGTAAATATACCACTTTTATTGGACGCCCAGGGCCACGGACCGGGTGACTGCCGCTGTGACACTGCCCCTTTAAGAAGCGGCCCGGTACCGAGTACCCAACTGCCCTGGCGGGCGATCCAACTTGGCGTCATGAACAGGATACGTAGCCTGCTATCACCGGTCCTGTGTGCCAGAGAAACTGTTTATTTTGCCAGACACTTTGCTGAAGTTGTTGTGCAATTGCCACCATTACCGCGCCACGAGGTGCGCAGGAGAAGAAGGGGCGTACCGTCGTGGGTGGAGCCAGGGGAGCGCTCGAAAAGTGAAGTGCTGCGTGCGAAAACGGCAGTGGGCAGAGAACAGGGAGCTGAGGCCTGGAGTCACGGCGTGCACCGTTCACCCCGCCGGCAGAGCAACAGCCTGGTAAGCCAGTGGAAACGCAGAGCCTGGCTAAGATTAACTAGGGGGTGAATAGGATGTCTACTGCAGGAGAAGATATAGCGGCGGACACAGCCGCAGCCCCCTTAGTGCCGCAAGATGCAGAGGCAGGTGTAGCCGCAGCCCCCATAGCATAGCAGAATCCAGCGGCCGGCGCAGCCCCCAGAACACAGCAAGATCTGGCGAACGCTGCTGCAGTCCCTATAATGCCGCTATCAATGCCATATATACCGAAAGCGGCCTGGCTACCACAATACTCAGGGGAGCCGTATACCCTGAGCGATTTCAAAGAGAGACTGTGCAGTTTATTTGATTTGATGTGTACCCTTTGTCTGAAAGCCAAAAAGTAAACATTCTCATTGGACAGTTAACTGGTGCAGCTCAAAGAGAAGTAAAGTCCTGGCAGGACACTGATAAAGAGACTGTTAAGCAAATTCTGGCTAAGCTGAGGAGCACCTTTGACACCCGCGCTGCAGCAGAAATAAAAATGAGGTTCTTTGGGTGCAAACAAAGGATGCAGGACAGTATATGGGACTATGCTCTTAACCATCAGGAGGCACTGCGGGCCATAAAGCAGATTGACCCAGGCAGTGTGCAGGATGGAGACAGATTGTTAAAGTAGCAGTTGTTGAGGGACTCCTGTCCAGCATCCACAGGTCACAGCTGCGCATCATGGCCCTATAAAACCCTGACCTGAGCTTTGCAGACCTTAAAGACAGGGCCCTCTAGGCGCCCAGCAATTACATACCACCAGGAGACAGCATCCTTCCCTCAGGCCCCTGCTGAGGCTGATGCACAGACCCTGGATAATGATCCATCTGCAGAACTATGTCTTCAGGTCCAGGAGCTGACCAAAAGTGTGGCTGCACTAGCTGAAACCGTGCAGTCCTTGCAAGTGCCCCCAAAGGAGAGGAGTTAGCCTCCAGTCCAGATGACGTCCCGTGGTGATGGAGGAAGAGGATCCCACCGATCAGAGGGAGAAAAAACGATCGCTACGACCAGGACGGACGACCCATTTGCTGCAGCAAAGCGGGGCACATCGCAAGATTCTGCTATTTAAATGAGCGACCCCTGGGGCAGAGGGCCAACCCCCAGGAATAGGACGTTCAGGCCCACAGAACTGGCGAGCCAAGTACGTCGGAGGACGACCGGTCCTCCCAGTTGTGATTGACGGCATCCCAATGAACGCTCTGCTGGACACCGGCTCTCAGGTGATGACTATGCCATATATTCTTTACAAACGGTACTGGGCTGACTCTGATATTACTCGTGGCCCAGATGATGAGCTGATAGTAGTCGTCAGTAATGGTCAGTCTTTGCCACAGAAGAGGTATAAAGAGGTGACCATTAAGGTGGGGCGAGTAGAATTAAAAGCCCAAGGTATGATAATTGTAGACATTGATAGACGAGAATGTAACCCAATAATGACCTTAGGTACTAATGTGATAGAAAATTGTCTTGCCGAGGTTATTGTTTTGTTGCAACAGGTAGCCGAAACTGCTGGTTCCAGTGAACAACGGGTCCTGCAAAAGGAGATCAAGGCCCTGATGCAAAGACAGTAGAGCTATCTGGCGGAGAAGTCGGCAGTGTCAGAGTGTGTGATTCATTCCCCATTGCAATACCTCCAAGAAGTGAAATGTTAATTTGGTGTCAGGCATCCATAGGCCTCAGAGGAAGAGATTACCAAGTCTGTAGAACCATTGTACTCTGATAGTAGGCCCACTATCCTGACAGCCAGAGGGGTAGTTGATATCCGCAAGGGGAGGGTGCCAGTACGCATCTAAAATTGTGGGGAGGAGGAGGCCAAACTACCTCGGTATGCCACCGTTGCTAAGCTGTTCACTGTCAATAACAACCCAATTCAGACAGGAGAACCCTTGGTCTCATCAGACCAGGCAGAGGACAATGGCTCTGCAAAACAGCTGGAGGATTGTTGTCAGCAGCTGCACTTAGGCACTGACTCCACCATTCCACCATTCCACACCAAAAGAATGGGGTCTACCGAGTAGTCCAAGAGTTTGAACGGGTATTCAGCAAACACCCTTTAGACTTTGGGCAGGTAAAAGGGGTCCAACATCATATCTCCAATGGAAATCATCCGCCCATTAAAGAAAGGTACCAGCCTGTACCCCCAAATCACTACCAATGTGCCAAGAGTATGTTATGAGAGATGAAGGAGGCTGGGGTGATCAGAGACTGTTGTAGCCCCTGGGCAGCTCCATTAGTCCTCATTTGAAAGATGGTACAATGAGGATCTGTGTTGACTACAGAAAACTTAACAGCATTACCCACAAAGACGCCTATCGGTTACCTAGGATAGAGGAATCACTAGCTGCACTGAGAACCGCTAACTATTTCTCTACTTAGATCTCACTAGTGGGTATTGGCAGGTTCCCATGGCACAGGCAAACAAAGAGAAGACCGCCTTTGCAACACCAATGGGCCTCTCAGAATTCAACTACATGCCGTTCGGACTTTGTAGCATGCCAGGAACGTTCCAGAGGTTGATGGAGTGCTGCCTTGGAAACATGAACTTCGAGACAGTTCTGTTGTACTTAGATGACATCATTGTCTTCTCCAAGACCTACAAGGAACATTTGGAGCACGTCTTCTCCAAGACCTACGAGGAACATTTGGAGCACCTGGCCACGGTGTTCGAAACCCTATTCAAATTTGGCCTAAAGGTGAAGCCGTCCAAATGCCACCTCCTGAAGCCCAAGGTGCAGTACCTAGGCCACTTAGTGATCGCAGAATGCGTGGCAACAGACCCTGACAAAGTCACTGTTATCAAGGACTGGCAGAGGCCCAGCAACATCCATGAAATACGCCAGTTCCTCGGGTTGGTAGGCTACTACCGAAGGTTCATCAAGGGCTTCACTGAAATAGCCGCACCCCTGCAAAACCTCCTCGTGGGCCAACCAAAGAAGGCCAGGAAGAAGAGTTCTACGTTTGATTGGAATGACGAACTGGAAAGATCCTTCACTCGGTTGAAGTTGGCCCTTACGGGGGATGGAGTTCTGGCCTACCCAGACTATGATCAACCATTCATCCTCTATACTGATGCCAGCAACGTGGGACTGGGAGCAGTACTGTCGCAGGTACAGAAAGGAAAAGAAAGAGTGATCTCCTACTCCTGTAAGAAACTTCGTCCCACTGAAAGGAACCCTGACAACTACAGCTCCTTCAAGCTGGAGTTCCTTGCCATTGTCTGGGCTGTGACCGAGCGGTTCAAATGCTAAACTATCCACTGACTCACTTGGAAACCGCAAAGCTAGGTGCGCTGGAGCAGCGATGGATGGCCCGGCTGTCCAACTACGAGTACACCATCAAGTATCAAGCGGGGCATAAGAACGCCAATGCTGATGCGCTGTCCAGAATGCCCAACTTACCAGATTGGGGAGAAGATCTGGACGCACTCGAAGAAATCGAGTTACCTGCCTTTCACCGGCCAATTGCGACTCAACGCGCTCAAGGGGTAAAAAACAAGCGCTACGTCACGAAAGAGGCCACGTTAAACCCATTGCCTCACCATGAATGGGCAGAGACGCAGGATAGCGACCCAGCAGTCCACCTGGTAAAGGAGCTACTGACCAAGCTGAGTCGTGTCCCGGTCCAGATGCTCCACAAGAGACCCAACAGTTGTGGAAGGAAAAGGGCAGGCTGTTTATCTATGAGGGAAAACTGTGTCGGAGGAGTATCAACGCCTGAACTCACGAACTGGTCTGGCAGGTGGTAGTCCCGAGGTGAGAAGTGTCAATAGTCCTGGAAGCGTACCACAATGGAGCAGGACACTTTGGATGGAAGAAGTTAGAGGTCCTACTTCGCGAGAGGTTTTACTGGGTTGGTATGAGGAAGGCCATTGAAGATTGAGAGTGTGGACCATGCAACTTGCACAGAAAGGATCATAACAGCCAACGAGCCCCGTTGCAGCCAATAATCACCAAACAGCCACTTGAATTGGTAGCCTTGGACCACGGGAAGCTGACCCCAAGATGTTCAGGTTATGTCTAAGCCCTCACCATAGTGGACCACCACTCAAGGTTCCTGGTAGTTGTGCCTGTCAAGGACCAAACAGCAAAGACAGCGGCCAAAGCATTTCAACAACACTTTTGTCGACCGCACATTATCGTTAACGAGTGCTTACCGACCAAGGCCCAGCCTTTGAAGCAGAAGTGTTCCAGGAGTTCTGTAACATGTACGGCTGCAAGAAAATCAGGACAACGCCGTATCATCCACAGAAAAATGGCATGTGTGAGAAAATGAAGTGGTAATTGACCTCTTGAAGACCTTTTCCCTTGAAGAAAGAAACTTGTGGCCAGAAAAGTTGCCAGATCTGGTAGATCTCTACAATCACATTCCAGTGAATTCTATCAAATGTACTCCAGCCTACTTGATGAGAGCAAGACCTGGGAAGTTGCCCATTGACTTGGACATGGGAGTCCTGACACCTGAGGTAGCATCACCAGATGCAGACTGGGATACAGAGTGGCAGCAACAGTACCGCAAAGTGCAAGAATGTGTAGAGAAGAGTTTGTCTCAAGCAAGACAGAAGCAAGAAAGAAACTACAATCAGCACGTGCCTGCAGTTCCTTTGTCGCCTGGAGAACAGGTACTCAAAAGAAAGAGATGACTCCACAAACTTGATGATCAGTGGGAAGCTGAGCCATACACCGTCATGCCTTCAGACTTTGATAACACCAAGGTGTGCCTCTTCAGCAAAGATGGAGGAGAAACCTCAAAACCCCAGCAATTTGTGATCGTGAGAACGTACCCTAAATATTAAATCTTTTACAAAATTTTTGCAAACAGAGCTTTCCCTAAGAACCATTATTACTACCCACATATCATTCACTAGATATCACAATTCTTGCTCATTCACCCATGCTATAAGGGCTTAGTTGTGCAAGTGTCTACATATGATCTGTTTTGATCCAGCTTTGACATTTTCATTCAAGCACGCACCACATCCAGTGTTCAGAGAGATGTACATATAAATAAATAATTTACAAGTTGGTGTTGAAAGATTATTTTAATGTAATATATAACCCATGTTAGCATTCCCTAGGATCAAATGTAAAGATATTTGTATAGTGTACTTTTATCTGTGCTGAACTCAGGATTGTATGTTTTATTTCATCATGAGGATCACGGCATTGAGATGTGTGTGTGCATGCACACATAAATAAGCATTAACATGTACTCACAAAGTTAGTGCCCTTATTAGAGCACATAAATATTGCTATCACCCTGTATACACAAATAATGCCACAATAACCTCTACTTGAAAAAACGCCATCAGTTAATAAAACTGACTAGTGGATCAGTTTTTGTGCATGGCCTTGGACCCCAAACACTGAAACCTACTTTTGGATTGTTCAGTTATGGACACAGACATCGCAGTGTTTTACTGAAACCGGTTTTACTCAACATAAGACAAATCATCGTAATGCCTCATTCACACGTCCGTGTTTGAATACATATGTGAAAAAAATGGTACCTGTGTCAGTGTTTTGGATCAGTGTGTCATCAGTGTACTGTCTGTGTGTCTGTTTTTACCATCAGTGTGGCATCAGAATTTGTCATGGATGTATAAATAAATTACACAGCTTCTCCTATACTTTGCAATATTGAATACGGATGACACATGGATGCCATCTGTGCGCTGAATGTGTTTCTCACCGACTTGTATTGGCCCTGTCCATCCTTGCCTTCAGAAAAAACTGCTAGGTCTCCATGAATTTTGCATGGGCACGCAGTCCCTGAAAAAAGATTGATATGTGAATATCACCATGAATTATAATGGATACGTGTTCTAGCCATGAAAAAATGGATAAAAAAATGAATACATTGACTCAATATTTGCATTGTGTGTGCCACACAAAGATCTTTCCATTCCTTTGCCATGGTACGCAACATAATCAAGAAGTTTACAACCCATGGCACTGTAGCTAATCTCCCTGGACAGCAGAGAAAAATTGATAAAAGGTTACTGTAACGACCCTGTCAGCGCCAGCAAACTGCCAAGGCTGAGCAGGGTGACTCACCCACACTGTGGAAGGGCCCGGGGTCAGATGCCGCATGGGGGGCTCAGGCAGACGGGACCAGAGCAGCGTGGTGAGAGTAGCAGTAAGCAAAAGGACCTGCGATCATGTGACCAGAGGGGGCGGGGCCTAGGGTTCTGCTACTGGAGGTGAGTGCAGGACTCTCCAGGGATCCTGGATTAGTGAATAGGGAAACTCAGGTCAGAAAAACGGGGGTCATACACGGAGAGGACGGCGCAGTACAGAAGGGGCGAGCAGAGAATAGTCAGAACATAAGCCAGTAGTCATACACAAGATAGCAACGCAGTACAGGAGGGGCAGGCAGAGAATTGTCAGGACAAAGGCAAGAGGTCATACACGAGATAGCAACGCAGTACAAGAGGGGCAGGCAGAACTCGTAATGGGAACAGAACCAAGTCAAAACCAAGCAAGCATAAAGAATCACAAGCACAAAACACAGGGTCACACACACTCGGCCAAGGGTCAAAGTATAAGCGACAAGGAATGGCCCCACAATGAGGCTATAAGAAGCCTCCCAGAATCCCAGAGTGAGGCCATCCAAATTAACCCTTAACCTACCTTTTCCCACAAACTCAGCAAACCATGACAGTACCCCCTTTCAACGGGGGGCCTCCGGACCCCCAGGCTTATCAGGATGACGGGCATGGAATGCACGAACCAAACGATTAGCGTGAACCGATGTGGCTGGCACCCAAGACCGATCCTCCGGACCATACCCCTTCCAATGCACCAGATACTGCAAAGATCCCCGAACCCGCCTGGAGTCCACAATGTGTTGTACTTCGAACTCCATATGCCCATCAACCATAACGGGCAAAGGAACGGCGTCTGTATCTTCCCTCACTGACCCCAGGGGTTTAAGTAAGGACCTATGAAATGCATTATGGAGTTTCAAAGAGGGAGGGAGACGAAGGCGATAGGCTACCGGATTAACCACCTCGATGACTTCGTAAGGGCCAATAAATTTAGGCCCTAGTTTAGCGGAAGGTATTCGGAGACTTATGTTCCGTGTAGAAAGCCAAACCTTATCTCCACATCGCAAAATCTGAACAGAGTCCCTTTTTTTATCCGCAAAATGTTTATACTTTTCCTGAGCCCTGGAAATATTTTGTCGAACTTTCGACCAGAGATTCCTGAGACGACTAATCCCGTCCTCAGCCCCCGGGCAACCAGAATCAATACGCGAGAACTCGCCAAAATGAGGATTTATCCCATAATTAATAAAAAATGGTGACCTACCGGTAGACTGGTTTACCCGGTTGTTGAAGGCGAACTCTGCTAATGGTAAGGCCTCAGACCAGTCGCTTTGCAGAGTAGAAGTCAGGCACCGAAGAATTTGTTCAAGCGACTGGTTGGTGCGTTCAGTTTGCCCGTTGGTCTCTGGGTGGTACGCTGAGGAAAAAGACAACGATATCCCCAACTTTTTGCAAAAAGCCCGCCAAAACTTAGACACAAATTGCGTCCCTCTATCTGACACAATATTAGTATAGGAAAGATGTGTATCTTCGTACCGTGTTAGCCAGTAGATAGAAAGTTAGCCATTAAAAGGTATCAACCACTGAGGACTCTCAAGTCTAAATATTTTTCTACAATATTAGTAGGCACCCCGTGTAAATGTACCACCTGAGAAAGGAAATGTCTGGAGAGAGTCTCTGCTGACGGTAAACTTGCCATGGGTACAAAATGTGCTAGTTTAGAAAATCTGTCCACAATTACCCAGATTACAGTATTTCCACGGGAGGATGGCAGATTGGTAATGAAGTCCATGGACAAATGAGTCCACGGTCTTCCCGGAATTGGTAAAGGCGCCAATTCCCCGGCCGGCCGGCAATGAGAGCTCTTAGAACGGGCACATATCCCACATGCAGCAACATGCATCTTAATATCCGAAGTCATTAAAGGCCACCAAAAAAGTCTTGCAACTGCTTCTCGCGTGGCCGCTATACCAGGGTGGGCACTCAATTTCGAATCATGGAACTCCCACAGGAGTTTAGTGCGCAAATGCTGAGGCACGAACAACTTATTTTCAGGTTTGGACCTTGGCGCTAAAGATTGTGCCTCCACAATCTCTCGCTCCAATTCCGACGACACTTCGGCAATAACAACACTGGGTTGAAGAATGGGGGACGGTGGATCGGGGGCGGATAATGGCTCAAAACTACGTGACAGAGCGTCAGCCTTGACGTTTTTAGATCCTGGTCGAAAAGTAATAGAAAACTGAAATCTGGAAAAAAAAAGTGACCAACGGGCTTGCCTGGGGGTCAGTCTTTTAGCAGTTTTAATATATTCTAGATTTTTATGGTCCGTGATAACCATAATAGGGTGAGCTGCCCCCTCCAAAAAATGTCTCCATTCTTCGAACGCCAATTTGATAGCCAATAGCTCCCTATTGCCTACGTCATAATTTTTTTCAGCGGGAAAATTTTTTTAGAAAAGTAGGCACAAGGCCTGAGATTTGTCAGGGAAGCTGGCCCCTGAGATAACACTGCTCCCACCCCCACCTCAGAAGCATCAACCTCGACCACAAACGGTTTGGAAGGGTCAGGTTGAACCAGGATAGGAGCAGATGTAAAACAGTTTTTTAGCGTTAGAAAAGACTGTTTGGCTAACGGGGACCAGTTCTTGACATCTGCCCCTTTATGAGTGAGATCAGTAAGGGGTTTAGTTACCTGTGAGAAACCTTTAATAAACTTGCGGTAATAATTCGCAAATCCCAAGAAGCGCTGAAGTCCCTTAACCCCTTCACCCCCAAGGGTGGTTTGCACGTTAATGACCGGGCCAATTTTTACAATTCTGACCACTGTCTCTTTATGAGGTTATAACTCTGGAACGCTTCAACGGATCTTCGCGATTCTGAGATTGTTTTCTCGTGACATATTGTACTTCATGTTAGTGGTAAAATTTCTTCGATATAACTTGCGTTTATTTTTGAAAAAAATGCAAATATGGCGAAAATTTTTAAAATTTTGCAATTTTCAAACTTTGAATTTTTATTCCCTTAAAACAGAGAAATATATCACACAAAATAGTTAAGAAATAACATTTCCCACATGTCTACTTTACATCAGCACAATTTTGGAACCAAAATTTTTTTTTGTTAGGAAATTATAAGGGTTTAAAGTTGACCAGCGATTTCTCATTTTTACAGCAAAATTTACAAAGCCATTTTTTTTAGGGACCACCTCACATTTGAAGTCACTTTGAGGGGTCTATATGGCAGAAAATACCCAAAAGTGACACCATTCTAAAAACTGCACCCCTCAAGGTTCTCAAAACCACATTCAAGAAGTTATTACCTTCAGTTTCACAGTAACTAAGCACGTGAAGAAAATGAATTACTTTGCCAAATATTAACTTTTTTTTTTTTTCACAAGGGTAAAAGGAGAAAATGGACAGATAAGGTTGTTATGCAATTTCTCCTGAGTACGCCAATACCCCATATGTGGGGGAAAACCACTGTTTGGGTACACGGCAGAGCTCGTAAGGGAAGGAGCGACGTTTGACTTTTTCAAACTAAAATTGGCTGGAATTTAGATTGGATGCCATGTCGCGTTTGGAGAGCCCCTGATGCGCCCTAAACAGTGGAAACCCCCACAAGTGACACAATTTTGGAAACTAGACCCCCTAAGGTACTTATCTAGATCTGTTGTGAGCACTTTGAACCCTCAAGTGTTTCACAAAAGTTTATAAAGCCTGGGTGTGAAAAAAAAAAAAATCAATTTTCCACAAAAATGATTTTTTAGTCCCAAATTTTTGAATTTTCCCAAGGAAATTGGACCCCAAAAGTTGTTGTCCAATTTGTCCTGAGTACGCTGATACCCCATATGTGGGGGGGGAAAACTGTTTGGGCGCACGGCAGGGCTTGGAAAGGAAGTAGTAACGTTTTGGAATGCAGACGTTAATGGGGGTCATGTTCCGTTTGCAGTGCCCCAGATGAGCCTAAACAGTGGAAACCCCCCACAAGTGACCCCATTTTGGAAACTAGACCCCTAAGGAACTTATCTAGATCTTTGGTGAGCACTTTGAACCCCCAAGTGCTTCACACAAGTTTATAATGCCCGGGCATGAAAATAAAAAATCCTATTTTTTTCCCACAAAAATTATCTTTTAGTCACTAATTTTTTATTTTCCCAAGGGTAACAGGAGAAATTGGACCACATAAGTTGTTGTACAATTTGTCCTGAGTACGCTGATACCCCATATGTGGGGGGGAACCACTGTTTGGGCGCACGGCAGAGCTCGGAATGGAAGGAGCACCATTTGACTTTTTCCAACCAAAATTGGCTGGAATTGAGTTTGGATGCCATGTTGCATTTGGAGAGCCCCTGATGTGCCTAAACAGTGGAAACCCCCCACAAATGACCCCATTTGGGAAACTAGACCCCCTAAGGAATTTATCTAGATTTTTGATGAGCAATTTGAACCCCCAAGTGCTTCACACAAGTTTATAACGTAGAGCCGTAAAATTTAAAAATCATATTTTTTCCACAAAAATGATCTTTTCACCCCAATTTTTATTTTTCCAAGGGTAACAAGACTCCAAAAGTTATTGTGCAATTTGTCCTGAGTGCGCTGATACCCCATATGTGGGGGTAAACCACTGTTTGGGTGCATGGCAGAGTTTGGAAGGGAAGGAGCGCCGTCTGACTTTTTCACGCAGAATTGGCTGGACGCCATGTCGTGTTTGGAGAGCTCCTGATCTGCCTAAACAGTGGAAACCCCATAAATGACACCATTTTGGAAACTAGACCCCTCAAGGAACTTATCTAGATGTGTGGTGAGAACTTTGAACCCCCAGGTGTTTCACTAAAGTTTATAACGTACAGCCGTAAAATAAAAAATCTTTTTTTTTTTTTACAAAAATGATTTTTTCGCCCTCAATATTTTATTTTCACAAGGGTAACAGGAGAAATTGGACCCCAAAAGTTGTTGTCCAATTTGTCCTGAGTACGCTGATACCCAATATGTGGGAGAAAACTACTGTATGGGCGCATGTCAGGGCTCGGAAGGGAAGTAGTGACGTTTTGGATTGCAGACTTTGATGGAATGGTCTGGGTGCGTCATGTCACATTTGGAGAGCCCCTGATGCGCCTAAACAGTGGAAACCCCCCACAAGTGACCCCATTTTGGAAAATAGACCCCACAAGGAACTTATCTAGATGTGTGGTGAGCACTTTGAACCCCAAAGTGCTTCACAGAAGTTTATAACGCACAGCCGTAAAAATAAAAAATCCTTTTTTTTTTACAAAAATGATTTTTTTCGCCCCCAATATTTTATTTTCACAAGGGTAACAGAAGAAATTGGACCCCAAAAGTTGTTGTCCAATTTGTCCTGAGTACGCTGATACCCAATATGTGGGAGAAAACTACTGTATGGGCGCACGTCAGGGCTCGGAAGGGAAGTAGTGACGTTTTGGATTGCAGACTTTGATGGAATGGTCTGGGTGCGTCATGTCGCATTTGGAGAGCCCCTGATGCGCCTAAACAGTGGAAACCCCCCACAAGTGACCCCATTTTGGAAAATAGACCCCACAAGGAACTTATCTAGATGTGTGGTGAGCACTTTGAACCCCGAAGTGCTTCACAGAAGTTTATAACGCACAGCCGTAAAAATAAAAAATCTTTTTTTTTTTTTTTTGCAAACATGATTTTTTCGCCCCAATATTTTATTTTTACAAGGGTAACAGGAGAAATTGGACCCCAAAAGTTGTTGCTCAATTTGTCCTGAGTACGCTGATACCCAATATGTGGGAGAAAACTACTGTATGGGTACACGTTGGGGCTCGGAAGGGAAGTAGTGACGTTTTGGATTGCAGACTTTGATGGAATGGTCTGGGGGCGTCATGTCGCATTTGGAGAGCCCCTGATGCGCCTAAACAGTGGAAATCCCCAACAAGTGACCCCATTTTGGAAAATAGACCCCACAAGGAACTTATCTAGGTGTGTGGTGAGCGCTATGAAGCCCCAAGTGCTTCACAGAAGTTTATAATGTACAGCCGTAAAAACAAAAAAATAATTTTTTTTGTACAAAAATGATATTTTCGCCCCCAGTTTTTTATTTTCCCAAGGGTAACAGAAGAAATAGGACAAATTGCACAATAACTCTTGGGGTCCAGAGTACGCTGATACCCCATATGTGGGGATAAACTACTGTTTGGACGCATGGCAGAGCTCAGAAGTGAAGGAGCACCGTTTGACTTTTTCAACGCAGAATTGGCTGGAATTGAGATCAGACGCCATGTCACATTTGGAGAGCCCCTGATGTGCCTAAACAGCGGAAACCCCCCAATTCTAACTCCAACCCTAACCCCAACACACCCCTAACCCTAGTCCCAACCCTAACCACAAACCTAACTCTAACACACCCCTAATCCCAACCACTAATCCTAACTTTAGCGCCAACCCTAACCCTAACTTTAGCCGCAACCCTAACCCTAACCCTAATGGGAAAATGGAAATAAATACATTTTTTTAATTTTATTATTTTTCCCTAACTAAGGGGGTGATAAAGGGGGGTTTGATTTACTATTTATAGCGGGTTTTTATGATTGGCAGCTGTCACGCTAAAAGACGCTTTTTATTGCAAAAATAGTTTTTTGCATCGCCACATTTTGAGAGCTATAATTTTTGCATATTTTGGCCCACAGAGTCATGTGAGGTCTTATTTTTTGCGGTACGAGTTGACGTTTTTATTTGTACCATTTTTGAGCAGGTGACATTTTTTGATCGCTTTTTATTTCGATTTTTGGGAGGTTAGAATGAACAAAAATCAGCAATTCATGAATTTCTTTTGGGGGGGAGGCGTTTTTATTGTTCCGCGTGTGGTAAAATTGATAAAGCAGTTTTATTCTTCGGGTCAGTACGATTATGGAGATACCTCATTTATATCATTTTTTTATGTTTTGGCGCTTTTATAGAATAAAAACAATTTTATATAAAAAATAATTATTTTTGCATCGCTTTATTCTGCGAGCTATAACTTTTTTATTTTTTCGCTGATGATGCTGTATGGCGGCTTGTTTTTTGCGGGACAAGATGAAGTTTTCAGCAGTACCATGTTTATTTATATCGGTATTTTTGATCGCGCGTTATTCCACTTTTTGTTCGGCGGTATGATGATAAAGCATTGATTTTTTGCTTCGTTTTTTTTTTTTTTTAAGGGGTTCACTAAAGGGGTTAACTAGTGGGACAGTTTTATAGGGGGGGTCGTTACGGACGCGGCGATACCAAATATGTGTACTTTTATTGTTTTGTTTTTTTTATTTACAGGAAGAAATGAATTTATTGGGGAATATTTTTTTTTTTTTTTTTTTAATTTTGGATTTTTTTTATAACATGTTTTATTTTTATTTTTTTAACTTTTTTACTTTGTCCCAGGGTGGGACATCACTGTATTTTATCAAATCGCTGGTGTGACAGTGTGCACAGCACTCTGTCACACCAGCGATCGCTCAGGCAGTGCAGCAGGCTTCTCAGTGCCTGCTCTCAGCAGGCACTGAGGAAGCCGCCTCCCTCCAGGACCCCAGCGCCATCTTGGATCCGGGTCCTGGGAGGGAGGAAGCCCTCAGAACAGCGCGATCACATCGCGCTGGTCTGAGAGTCTCAGGGGGGCGCGCAGGGAGCCCCCACCCTGCGCGATCCTCCCCTGTGCCCCCAGTACACCGCGATCATGTTTGATCGCGGTGTGCTAGGGGTTAATGTGCCGGGAGCGGTCCGTGACCACTCCTGACACACAGTCACGGGTGTCAGCTGTGATAATCAGCTGACACCCGGCGGCGATTAGCTGCGCTCCCCTCAGGAGCGCAGCTGATCGCCTATGACGTACTATCCCGTCCATGGGCAGAATGGCACGGGTTTTATGGACGGGATAGTACGTCTAATGTCAGAGAGGGGTTAAGGTCTCGAGGTTGGACCCATTCCACAACAGCCTGCACCTTCTTGGGATCCATGCGAAACCCCTGAGGTGAGATTATCAGCCCTAAAAATGACAACTCTTGAACAAAAAATGAACATTTTTCGAGTTTGACGAACAATTGATTTTCTCTGAGCCTTTGGAGTACAGTCTTAACATGTAACAAATGAGAATGTTTGTCAGCAGAATATATGAGAATATCATCTAGGTACACAACTACAAAGCGGCCGATGAGGTCAGAGAACACAACATTAATAAAATTTTGAAAAACTGCAGGTGCGTTGGTGAGACCAAATGGCATTACCAAGTTCTCAAATAACCCTTCAGAAGTGAGGAAAGCCGTCTTCCATTCATCCCCCTCCCGAATCCTGATTAAATTATAAGCCCCCCTAAGGTCAAGTTTTGAAAACCACATGGCCCCAGAAAGCTGATTACAGAGATCCGGAATCAACGGCAGTGGATATGTATTCCTGACCGTGATTTTATTTAGTTCTCGAAAGTCGAGGCAGGGGCGTAGGCCGCCATCTTTTTTCTTAACAAAGAAAAACCCCGCTGCTACCGGGGAAACTGAAGGTCTTATGTGCCCCTTGCGGAGACTCTCAGCAATATATTGTTTCATAGCTAGGCGCTCGGGACCTGATAGGTTAAACAAACGAGCTTTGGGCAATTTGGCTCCAGGAATTAGGTCGATGGCACAGTCAAATGGCCTATGAGGGGGTAACGCCTCAGCCTCACTTTCTGAAAAAACGTCCTCAAAGTCTTTCAGGTACTCCGGAATACCTTCCAGACTGATAGAAGACATAGAAACAGGTTTTGCAATTTTCACACAAAAAACATCTTTATGGTAACAGTCGACACATTTGGACCCCCACTTGATAATCTCCCCCAATTCCCAGTCAATAACTGGATTGTGGCGTAGAAGCCATGGCATGCCCAAAACCAACCCGGTGGGCAACTTGTCCATAACAAAACACTCAATCTCTTCCATGTGGGAAAGAACCAACTTTCAACATAAATTTTTCAGAAACTGAAAGAATCCCCGTTCGGGTCAGAGGAGAAGAGTCAATGGCCACGACTTTTAGTGGGGTATGAAGCCTGACTGTCCCTATCTGGTGCTGGGAAATGACATCAGAGCTGACCAAGTTGAGTGATGAACCACTGTCCACCAGTGCTGTGGAGAAAAAAAACATACTTGTCTACCAACAGTTCAACCTTTAGCAAAACCTTAGGGCATGAGGAAGAGAGTACCTGAAGGTCTGGGCAGCCTCCTCGATTACTACCCAGACCTAGTCGTTTCCCGCCGCCTTGGAGGATGACGGACACGAGGGACAATCTTTTATCCAATGACCGGACTCTTCCACAATAAAAGCAGAGCCGTTTCTCACGGCGGCGTTTTCTCTCCTTTTCTTTGACCGAAGTAGCGCCAATCTCCATGGGTTCGGGAGCGACACCAGTCTCTTTGCTACCGGAGAATAGGGATGCCTCGGACTGCATGACACCCCTAGCCCGTAGCCTGCGGTCCATAAGTACGGCCTGGGTAATGGCATCCTCCAAGGTGTCAGGTGGAGGGTGAAGGGCCAGGGCATCTTGGAGGCGTTCAGATAAGCCTCTGCGGAATAAGCCCCGAAGTGCTGCATCATCCCATGAAATTTCTGCTGCCCAGCGCCGGAACTCTGCACAAAACAACTCAGCCGAGCGTTTACCCTGGCGCACATTCATCACCATGTCTTCAGCCATGCGAACCCTGTCGGGTTCATCATATATACGACCCAGGGCTTCAAAAAAGGCATTGACAGTCATCCTTTCAGGGCAGAGGGAGACAGAGAAAAAGCCCACGCTTGCGGTGCACCCCGAAGTAGAGAAATAACTACCCCCACTTTCTGGAATTCATCCCCGGAGGAACGAGGCCTCAGAGAAAAAAAAAGCTTGCACCCCTCCTTAAAGGCCATGAACTCCTTTTTGTCCCCAGAGAAGAAGTCTGGCAGTTTGACCGGGGACTCGGGGGACACCAGCGAAACATCTCTATCACCCGAGCTAGGAGACCCTGCAGCAATAGCCCTCTGCACAGTGTCCACCAACTGTTGTTGGGTCTGAGCCATTGTGCGCTGTTCCACATTAAGTTTCTGGAACATTAGTGTCAGGTTTTTAACCTTATCTGCCAAAGCTTGCATGGGATCCATGATACTAGACACTTTTTTTTTTTCTTTAGGAAAGATACTTAGCTTCCCCAACACAGAATAATATAAGGTCGCTTATAATGTAACGACCCTGTCAGCGCCAGCAAACTGCCAAGGCTGAGCAGGTGACTCACCCACACTGTGGAAGGGCCCGGGGTCAGATGCCGCATGGGGGGCTCAGGCAGACGGGACCAGAGCAGCGTGGTGAGAGTAGCAGTAAGCAAAAGGACCTGCGATCATGTGACCAGGGGGCGGGGCCTAGCGTTCTGCTACTGGAGGTGAGTGCAGGACTCTCCAGGGATCCTGGATTAGTGAATAGGGAAACTCAGGTCAGACAAACGGGGGTCATACACGGAGAGGACGGCGCAGTACAGAAGGGGCGAGCAGAGAATAGTCAGAACATAAGCCAGTAGTCATACACAAGATAGCAACGCAGTACAGGAGGGGCAGGCAGAGAATTGTCAGGACAAAGGCAAGAGGTCATACACGAGATAGCAACGCAGTACAAGAGGGGCAGGCAGAACTCGTAATGGGAACAGAACCAAGTCAAAACCAAGCAAGCATAAAGAATCACAAGCACAAAACACAGGGTCACACACACTCGGCCAAGGGTCAAAGTATAAGCGACAAGGAATGGCCCCACAATGAGGCTATAAGAAGCCTCCCAGAATCCCAGAGTGAGGCCATCCAAATTAACCCTTAACCTACCTTTTCCCACAAACTCAGCAAACCATGACAGTTACAATGCAGGATAGTCCAGATAATGGATAAGCAGTCCTGCAGGCTGCAACAGTGTTAGTGGAACTTATATGTCGACATTTGAATTAAATGAAATGCTATTGTAACGAGGTGGGTGGTGGAACGACTGTGCCAAAGCCCAAGGAAGACCTGGAGGGGTGTGACTAGGAGCCTTACCCAATCCGACCACAGACACACAGCAGCTAACGGCACCGCAGTCCATGGAAAGACAAGGGAGGTGATCCAGGTGCTACTCCAGGACTGACCTTGGGTGTATGGCGGCTGACCCCTAGGTGTGGATAGCTGGAATGGCCTGGGGGAATGTCCAACAGATGCAGACAGGCAGAGAAGATGACAGGAACTTCAAGTGCAGACAGGACAGTCTAACAGAGAGATAAGCACTGACGGGTGCAGCTGGCTCGGCTGCTGTAGGGGTGAGCACTGGCGAGTGCAGTTGGCTCTGCTGCCGTTGAGGTGAGCACTGGTGGGTGCAGCTGGCTCTGCTGCATTCGAGAAGAGAAAAAAAAAAGGGGAGGAAAAGGCAACTTCATATTCCCTATTAAAAGGCGATTTCGCGTTTTAGTATCCTGTCCCTTTGTATATGTATATATACGCTTATATATTTTGTCATCATTAGCATATGCATGTTGTCGTAATTATACCATTTCTGACATCATCTTTCTTCTATTACATATCACATAAGTGTTACGGTAAAATTCCCCTCTACCCCTCATTTCTTTTCCTGATAACCTATTTTTCCTTCCCTTTTTTTTTCTCTTCTCCCCTTTATTTCCTTTATTGCCCTCCTCCTAATGTCCTTATACCAATCATCGCTTAAGTTCTTCTATCTGATCTTCTTATGCTACTGCGCACGCGCGCTTTCCCTCTCTCTCCAAACCCCAGCCACTGCACTCGACTTTCTCCGTTATAGCTCACGAAGTATCACGAGCCGCACACGCGTGCACCCTCACCTCCCTCGTGTATCTTCCTGATTCCCAGCACCTGACGCCTGTCACATGTTTCGAAGTCACCTAAGCATAAAAGGTCCTGCTTGCACCATTGGAGCAACGCTAACCTGGGACACACCATGCACCTTGTTCCTCATCCCTGAAGGTAAATATTATTTTGATTATGGACTTTTTTATCTTTCTTTGTCAACTTTATTTTTATATACGCTCTCTCTTCCCTTCTCCGGTATCCCTGAATAGTCTGACCCCTATCTATGGCCGTTTATCTTTAGGCTGTGGTTCCACGGTCCGGAACCACAGCGCTTTGGACGGAGCGGAAATTCCGCTCCGTCTAAGCCCCGCCCCCTTTATGACGTGCGATCTTTCCGGAGGTGTTCAGGACACCTCCGGAACACCTCCGGAAAGAACGCAGGGCTACATAGCCCTGTGTTAAATTCTGTTGCGGCGACGCATCGTCGCCGCAATACGCGAGGACATGCTGCGCTCTAAAAAGACGCGCCGCATGTCCGTTTACGCAGGTCTGCCACCTGCGTATTGTTACGCATAGTGGAGACGGGATTTCTTGAAATCCCCTCCACTATGCTGTAACATCTGGACGCTGCGTGTTTGGCGCTGCGCCAGCGCACAGCGCCAAACACGCAGCGTTTCCTGACCGTGGAAACTCACCCTTAGCGTTTCAGTTTTTTCTATATTGACTTTAAGGTCCTATGTACACCGGCCCCCACCTATGGCAGTTATTCTATGTTTGGTCAGTATAATTGTTGTTTTCTTGTTTTTCAACATGCTATTTGAGGGGTTCCTTTATATAACAGGAGTCACGTTATGATTGTATATGATATATGTTGTATGATTGGACATACTGTTGAATTACTGTATTGTATATTTCTGTTATGTTTATAGTACCATTATTGTTATTATTATTTTCCCTCTCTTTAACCCCTTAGTGACAGAGCCATTTTGCAGCTTAATGACCGGGCCAATTTTTACAATTCTGACCACTGTCACTTTATGAGGTTATAACTCTGGAACGCTTTAACGAATCCCGCTGATTCTGAGAATGTTTTTTCGTGACATATTGTACTTCACGTTAGTGGTAAAATTTCTTTGATATGACTTGTGTTTATTTATGAAAAAAACGGAAATATGGCGAAAATTTAGAAAATTTAGCAATTTTCAAATTTTAAATTTTTATGCCCTTAAATCAGAGAGATATGTCACACAAATTTCTTAATAAATAACATTTCCCACATGTCTACTTTACATCAGCACAATTTTGGGAACAAAATTTTCTTTTGTTACGAAGTTATAAGGGTTAAAAGTTGACCAGCGATTTCTCATTTTTACAACACCATTTTTTTTTTAGGGACCACATCACATTTGAAGTCACTTTGAGGGGTCTATATGATAGAAAATACCCAAAAGTGACACCATTCTAAAAACTGCACCCCTCAAGGTGCTCAAAACCACATTCAAGAAGTTTATTAACCCTTTAGGTGCTTCACAGGAGCTGAAGCAATGTGGAAGGAAAAAATTGACATTTAACTTTTTTTGCAAAAGCTTTACTTCGGAACCAATTTTTTTTATTTTCACAAGTGTTAAAAGAGAAAATGAACCACAAAATTTGTTGTGCAATTTCTTCTGAATATTCTGATACCCCATATGTGGGGGTAAACCACTTTTTGGGCGCATGGCAGAGGTCGCAAGGGAAGGAGCGCCGTTTGACTTTTTCAACGCAGAATTGGCTGAATGCCATGTCGCGTTTAGATAGCCCCTGATGTGCCTAAACAGTGGAAACACCCCACAACTGACCCCATTTTGGAAACAAGACCCCTTAAGGAACTTATCTAGATGTGTGGTGAGCACTTTGAACCTCCAAGTGCTTCACACAAGTTTATAATGTAGAGCCGTGAAAAAAAAAATCATTTTTTTTCCACAAAAATGATCTTTTCACCCCAATTTTTAATTTCCCAAAGGTAACAAGACCGCAAAAGTTTTTGTGCAATTTGTCCTGAGTACGCTGATACCCCATATGTGGGGTAAACCACTTTTTGGGCGCACTGCAGAGGTCGCAAGGGAAGGAGCGCTGTTTGACTTTTTCAACGCAGAATTGGCTGGATGCCATGTCGCGTTTAGAGAGCCCCTGATGTGCCTAAACAGTGGAAACCCCCAACAAGTGACCCCATTTTGGAAACTAGACCCCTTAAGGAACTTATCTAGATGTGTGGTGAGCACTTTGAACCTCCAAGTGATTCACACAAGTTTATAACGTAGAGCCATGAAAATAAAAAATCATATTTTTTCCACAAAAATGATCTTTTCACCCCAATTTTTATTTTCCCAAGGGTAACAAGACCCCAAAAGTTTTTGTGCAATTTGTCCTGAGCATGCCGATACCCCATATGTTGGGGTAAACCACTTTTTGGGCGCACGGCAGAGGTCGCAAGGGAAGGAGCTCCGTTTGACTTTTTCAACGCGGAATTGGCTGGACGCCATGTCGCATTTGTAGAGGCCCTGATGTGTCTAAACAGTGGAAACCCCCCACAAGTGACCCCATTTTGGAAACTAGACCCCTAAGGAACTTATCTAGATGTGTGGTGAGCACTTTGAACCCCCAAGTGCTTCACAGAAGTTTATAACGCCCGAGCGTGAAAATAAAAAATCATATTTTTTTCCGCAAACCTGATCGTTTAGTCCCCAATTTTTTATTTTCCCAAGGGTAACAGGAGAAATTAGACCACAAAAGTTGTTGTCCAATTTGTCCTGAGTATGCTGATACCCCATATATGGGGGGGGGACCACTGTTTGGGCGCACGGCAGGGCTTGGAATGGAAGCAGCGCTGTTTGACTTTTTCAAACCAAAATTGGCTGGAATTGAGATTGGACACCATGTCGAGTTTGGTGAGCCCCTGATGCGCCTAAACAGTGAAAAACCCCCACAAGTGACCCCATTTTGGAAACTAGACCCCCTAAGTAACTTATCTAGATCTGTGGTGAGCACTTTGAACCCCCAAGTGTTTCACAAAAGTTTATAATGCCTGGGTGTGAAAAAAAAAAATCAATTTTCCACAAAAATGATTTTTTAGTCCCAAATTTTTGATTTTTCACAAGGAAATTGGACCCCAAAAGTTGTTGACCAATTTGTCCTGAGTATGATGATACCAAATATGTGGGGGGGGAAACTGTTTTGGCACACAGCAGGGCTTGGAAAGGAAGTAATAACGTTTTGGAATGCAGACGTTGATGGGGGTCATGTTCCGTTTGCAGTGCCCCAGATGTGCCTAAACAGTGGAAAACCCCCACAAGTGACCCCATTTTGGAAACTAGACCCCCTAAGGAACTTATCTAGATGTGTGTTGAGCACTTTGAACCCCAAAGTGCTTCACAGAAATTTATAAACGCAGAGCCGTGAAGATAAAAAAATTTTTTTTCCTCAAAAATTATTTTTTTAGCCAGCTATTTTTTATTTTCCCAAGGGTAACAAGAGAAATTAGAACTCCAAAATTGGTGGGCAATTTGTCCTGAGTGCGCTGATACCCCATATGTTGGGGTAAACCACTGTTTGGGCGCACGGCAGGGCTCGGAAGGGAGGGAGCGCAATCTGACTTTTTGAACGCCACGTCATGTTTGGAGACCCCCTGATGTGCCTAAATAGTGGAAACCCCTCAATTCTAGCTCCAACCCTAACCCCAACACACCCCTAATCCCAACCCTAACCTTAATCCTAACCCTAATCCCAACCCTAATTCCAACCCTAATTGTAACCCTAACCCTAATTGTAACCCTAACCCTAATTGTAGCCCTAAACCTAATTGTAACCCTAAACCTAATTGTAACCCTAACCCTAATTATAACCCTAACCCTAAGGCTGGGTTCATTTTGCGTTTTACCAGCCCGTTCAACACATAGCATTGACGGGCTGGTAACGGTATAGCATAACGCGATCGCGTTATGCTATACCCGCTAGCGCAGAGGAATCAGCAGATGATTCATCTGCGCTAGCGGTGACGGAGCCCAGATGCTGCAGCCAGCGTCCGAGGCTCCGTCACTGAATGATGGCACGTCGCGAACGCATACCGCTTTACGGCATTCGTCGCGATGCGCCCTCAAATGGGGGTGAATGGCAGCGTTAACGGACTGCGTTACACCGCGTTATACCGCGGTGTAACGCAGTCCGTCTAACGGACTGCCATAACGCAGTATGAACCCAGCCTAACCCTAACCCTAATTATAACCCTAACCCTAATTATAACCCTAACCCTAGCCTTAACCCTAACCCTAACAGAAAAATGAAAAAAAATGTAATTTCTATATTTTATTATATGTCCCTAACTAAGGGGGTGATAAAGGAGGGGTTATGTACTGTTTTTTTTATTTTGATCACTGTGATAGTTTATCACAGTGATCAAAATGTACTTTTGTGAGAATGAATGAAACTTTTTTTGAATCTGCCGCCAAGCAGATCGGCGGGCGCACTGCGCATGCGCCCGCCATTTTTTTTTTCCAGGAAGAAGACGCCGGGATCCTGGGTCTGCGGGAGGACCGAGGACACCGGTAAGTATAGGGGGGGCGATCGGGGGACCTGGGGACCCTCATTATCTCCCCTCTGATGTGCGATCACATCAGAGGGAAGAGAAATCTTTTTTTTTTTTGCGGTCGCCATTATACTTAGTATAATGGCAATCGCGACACCGAGGTCGGTAAATACCGACCCCGATCATGTTCTCTGGGGTCTCGGCTACCCTCGGCAGCCGAGACCCCAGAGAAAATTGCCCACCCCCCCGGCAGAACGCGGCGGGCGCACTGAGCATGCGCCCGCCATTCAAGATGGCGGCACCCACCGGAGGAAGCAGGTGGGCCCGCAGGCCACAAGGGGCACTTTGGGGGACACAAGGGGGGTCCCGGGGACCCTTTTTCTCTGTCCTCTGATGTCTGATGACATCAGAGGACAAAGAAATTAAATGGAACATTTTTTTGTTGTTGTTGCGGTCGCAGGGTTAATAACGACGATCGCAACATCGGTGTCGGTAAAAACCGACCCGATTCATGTTCTCTGGGGTCTCGGCTACCCCCGGTAGCCGAGACCCCGGAGAAAATGCGCCTCTGGGGGGCGCTATTCACTTTTTCCACAGCGCCATTAATTAACGGCGCTGTGGTTTAAGTACCCTTAATGACCGCCGTTAAAAGGCGTATCGGCGGTCGTTAAGGGGTTAATAGAATATGCCATTGATAAAGGCCATTATGGCTGAAACGTCGGGTCAACATCATTTCTGCTGAAAGACTTTTTCTGTTTCTTTTTGGTTGTGAATCCCCAGCATGGCATTTCATTAATAAAAATTGAATTATATATTCCCTGGATTTTTTTCTCTTTGGAGTGCTTGAGGTTACTACTTTCTATTCATTGGACTATTTTTTCCTCTGTAGCACCGTTTCATCATTATCTTGAGTGCATTTTGGCTGACCCTGACTATATATATATATGTATGTACAACACGGACATCTGAATGTGTACCAAAAAAGCATTTGATGGAGCATGCAAATATTTTTGTTTTCTATCAGTTCTAAATGTTTTTTATACCTCTGTATAAAATTGGAAGTGTACTGATGTATAGACCATATAAGCTTACAATACCAGATAGAAGGTGAATTACAACACTCACCAGTAAGTAAAAAATCCCAGTACTTTATTTAAATAATGTTATTTCCTACGGATTGTTCAGTTTAGGCCATATAAGTTTATTCTAACCATATTATATCTGCTTATAACTTGAGTTTAATTCTGTAATATGGCCATGTACATGAGCCCTAAAGTACTCTTTAAAAGTCTGGTACATGGTTCACAGGTACACAAAATTGTCCTCAGTTTTTTACAATTATACAGCCTGCACTTCTCCTGGAACATGTGTTTAATGAAATGTCTTTAGTGTTTGTATATGTCTTTGCTTAATTGAAAAGTGATGCACAATATGTTGGCGTCAGTAGCGTAGTTACCAGGGGCAGAGGGTGCGGTCACCCTGGACCCTGCGCTCAGAGTGGCCCACGCTAACCTTAACGGTATCAGTGTGCACAGCATGATCTCCCTGCACAATTGCTCTGTACTGTAAACTGCAGGTTGCTTTAAACCTGCGATCTACAGAGCTGCCGAGGCGCTGACGCATGCACAGAGAATCAAAGTCCCAAATTGGTGACGTCATCACACAGTGCTGGGACTCTGATGACCTGTGCGTGCGTCAGTGCTAAGACAGTGGAGTCCTCAGGATCCTGGACTAGGTGAATACCATATATGATTTTATTTTATTTTTATTAAAACTTGTGGGAGCATCATAAACAATGGGGGACTCTGAAACAGTGGGGGACCATCATACATTATAGGGAGCATAGTGGGGGCCCTTTTAAAGTGTGGGGCCTATTTAGTTTGAGGGCAAGTATAGTGCCCATAATACAGTTTAGGAGCTAAAGTGTGGGCCGTTATCAAGTTTGTGGGCTAATGTGGGGGCAGTTATAAAGTTTGAGGATTAAAGAGAACCTATCATAAGGGATATTCATATTAACCTAAAGGTATTGCCATAATGGTGCTGGTGCACTAATTTAACACATGCTTTCTGTGAAGAAAATCATAGCCTTGTTTTTTTAAACTCATCATTAGAAATTTTGATTTTCATGCATCGGGATGGGACTATGGGTAGGATCTTCAACTCTTCCATGCCCCTCTACTGGAATAAAACATGATCAAATAGACGAATATAAATAAAAATGGTATAGCTGAAAAAGTTATCTTGTCCTGCAAAAAAAACAAGCCATCATACAGCTCTATCAGTGGAAAAATAAAAAAGTTATAGCTCTCAGAATAAAGCAATGCAAAAATAATTATTTTTTCTATAAAATAGTTTTTATTGTGTAAAAGCGCCAAAACATAAAAAAAGATATAGATGTGGCATCACTATTATCATACTGAGCTGAAGACTAAAGCTGCCTTATCAATTTTACCACACAAAGAACGACATAAAAAATATATCTATCCTGAATTGCTGGTTTTTGTTCATTCTGCCTTCCAAAAATCGGAATAGAAAGCGATCATAAAATGTAATGTGCCCGAAAATGGCACCAATAAAAACATCAACTCTTCCTGCAAAAAAACAAGCAATTGGTGTGTAACAGCACCCAAACTTAAAAACCCGATATAAATCTGATATCGCTGTAATCCCACCAACTCAAAGAATAAAGTCGTCTAATCACTTATACCGCACTAGAAACAGCATAAAAAATAAATAAAACCAATTCTTCACCTGCTGTTGATTTGTTCATTCTGCCTCGCAAAGATCGCAGTAAGGCTCGGCGCACATTTATCCTGGGCTCTACGCTGAGCGCTTACCCTGGGGTTTCCACTTAAATCTCTGAAATACGTGATTCAGATGGATCCCCGGGCGTAAGATTCCCTGTAATGAGGCAGATGGAGATACTGTGGATGCCGTCTGGAATATGATCCAACGGTGTCCCTCTTTTTAGGCGTGCATAAAAGTGCAGTCGGCCACAGATTTGTGCACTTCTAAAAAGAAGGACAACGCTGAACAGAGGCCAGACAGAGTCCAGAGTAACTCTGCTGCCTCATTATAATGATTGGATCCCTAGGGGGTTTCATATGAATCACGTCACTCAAAGATTTAGATGGAAACCCCAACGTAAGTGCTCAGTGTAGAGCTCAGGAAAAATGTGATCCCAAACATTATGTTAAATGTTCCCAATAAAAGCTCCAACTCAAGCCACAAAAATAGCAAGTCGCCACTCAGGTCCATCATCTGTTAAAGGGAATCTGTCACCCTAAATTGGCGGGATATTTAAATGATGGCAGTCAGGTCAGATGGGCGGTGTTTTGGGTAATTGCCTTAACATGTTGTTCGCCGCTGTCTCCATTATTTCTGGGAATTGTAGTCGTTGCCCTCCATATAACGCGCCTGTGCATTGCAATCTTGAATTGCGCACGCGCAGTATGCTTTGCTCGCAGATTGCAATGTGCAGGTGTGTTATATGGAGGGCAACGACTACAATTCCCAGAAATAATGGAGACAGCGGCGAACAACATGTTAAGGCAAGTACCCAAAACACCGCCCATCTGACCTGACTGCCATCATTTAAATATCCCGCCAATTTAGGGTGACAGATTCCCTTTAATGGAAATATAGGTGACTTTCATGTAACTGGCAGTACAAAGACTCTGGAAAAGCGAAATGGCTCCTCACTCTACAAAAGAAATTCAGCAAATTGTGCGCTCCCAAATCAAAATGCCCCTTTCTTTCTGAGCCCCAGTGTGTATACACTGTGTTCCAAATTATTATGCAAATAATATTTTCTCAGATTTTCCCAAATTACCTATATGAACTGCAGTCATTGTAATTTTCCAGTCAAATAACTATTAGAGTACAATTGAAAGGTTTTTGTACAAACTGCCTATGATAACAATATATTTTTAAAAAAATAAAACACTCAAACTGCACTCAAAATGCATGTTCCAAATTATTATGCACAGCAGAGTTTTCAACCTTTTCATTTTAATAAAGAACAAAAAAATGGTCATTTTTGAAATGATAAGCATTAGCAGGTTATTACAAACTGAAATCAGTTTTCAACTCAAAACTTTATTCTAGGTGATGTTACATTTGCACATAGGACCCCTTGTTCGAAAGGAGCTTCTGAACTCTCTCGTCCATTGAATTTGTCAGGTTTTGGATGGTTTCTGCTTCAATTGTTTTGCATGAGGACAGAATACCCTCCCAGAGCTGTTGCTTAGATGTAAACTGCCTCTCGCCATCATAGACACTCCTTTTGATGATGCTCCAGAGGTTCTCAATGGGGTTGAGGTCAGGGGAGCATGGGGGCCACACCATAAGTTTGTCCCCTTTTATGCCCATAGCAGCCAGAGATGCAGATGTGTTATATGCAGCATGAGACGGTGCATTATCATGCATGAAAATAATCTTGCTGCGGAATGCACGGTTCTTCTTCTTGAACCATGGCAGGAAGTGATATTTGAGAAACTCAACATACACTATGGAGTTCATCTTTACCCCTTCAGGGATCCTAAAGGAGCCGACAATCTCTCTCCCCATGATTCCAGCCCAAAACATTACTCCACCTCCTCCTTGTTGGCGCCGCAGCCGTGTTTGCATGGGGTGTCCATCAACTAGCCATCCTCCACTCCATCCATCTGGACCATCGAGCATTGCACGGCACTCATCGGTGAACAAAACAGTTTTGAAGTCAGTCTTCATGTATTGTTTGGCCCACTGGAGCCGTTTCTGCTTGTGTGCAGTGGATAGAGGAGGTCGACAGGATGGCTTACGCACAGCTGCAAACCTCTGAAGGACCCTGCATATTGTTGTTCGGAGTACGTTGGAGGCACCAGCAGCTTCAAAAACTTGTCTGCTGCTATGACAAGGCTTTTTTGTGCTGCTGCTGCTGCTGCTGCTGCTCTTTTAACCTGACGTAATTGTCTGTAGGAAAGAGTCCTCAATTTTCCCTTATCAGCACCCACACGTGTGTACTGTGTGTACTGTGAATCAGATACATACTTCTTGATTGTGCGATGATCACGATAAAGTGTCTTGGCAATGTTGATTGTAGTCATGCCTTGACCTAAACACTCCATAATTTGTTGCTTCTCAGCAGCCGACACATCCTTTTTCTTTCCCATTTTGGCAGAAAATGTAGGCTGCTTAATAATGTGGGACAGCCTTCTTAAGTAGTCTTGCCTTTCATTGGACACACCTGCCAAACTAATTAGCACAGGTGTCTGCAATTGCTTACAGTGATATAAAGAGCCCTGACACACATCAACATCAAATAGTTTAACTGACAAACAAAAAAATTCTTACCTTATCACTCCTAAACAATTTTTGCATAATAATTTGGAACACAGTGTAAACCATATTTAGCGCCCATATGTTTGGCATGTCTGTAGCGATGAGAGCCCACCTAATTTACTGGTGCGTGTCTCTAGAAGCATGAGCTGGGCCTAATGTACCTATCACTACAATGGCAGTTTGCAATTTTCACTCTGCAACATCCACTGCTGATTGTTTCTGGAAAACACCCATGGAGTCAAAATGATCACTGCACCTGTTGTGAATGTTTTCGAAATGAATTCTGAGCAGAAGCTCCCTCTGGTGGTTACAAACAGTACTGAACCATTGAATGAGGATTGGCAATCAGGATTCACAGACTGGCTTGATATAAGGGAGGTTCCCTCCCATCATGGTTGCCGGTGATCAATTGTTCTTGTCTCAACTGTGGTTCCTGGTTCACTTGGAAGCTTGCTGAGTCTTGCCTCTTCTTCTGCTTTCAGATAAGATATTTTCTGTTTTTGTTTTTGTGCTTACCATTTGCATATTTCTACATTTCTGTGAGGTTAGCCAGGTTGCCGGTGATCAATTGTTCTGGTCTCATCTTTGATTCCTGTTCACTTTGTAGCTTGCTGTTTCGTGCCTGCATCTTCTGCTAACAGATAAGACATTTTCTTCTTTTAGTTTTTTGTGCTTGCTTTTTGCATTTTGTCCTGCACTTCTGTGGGGGTCTGCCGGGTCCCCTCCGGGGGCTTGGGCTCCTCTCGTTTCAGCTGGAGCCACTGTTGTTTGTTCATTTGCCTTTTCCAGTTTTTTCAGTGGCTGCTGCTCAGTTTTGTTACACCAGAGAACTGATTTAGGTGGTAGAGGTCGTGTGATCTCAGGTGTTTTTGCAATTAGTAGCGTTGGCATTTTTTAGGGTTTTTTTTGGATTGCAGTGAGTATCCTTTCTATCCTTTTCTGTCTAGGCAGATTGGGCCCCAGCGTTTGCTCATACTATTTTCTGTCTGTGTCTGTATTTCCTCTTGTCTAACCGCCATTACATGTTTGGGGCTTCCTATGTTCTTTGGGATCTGCTCCGGGGCAGATAGCTTTCCTCTTTCTATCTTTAGGTGTAGTAAATCTCTCAGGTTGTGACGAGGAGTCTAGGACCAACGTAGGAACGCTCCACAGCTGCCTTTAGTTGTGGTGGTTAGTCAGGGTACTGCAATCCAATAGATTCCAACCTCTCTGGTGTATTGCCGTTTTTGCCTGCTCTCCTCAGCTACCAAAACATAACAGTATCACCGGCCAAACTGAAAATTATATGGTACTCACAGAAGGGAAAAATAGTGTGGAAAGAAAAAAAGTTGTCAGAGTTGTCAGAGATTTTTTTTTTCTGTTTGTTGCATTGTTTTTCCCTCTTTTTCTCTGGGTGCTGAGGAGGATTTTTTTTTTCTCTCAATGGAGCTTGCACAGCTGTCTGGCCGTGTGGATCAGCTTGCCACTGAGGTTCGGAGTATTGCTACCTATCTTGCTGGGTTGCCGGTTGTGGAACCTAGGATTCCCATGCCAAATTTGTTTTTGGGAGATCGGGCCAAATTTCTGAATTTCAAAAATAACTGTAATTTGTTTTTGCCTTAAAACCTAAGTCCTCAGGGAACGCAGCACAGCAGGTTCAAATTGTCATCTCTCTCCTGCTTGGCGATCCTCAGGATTGGGCTTTTTCCCTGACACCTGGGGACCCTGTTTTGAGTGATGTTGATGCATTTTTTCTGGCTCTGGGGTTATTGTACGACTGACTGATTTTTCTGATGTGTTTAGCGAAAGTAAATCTGCATCCTTGCCCCCCCATAGGAGCTATGACTGCGCTATTGAATTAGTGCCTGGTAGTAAATTCGCTAAAGGTCGCCTTTTTAACTTGTCTGTACCTGAACATGACGCTATGTGGTCTTATATCAAGGAGTCATTGGAGAAGGGTCATATCAGACCATCCTCTTCACCCTTGGGTGCCGGTTTTTCTTTGTGGCCAAAAAGGATGGTTCATTAAGGCCGTGTATTGATTATCGTCTCTTGAACAATATCACTGTGAAATATCAATATCCGTTACCCTTGATTTCTGACCTGTTTTTCAGGGTGAAAAGTGCTACTTGGTTTACCAAGCTTGACCTCAGGGAGGCGTATAACCTTATTCGCATTAAGCACGGGGATGAATGGAAGACGGCGTTTAATACTCCAGAGGGGCATTTTGAGTACCTAGTGATGCCCTTTGGGCTCACTAATGCTCCTTCCGTCTTCCAGTCCTTCATGATTTTCAGGGATTTTGTGGATAAATTTCTGATTGTTTATTTGGATGATATCTTGATGATATCTTGATTTTTTCCAGTGACTGGGACTCTCATGTGAAACATGTTCGGACTGTGTTCCAGATTTTGAGAGAGAATGCTCTGTATGTGAAGGGATCAAAGTGTCTTTTTGGCGTACAGAGGATCTCATTTCTGGGATTCATTTTGTCTCCATCTGTTATTGAAATGGACCCGGTCAAGGTTCAGGCCATCTGTGATTGGGTCCAACCTACTTCATTAAAGGCTCTTCAGAGATTCTTGGGTTTTGCCAATTTTTATCGTAAATTTATTGGTAATTTCTCTGTTATTGTTAAACCATTGACTGATTTGACCAAAAAGGGTTCTGATGTGGTGAATTAGCCTCCTGAGGCAGTCTCTGCGCTTCAGGAACTTAAGCAGAGATTCACTTCTGCTCCTGTTCTACGGCAGCCTGATGTTTCTCTGCCATTTCAGGTGGAGGTTGATGCCTCTGAAATTGGGGCAGGTGCCGTTTTGTCCCAAAGAGATCCTGAGACCTCTAAAAGTAACCCTTGTGCCTTTTTCTCTCGAAAATTTTCTCCAACTGAACGTAATTATGACGTGGGTAATCGGGAGTTATTGGCCATGAAGTGGGCTTTTGAAGAGTGGAGACATTGGCTGGAGGGAGCCAAACATCAGGTGGTGGTCCTCACGGACCATAAGAATCTGGTTTATCTGGAATCAGCCAAGCGACTTAATCCTAGACAGGCCAGGTGGGCCTTGTTTTTCACACGTTTTAATTTTGTGGTTTCCTTTCTTCCTGGCACTAAGAATGTTAAGGCGGATGCCCTCTCAAAGAGTTTCCTTGCGGACTCTCCTGAGTTATCTGATCCTGCTGTTATTTTGAAAGAGGGTGTAGTTCTTTCCGCCATCTCGCCCAATTTGAGACTGGCTCTGGAAGAGTGTCAGGAGGATAAACCCGAGCGCTGCCCTATTGGGAAATTGTTTGTCCCAGACCGATGGAAAAAGAGTGTGATGTCTGAGATTCATTGTTCCGCGTTGGCCGGTCATCCCGGAATTTTTGGTACCAGATACTTGGTGAGTCGGTCCTTTTGGTGGCCTACTTTGTCTCGTGACATCAGGGAGTTTGTGCACTCCTGTGGGACTTGCTCTTGCTCCAAGCCTTGCTCTCGCTCTAGTGGTTTGTTGATGCCATTGCCTGTGCCCAAGAGACCATGGACCCATACCTCTATGGATTTTATTTCCGACCTCCCTGTTTCTCAGAGAATGACCGTTATCTGGGTGATTTGTGATAGGTTTTCCAAGATGATACATCTTGTGCCATTACCTAAGTTGCCTTCCTCCTCCGAATTGGTGCCTTTATTCCTTCAGCACATGGTTTGGTTACATGGCATTCCTGAGAACATTGTGTCTGACAGAGGAGTCCAGTTTGTTTCCAGATTTTGGAGGACTTTTTGTTCTAAACTTGGTGTTCAATTGTCTTTCTCCTCTGCTTTCATCCTCAGACCAATGGACAAACTGAGAGAACAAACCAGACATTGGAGACTTATCTGAGATGCTTTGTGTCTGCTGATCAAGATAACTGGGTCTCTTTTTTGCCTTTGGCTGAGTTTGCTCTTAATAATAGGGCTAGCTCTGCCACTTTGATGTCTCCATTTTTCTGCAATTTTGGGTTTCACCCTCGATTTTCTTCGGGACAGACGGAGGCTTCTGTCTGTCCGGGTGTTGACTCTGTTGTGGAGCGTATGCAGCAGATTTGGGACCAGGTAGTGGAGAGGTTGTCCCTCTCTCAGGAGAAGGCCCAGCGGTTTGCCAACCGGCATAGGACTGATGGTCCTCGGTTTAAAGTGGGGGACTTGGTCTGGTTGTCCTCAAGAAATATCCCTATGAAGTTGCATCTCCTAAGTTTAAGCCTAGGTTCATTGGACCTTATAAGATCATGGAGATTCTTAATCCTGTTTCCTTTCATTTACTTCTTCCAGGGACATTTAAGATCCATAACGTGTTCCACAAGTCCTTATTGAAGAGGTTTGTCGAGCCAGTGGTTCCTATGGCTTTGCCTCCTGACCCTGTTTTGGTTGAGGGCAATCTGGAGTATGTGGTTGAGAAAATATTGGATTCTCGTTTTTCTAGACGGAAACTCCAGTATTTGGTTACGTGGAGAGGTTATGGTCAGGAGGACAATTCTTGGGTGTTTGCTTCGGACATCCATGCTAGGAGACTGTTTTGTGCCTATCACCGAGCTCATCCTGACCGACCTGGTTGCACAAATGAGGGATCGGTGACCCCTCCTCAAGGGGGGGATACTGTTGTGAATGTTTTAGAAATGAATTCTGAGCAGAAGCTCCCTCTGGTGGTTGCAAACAGTACTGAACCAGTTCTTGTCTCAACTGTGGTTCCTGGTTCACTTGGAAGCTTGTTGAGTCTTGCCTCTTCTTCTGCTTTCAGATAAGATATTTTCTGTTTTTGTGCTTACCATTTCCATATTTCTCTGCATTTCTGTGAGGTTAGCCAGGTTCCCCCCCCGGGGGGCTTGGGCTCCTCTCGGTTCCGCTGGAGCCTCTGTTGTTTGTTCATTTGCCTTTTCCAGTATTTTCTGTGGCTGCGGCTTAGGTTTGTTACACCAGAGAACTGATTTAGGTGGTAGAGGTCGTGTGATCTCAGGTGTTTTTGCAATTAGTAGCGTTGGCATTTTTTAGGGTTTTTTTGGATTGCAGTGAGTATCCTTTCTATCCTTTTCTGTCTAGGCAGATTGGGCCCCAGCGTTTGTTCATACTATTTTCTGTCTGTGTCTGTATTTCCTCTTGTCTAACCGCCATTACATGTTTGGGGGCTTCCTATTTTCTTTGGGGATCTGCTCCAGGCAGATAGCTTTCCTCTTTCTATCTTTGGTGTAGTTAATCTCTCAGGCTGTGACGAGGCATCTAGGACCAACGTAGGAACGCTCCACGGCTGCCTTTAGTTGTGGTCAGGGCCGGCGTCAGCACCTGGCACACCCGGGCAAGTGCCGGGGCCCTGAGCAGGCGGGGAGGCCCACTCGCAGTCTGGCACCCCCCCGCTTGCTCAGGGCCCCGGCATCAGCTGGCACAATACTTACCTCTCCCGTGCCTCCGCTGCCGCAGCTCCGGGCTCCAGGGGGCGCCGGCGCTTCCTCTCACAGCAGGCCGCTGAATGACGTCATCATTCAGCGGCCGGCTGTGGCACAGAGCGCGCAGACGTCGGACAGGTAAGACGTGTGTGTGTATGTCTCTGTGTGTGTCTGTGTGTATGTAGTGCGGTGCTTTGTGTGTGTGTGTGTGTGTATAAGTATGTGAGAGAGTGCTTGTGTGCTGTCTGTGTGTGATGATGGGCAGGCATTGCTGATAATGGGGAGGCATTGATGATGATGATGGGGAGAAGATGATAATGGGCAGGCATTGCTGATAATGGGGAGGCATTGATGATGATGATGGGGAGAAGATGATAATGGGCAGGCATTGCTGATAATGGGGAGGCATTGGTGATGATGGGGAGAAGATGATGATAATGGGCAGGCATTGCTGATAATGGGGAGGCATTGATGATGATGATGGGGAGAAGATGATAATGGGCAGGCATTGCTGATAATGGGGAGGCATTGGTGATGATGGGGAGAAGATGATGATAATGGGCAGGCATTGATGATGGGGAGAAGATGATAATGGGCAGTCATTGATGATGATGGGGAGGAGATGATGATGGGCAGGCATTGCTGATAATGGGGAGGCATTGATGATGATGGGGAGAAGATGATGATAATGGGCAGGCATTGATGATAATGGGCAGGCATTGATGATGGGGAGAAGATGATGATGGGCAGGCATTGATGATGATGGGGAGGAGATGATGATGATGGGCAGGCATTGATGATAATGGGGAGGCCATGATGATGATGGGGAGGCAATGATGATGATAATGGGGAGTCTTTCCACAGCGCCCTTTCCTGAGCTGTAACAGTGCAGAACGCAGTACAGCACAGAGGAGAGCTCCATATTTTGTATGGAGCATTATATGGGGACCAGTATCCTGTATGGAGCATTATATGGGGACCAGTATCCTGTATGGAGCATTATATTGGGTCCAGTATCCTGTATGGAGCATTATATTGGGTCCAGTATTCTGTATGGAGCATTATATGGGGGTGTACATCCTGCATGGGGTATTATATGGGTGATGAGGGGGAGACTGTGGTGCCCATAATATTGTATGGAGGACTGTACTGTCCAGTCTGTACTGTGCGCTGTGAGGATTTGGCGGTTTTTGAGCTATTGTACAATTTACAATAGATATCACTCATGTAATGTAAGAAGAGAAGTATTTGGCATTGTACTGTACCCATATTTCTCTGCTGTATCTGTGCATCATGAATCGTGGTCTGTGTTAAAGGGGCCCACTGAGGCTCTTTCGCCCGGGGCCCATAAAAACCTGGAGCCGGCCCTGGTTGTGGTGGTTAGTCAGGGTACTGCAATCCAATAGATTTCAACCTCTCTGGTGTATTGCCGTTTTTGCCTGCTCTCCTCAGCTACCAAAACATAACATGCACCTGTACATAAATTCCCAAAGGGGTCTAATTTCCAAATTGGGGTCACTTGAGGCAGGGATTCTGCTAGCTCTTAGGGGCTCTGTATATGGAATCCGCAAACTATTCTAGGAAAATCTTCACTCCAGGAGGCAAATAGCGCTCCGTCCCTCCGGAGTCTTGCCGTATGGCTAAGCAGTACTGTACAGCCACATATGGCGTATTGCGATGTTCAGTAGAAAATGTGGGACAAATTTTGGTGCCATTTTTATCTACTTCTTGTGTGAAAATGTAAAATCTGGGGATAAAACAACATTTTAGAGGTAAAAATGTAATTTATTCTTTTACCCCTCAATGGTATAAAATTCCGTGAGGCTTATGTTGTGTCAATAAAATGATCATTGCACACCCTAGATGAATTCGTTGAGGAGTGTAGTTTGTAAAATGAGTTCACATATATGGGGTTTCTGTTGTTCTGGCACCTCAGGGGCTCTGCCAACATGACATGGCACTCAAAACATTCCAGCAAAATTTAAACTAAAATATGGAGCTTCTTCCCTTCTGAGCTTTGTACTGCGCCTCAAAAGTAGTTTTCCCCAACATATGGGGTATCTGTGTACTCAGGAGAAATTGCACAACAAATTGTATGGAGCAATTTCTTCTGTTACCCTTGTTAAAATAAAAATTGGGGCTAAAATAACATTTTTGTGGTGAAAATTTGATTTTTTTTATTTTCACAGCTCAACGTTAAAAAACTTCTGTGAAGCATGTAGGGGTTTAAAGTGCTCACCACACATCTAAATACTTCATTGAAGGATCTAGTTTCCAAAATGGGGTCCCTTGTGGGGGGTTTTCACTGTTTAGACACATCAGGGGCTCTCCAAATGGAGCATGGCGTCCGCTAATCATTCCAGCAAATTTTGCATTCAAAAAGTGAAATGATGCTCCTTCCCTTCTGAGCCCTGCCGTACACCCAAACAGTAGTTTTCTCCCTCATAAGGGGTATCGTATCGGTGTACTCAAGAGAAATTGCACTACAAATTTTATGGTGCAATTTCTCCTGTTACCCTTATGAAAATGCAAAATTTGGAGCTAAAAAACATTTTTGTGGGAAAAATGTGACTTTTTTTATTTTCACTGCTCAACGTTGTAAACTTCTGTGAATCCCCTCAGGGTTCAATTTGCTAACCATACATCTAGATAAGTTGATTGAGGGGTTTAGTTCCCAAAATGGTGTCACTTGTGGGGGGGGATTTTCACTGCTTAGGCACACAACATGGTGTTCACTAATTGTTCCAGCAAATTTTGCGTTCAAAAAGTCAAATGGCGCTCCTTCCCTTCAAGCTCTGCCGTGCGCCCAAACAGTGGTTTTCCCCCACATATGCGGCATTTGCATGCTCAGGATAAATTGCACAACAAATTTTAGGGGCATTTTTTTCCTGTTTCCCTTTAAAAAATAAAAAATTGGGTCTAAAGTAAAATTTTTGTGGAAAAAAAGTTAAATGCTCATTTTTTTATCCATATTCCAAAAATTCCTGTGAAGCACCTGAAGGGTTAATAAACTTCTTGAATGCGGTTTTGAGCACCTTGAGGGGTGCAGTTATTAGAATGGTGTCATTTTGAGTATTTTCTGTCATATAGACACCTCAGAGACACTTCAAATGTAATGTGGTCCCCAAAAAAATGGTTTTGTGAATTTTGTTGGAAAAATGAGAAATTGCTGGTTAACTTTTAACCCTTCTAACTTCCTAAAAATAAATTTTGTTTAAAAAATTGTGCTGATGTAAAGTAGACATGTGTGAAATGTTATGTATTAACTATTTTGTGTGACATACTTATATCTCTGTTTTAAAGGCCTAAGAATTCAAAGTTTTGCCAAATTTCTATTTTTTTCCCACAAATAAACGTATAAAGTCATATCGAAGAAATTTCACCACTATCATGAAGTACAATATGTCACGAAAAAACAGACTCAGAATCAGTGAGATCCATTTAAGGGTTCATAAGATGAGACTGGTCAGAATTGTAAAAATTGGTCTGGTTATTAACGTGCAAATCAACTTGGGGGGTAAAGGGGTTAAGTGGGCACTCAAAAAGCATTATTTTTATAGGTGCACTCAAAGTATTGTGACCATCAAAGAGACAAAATGTAGACACTGTTTTCTAGGGAATTTGCACAGGGCATTAATATTTTCTAGGGGGCAATTTTACCATCTAGAGGACACAAAGGAGGAATTATGTAAGGGGCACAGAGGTGGGCATTATTATGTGTGGCAATAAGAGGGGCACTGTTATTGTGCCAAAGAGTAGGTGCAGTAATAGGGCAGCAATGGCTCAGTATTGGGGTATCAGCAGGATGAGGAGGTTGTGCAGGTTGTGGAATAGATGGGGACGGTGCTGGAAATGTGAGAAGTCAAATGTGTCTTTGTTGTAATAATCTCTGTAGACAAGTCCTGGCTGGAGAAGTCGTCATGTCGGTCTTGACCAGATGGAAATGACTGAAAAGTGAACTATTCCATCAGAAAGAAAGTAAGCTGTAAGTCACTCTATATAGCTGTACTGTAATCACTTGTATGTTCTGCAGGACTGGTATCTACCACCATATGGTCACTATATGGCGATAATATGGTGTGCCACCATAGTTGTACTCAGGGTTAACGGTTAGGGGCCCCCTCAGATGTTTCACATCCCCCTGAGCTGAACCCCTAGCTATGCCTCTGGTTGGTGCTATATAAATAAATTATGACTATTACATTATTATTATTAATTTGCTTGTATTCAGTATATTGCTAGAGTGCAGGTGATGTGCAGGTATTGCAATTCAGCCTTGTTCATTTGAGCAGAGCTAAATGCAGAAGAAATGCTGAAGGATCTTGGGTTGTGTGTTCTTGTGAACAGTGGTAATTTTATGTGCCATTTCACTTTGACAAAATATTTTTTTTCTATTCGAAGCTTCTTCTACTTTTTCACAATATACCATAAATTTCCACTAGAGGTCGCTTAATTATCATATTTATATTCTACCACCCACAAGTCTGAAAGATCACTCCCGCCTGACACATGTAGAAATAAAGCTATTTGCTAATAAGTCCAGAGTTAAAGCGGCAACAAAACTCTCTTTATAATGTTTAGTCACAAAGGCATATATATTAGCATTTTGTCAGTACAGCACCACCATCCAATGGTTGCCATTGAAGAGGTCTGCTGTTTATCTTGCAGTCACTTGAATGGGAAATAAGTAGCAATATTTGGCAGCAGCCATTAAATGATGTACAGACCTGAAGAGTTCATTCTTGTACATTGTTTACACTCGGCCGCTAGAGCAAATTGGAGTTAGGGTCTGCCGGGGGTCTGCGGGCTGTCCGGCGGTCTGCGGGGGCTGTGTGGGGCTGTCCGGGGACTGTGTGTGTATGCAGGCATCATCCGATGGGACTCCAAGTCCCATGCAGCTATGCCTGCTACAGTGACAGTGAGTGACACATTGGCCAATGATGGGACAGTAGCAGTCCCATCATCCGGCTAATGTGTTGAATTAAAAAAACCAAAAACTATACAGAACATACAACATATAACATACAGAACATACACATAAAATACAACACATAACAGAGTACATAGTCAACAATCACCTAGTCCAATACGCCCTTGTCTCCTTTAATAAAAATAAAATAAAAAAACAACCTATACTTACCTGTTCGCTGTAGCCCAGTTATTAATGAGTGTCCCACGACGATCTCCGGTGTAGAACACTGACATCGGGTGATGTCAGTGTTCTACACGGCCTCCACGATGCACTGACAGCGGAGGTAATCCTCCGCGGTGTATATCTCTCCGCCGCCGGGAGTGAGGTCAGTTAAGTTCATTCTCTCACCGGCAATGCTAGATGAGAAAATTCCCACGCAGCATTGCCGTAAAGTGAGAGAATGAACTCAGGTAACCTCAGTGATGCACTGCAGGAGCCATTGTCTCCTGTCAGTGTGTCACTGGAGGCCCTATAGAGCAGTGACATCACCTAATGTCACTGTTCTATAGGGGAAATCGTCATGGGACACTCGTTATTAATTGGACTATGTCGGACAGTGAGTATATACGGTTGGTTTATTTTTTACTTTTTATTACAGGACAACGATGGCGTCGCATGAATTGGGGTGCAATAAAGATGGCAAACCGTGTTGTGTTTTATTTCATTAAAATACTTTATTCTTATGTGTTTTTTAACCCTTTGATACTATAAAATTAATAAAGGAAAGTCGTCTTATTGACGCCTCTCCATTATTAACCGGGCTTACTGTCACCTTACAATAGCAAGGTGACATTAAACCCTTATTACCCCATATGCCACCTCTACACGGCAGTGGGAAGACAGGGGCTAAGTGCCGGAAATGGCGCATAGTACAGATGCGCCAAATCTGGGGCGGCTGGGTGCTTGTATTTTTAGCCAGTGGGGGTGCCAATATCCATGGCCCCTTCCTAGGCTATGAATATCAGCCCGCAGCTGTCTGCATAGCCTTTCTGGCTAAAAATTATAGGGGGACCTCACGTCATTTTCTTTTTGGGGTCCTCCTATTTTAATAGCCAGTAAAGGCTATGCAGACAGCTGCGGGCTGATATTCATAACCTGGGAAGCTCCATGGGTATTAACCCCTTTCCAGGCTAGAAATATAGGCCACGACCGTTGGCTTTCCCCCTCTGGCACAGAAAATTGTGCGGGAGCCCACGCCATTTTTTTTCCCATTTTTTTTTAAATTAAAGATATTGCGTGAAGATTTCGTGTGTGTGTGTATGTGTCTTTATTTATGTACCATTTTTATCTATCCCATATCTATCTAATATCTATCTATTATCTATCTCTACCATATCTATCTATCCATTATCTTATGAGATCCCTTTATCTAGCGACTTATGCATCACAACATGATCAGTGTGGTTGTGTGATGTAGTGGATGCTAATGTAAAAGTGTTGTTTGGGCAACAATATATTGATGACCACTATGCATTTATTGCTTGTCCCAAACAACCTTTACATTTGTGACCACAATGCTGTAACATAAATCCTGGCAATTATAAAGCACAACATCGGATAGCAAACAATGCACCTTACATCTTTCTGCCATGTGTGTCGTGACTGTGCTTGGTGCCTTTGAACAATTGACAGGCTAATCAAATACACTGGATCACAGGAACTTAATAACGGTGATCCACAGCTACAAGAAGTTTCCGTTCCCTCAGCTGCATGTATGTGGAGTCACTGCGTACTAAAGCATTTCTGATCGCGTCAGCCGACATCAGTTAAGCAGAACGTCTGAGCTGTGAATGTGCAGGAAATGTGTCCACCCTGCTTCGGATTTGGAGCTCTAATGCGCACGTGGAGGTCGGGGGGACAACTTTTTTTTGATCGACTGCACATGGCGTCCACTGATAGACCTTGATGGCTGATAGCTCGAAGACGCAATAAGCCATGGACCCAGTTGCGAAGCATAAATTGTATTTTTCAACGGTGCTAATTTTATAACTTTGGAAACATTACAGCACTGAGAATGTTCATTGTAGTGCAAACCGCTTTAAGAAAAAAAGACCTATACATGTTGGTATCTGTCCCTTGTAGTGGTGAGGAACATTCCAGGGGTCAGTTTTCATTTAGTGAAAGGAAAAAAGACCAAAAACAATTGTGGAATTGCTTTTTTTTCCTTTTTACTGCACTGGATTTTTCCTGCTGCTTACAGTACACTATAGGTACAGATGAAGGTGTGAATTCAAAAGTACAATCGGCCACAAACAAAAGAGCGCTCATATGATCGTTCATACGTGCAAAAAAATTAAAAATATAATTTAATAAATAACTGATGCACCTGTCACTACTTCAACGGCCTAGCCACTTGGCCAGGAATTTGCTCTACAATGTAGGTACAGCACATACCATCTTCCAGGGGTTAACGTTACCCCATGATCTATTTTACACCTGACAGTGCCTCTGTCTTTGAGAGGTGTTCTTCACATGGATCACTTGCATTCTTTCTTGTGTCTGGGACATGTTCGATTACCTCCTTTAGGTAGACATCGCCTCCGTCTCCTTACTCGTCGAGTGTCCGGTGTGTGGCATGCGACAGTAAAAAGGCAGAATAGTAGAGCCTATGGGACTCCTTATTGAGAACAGAAGGTATGGCAAAAACTCATGTCGACTGTCCTTACCGACCTTCTGCAAGAGTTATCGCAACCAGCTCTCCCTTTCCCCACAGTCCCAAACAATCAATCCACCCTGTTATAACTGGGTAAAGGTCTTGACTATGCCCACTATGGTATCAGTAGCACAGTTTATCTATGACTACTTGTGCGACAGGGTAGTTCTTAGCATCCTCATGGATACAGCGGACACCCACCATCTTCCCAGGAATCAACCAATGAGGCATTGAGGCACTCACTGGGGTTACCAAACTCTCCAAGTCCAAAAGACCAGTCATTTGCACTGAGTTCACTGATACGGGGCATGCCAGAGGTCTCTTGCCCGGTTGAAGGACAGCACTGCAGGCAGGATATGCAAAATACGAGCAGCGCCGTCCTATGCTGCATTCCATTGGCTCAGTGGTCATGGGGTAATGGAAGGCTATGTGACCTGGGGTATGACACCTCCAACAAATTAAACTGTTAGATTGTTCCTTTGACAATAACTCACATGCCTCCTGGGTTCTTGGACGCCCCCCAGATGTGGCTCTAGTTCCCCTCTTTTGGGTGTCAGCCACTCTTTGGGAACCCCAGTATGGAGATGCTAAGACCCCTTGCTTCCGCAAGGAACTCTTGACCGCCTGGTACCTTTCCACCATGCTCACCAGGTCATCGGCATCAGAATGATCTCTCTGTTCAACCTAAGATTGCACCGACCTCTGTAGAGAGTGTATGTACCTGTCCATGATGACCCTCTCCACCATCTGTGCTGGGGAGGAAGATTCAGGTTGCAACCACTTTTGGACCAGTTGTAGGAGGTTGAGCATTTGGGAATGGGGAGGTTTGTCACTGCAAATGGCCAGTGGTGCACCAGTTGCACCCTGACAGAGTCACTCCTAAGATCTCAGTTTTCAACTTATTGTTCTATTTTGCGTCCTGCAAGGCCAGATCATAATAGGCCTTCTGCGATTCCTCTGTTAAATATGGCGAACCTCCACCCACTGCTCCGTAGACAATCTCTCCTGTTCTGCCACCCTTTTAAAAACTGTCAGGAACACCTCTACGTCATCACCCGGGGTAGTCTTTTGTATGACTCTCCTTCAGGTCTTCCTCATATGTGACTCACCACCTGGACTTAGGTGTGGAGCAGTTGCCCTGCCATGGATCGCTTCGTCTAGGAGTTCCATTGCTACCTGTGCTGCTGCTGTGTCTGCTGCTTCTGTTATCACTGCAGCTACTGTCACAGCTGTTGCTGCTGAAGATTAGCCTGCACCAGTTGATTTATCAACTCCTCCATGTTGTTGACTTTTGCTCCTGCAGTCGCTTTCACCCAGGACATGCAATATCTCTGCGGCAGTCTCCCTGGCCCTCGGGATTCATATCCGTGCTTCTAGCACCAATTGTAGTGTTTTGTACTCAGCTGCGGTAGCGGTAGGCACAGGAAGTGGTTTCAGTAAAACGTTCAGTCAGGTTTATTAAAAAAAATAATAAAACCCGGAATAAACTCCTTTACTTGAACCAATGACACGGACTCCTTTATTGACTCTAAATTCACCAAAAACACTTATACTCACCTTACACTCAATCCACTGAAGCCAATGTCCCCTGTAAAAGAATTAAAATAATAAACAACCATATTATTCACCTGTCCGCTGAGAAGATAATAATCCAATTGGCCCGCAATGCGTCTAGCTCTGCTACATCTAGTTGGCAGGCTGCAATGTTGTATGATGCAACTATACATTCTGCCATCTGTGCATACTTGCTCAGCTTAGTGCCTCGCGGTGACGTGCTAAAGTTGAGGAGTTCATATCCAATGAACTTGTTAAACCTCACTGACGTCACAGCAAACGTGAGAAAGTTCTCATGCTCGCAGTGCCGTCAGAAAGGTCATCGAAGATTGGGGCTGACGTCATTGAGTTGAACTGAATTCATAGGCTCTGAACTCTGATGACCTTTCTTTTAGCACCAGAAGCTTGAGTTAGGTCCAAGGAGTTCATTGGACATGAACTCTGTTCAACTTTAGCATGTCACCGCGAGGCACTGAGCTGAGCAAGCACGCGCAGCTCATTGTCTCAGCTAGATGGCAGGCTAAATAGTCGCATCATGCAACAATGTAGCCTGCCATTTAAATGTAGAAGAGCTAGACTTGTCGCTGTTCAATTGGATTATTATCTTCTGGATGGACAGGTGAGGAATATGGTTGTTTATTATTTTTTAATTTTTTAGTTTTCTTTTACAGGGCACAATAACTTCATTAGATTGGGCGTAATATGACTTTAAGTGTTTTGAGTTAATTTAGAATCAATAAAGAAGTCTGTGTCATTTATTTAGGTAAAGGACTGTTGTAATGCTGCTGCTGCTGTGCAGTATAGTGCAACCTCCACCAGGGGATGCTGGTGAGGGAAGAGAGGTTGCACACACAGAGTAATATCACAGAACAACAGCACAAGCGCCACCCGGTGGCGAAAGAGTGGTCAGATGAGCCAAATCAGCAACAGTCAGGATAAGAAGTACCAGAGGTCACAGCAAATCACGTCACATACAAGCCAAAAGTCAGAGCCGGACGGGAAAAGATATAACCGAGACGAGAGACAAATAAAACAGGTCAAATGACAAGCCGGATAACATACCAAGGGTCCAAGTACAGGAAGCGAACACTAAGACAAATGGGGTGGCAGGATAGGGAGGTCACGGAACAGAGAAATCGGGCAGAGGACAAAACACGGTATCAAGTGGTCAGCTGCTCTAGCCTGGAAGCATGAACTATAACTGGCGTTGATTCCATAGTCATGGCTACGGGTTTACTTTGTCTAGACGCGGATGCGTCATCATCGTATAGGAAGGCACTTTATGATGATGCTCTGTGCGCATGCCCAGTGATTATGCTTGACGTACCGCTTCCTCCCTGCTTCCTCCCAGGTGTCGCACCCTTATGACGCTGTTAGCGTCCTGCTCTCACAGAGACGGACTCCATGATTGGCGTGGTGGGTTTTGTCCTCTTGTATCACATCGGTGGGTAGGTTACCTTCATTTCTGGCGCCTTATTGTAATACTTACCGGATTGGTCCTGCCGCATGACTTGCGTTGTGGGATGACCGGATTGGCTGGAATCTCCATGACAACGGGATAACATTGAGTGCTAAATGTGGTTTTCTGTGGTTTATGTGCACATATGTTTCTGTATATGCCTGTCATTTACTTGTCATTTGCAGTCATGTGATTTATGTATATCTGATCGCTGTTATGTATTGTTTTCAAGAGTGTGTATTGTATTGTATTGTTTTTTGTATATGGTAATGCTTGGGCGTGTACTTTAAGGTGATTGGTGCAACTGTTTTGCTCCACACCATTTAAAACCGCCTATTTTATATGTTTGTTCATACTTGACAAAGACCTTGCCAGGTCGAAACGTCGTATTTGTGATGGCCTGAATAAAGCTTTTTCTACATACCTCACCTTGATGGAGCGCTGTTCTTCTCTTCTTCTCCATATGTATTCTCCGAGTTGGTTCCTTGGATTTGGTACGTGCGCCCCCTAACCTGAGTGTGCTGTCGACTTACCTTTTTCCTATTGCTTGCTGAACCGAAGTTGACTGGCACCCATACCATAAGGATGGATGTTATCACTAATCCAGAGGTGGGTGAGCTGGACAATGCCATTACGTTCTCATATACTGAAGATGATGCTATACGGATTTTGTCTGTGCATAATATTGACAATACGTTTTTGAGTAAACCGACTAATGAGATGCTTAGAAGAAAGTGGGAAAATGAAAAGAGGAGGTTAATCTCGTTTGAACTACATGTGGTCACATTGACTGAATACTATAAAGCACGCAGGATCCCACGTGGCCTGCGTCCACATCTTAGACTCACTCTGCTGCCTGATAATGCACAGTTTTGCTCTAAATTTGAATCTATTTCCAATAAATATGCATCTGATATTATGCTACTCAACATTGAGTTTTTGCAGAGAGAAATGGAACAAGTAAAGAAGAACATCCATGGTTTGGAGGAACAACTTGTATTGCAGTTGACAGTACAGGAGTGGGGCGCAATGAAGAACAAGGTAGAAGAAAACCTTATTAAATTTCGCAGTGACATTGAGTTAACTAAACGATCTAAATGGTTCCGTGATGCGGACGATTATGAAATGGGTCGTGTTTTTGCTTGGCAAATGGGGAACACTCCTCGCCAGAATATTGGAGGAAAACGTGCTGGATCTATTAGAAGGCGGAGGAGACCACAGGATAGGAAAATGTCTAACTTTGGCTTTACTACTGCAGATTCTGAATCCACGGATGACTCTAGTCTTGGGAACACTAATAAAATACCTTTTTTAGGCAAGGACAGAGCCGACGGACCGGCTCCAAGAGAAGGGGCCGGAGAGGGGGCCGGAAACACAGGAAACAGGACTGCTGGACGGGAACAACGACCAATACGCAATGCCACGTTGAAGATGAGGAACAAGGAGGACAATCGGAGGGAACATTGAGAGAATTGGTGGTAAATATTTCCTCCATAGAGCTTACAGATATTGAATTAGACATTTTATCGAGGGGTTTATCCTTTTGCCCTTCTAACCAACCTGATTGGTTCAATATAGAATGTGACCTACAATCTTTTTTCAGGAGACTCAGATTGTCATCATTTTTTTCAGAAAAAACGGTTTTGAATACAACCAATGAGGGTGGGGCCACACATGGTTTTTCTCTACAAAGTTTAGGATTATACAATAAGAGTAATTTCCAACCACCTGGTCATGATCACTTTGTAGAATCGTATATTGAATTGGTTAGAAGAGATGTTGAAAAATTGAGACGGGGTTATAAATATAAAGGTATGTCTAATCTGTCGAGATGTGAGAGGGTTGCTCTGGAGGGCCTTGCCAAGAATGCCTCCATCACTATAAAGCCAGCCGACAAAGGCGGGGCGGTAGTAGTGATGGACAGCACTAAATACAAGGAGGAAATTATGCGCCAACTTAATGATACAGTGGTCTATGAACGACTAACACAGGATCTATCTTCTGGTTTCCTGAGGGAATTACAACTTGTGGTTGGTGATTCCTTGACCTCGGGCATTATTGACCAGAAATTGTCTGATTATTTAACTGTGGATAAACCGGTGATTCCGGTACTATATATACTCCCAAAAGTGCACAAGGATTTATGGAATCCCCCCGGACGCCCCATAGTCTCCAGTCGGGGTTCCCTATTTAACAAAGTATCAATTTTCCTGGATAGAGTATTACGGAGGTTTGCCACTACAGCACAATCTTATGTGAAAGATACCACCGATTTTTTGGACAAAATTAACGATCTCAGAGTAACGGAATCAACCATTTTGATTTCATTTGACGTGGTATCGCTATACACGTCTATAGAACACGAAAAAGGGCTTTATGCTGTCTCTGTGACGCTATCGGGCTCGGACATGGCACCAGAATGTGCACAGCTCGTACTCACGCTGCTGGAGCTCGTTCTGAGGAGGAATTTTTTTCTCTTCGGCAATGAGTTTTTCCTGCAGCGCCGTGGTACCGCCATGGGGTCCAATGTGGCCCCCACTTATGCAAACATCTACATAGCGGTACTAGAGGAGGAGTATGTGTACAAATCCAGCCTTTGGTGCCATGTCCGAGCCTGGTGGCATTACATTGATGACATCTTTGTAGTTTGGGATGGGAGTCTGGATTCACTATGTGAGTTTCATTCAGAGTTGAATCAAATTTATCCAGAGCTGAAGTTCACTATGTCACACTCTCTGACACAGGTACAATTCCTTGACACGTTAGTTTATAAGGATTGTGACCTTCTGAAAACTGATTTATTTGTCAAAAGTACAGACAGAAATAGCCTCTTGTTATACAGTAGTAACCACCCCAAGAGGATGGTTAGCTCTTTACCCTGGAGTCAACTCTTACGTGTGAGGAGGATAGTTTCTGATGAGGAATTGGTTGATCAACGCCTTGAGGGCATGTGTAATAAATTCCTAGCAAGGGGATACCCAAAAAGTGTGGTGATGAGATATAAATCTAGAGCCTTGAATACAACACGGGAGGCTTCCCGCCACACATCTCATGCTACACAAAGTGTAAAACTATACCGTTTGTGTCCACCTTTAACCCGCAAGTAATGGGGTTGGTTCTATTCTAAGAAAACATTGGACCCTATTACAACGTGGGCATCCAACTATTACTGAGTTTGGTTCTCCACCTTTGATGTCTTTTCGTAGGGGACGTAATTTACATGATCAATTGGTTAAATCTGACTTTGGTCCTTCTGGTTTATATATTAAACGCACTTTGAGTTCTCCCCGCTATGGCAATTTTCCTTGTTTGGGGTGCGCGTGCTGTAACAATATGCTCAGGGGTGATTTTTTTTATCACCCCCAGACTGGTAAAAAAATCTTTTTGAAAGAGAGGTATACTTGCACATCCAGTTTTGTTGTTTACATGGTTGTCTGCCCATGTGGTCTTGCCTACGTTGGTGAGACAACGATGGAAGTGCGGGCGAACATCAGCAAGCACAAGAGTACGATCAGGACAAAACTTACTGATTTACCGGTCCCCAAACATTTTATTGACACTCGACATTCTGTGAATCAACTCAGATTTAGAGTAATAGATAGTGTCCCGTTGCTTAGAAGAGGGGGGGATAGAGCTAGAATACTCAGGAAGAAGGAACTGGGGTGGATACATAGATTGGGTACCCTTCAACCGACTGGGCTTAATATTGAATTTAATCTAAATAATGTATAATGATTTTATATGTGCTTTTATGCATTTTTATAATTACAACCTTTTTTTCTTTCTCCTCAGGATACTGTGGTGGACAAGGGGTTTGGAGTATATAAACAGTTTGTATTTACTTTTTTGTATATATATTTTTTCCTTTTTCTTTATTTTTTTCTCTATCCCCTTGTGCCCCACAGTCCCTGTTATATAGTTATTTTTTCACCCTTTTTTTTGGTTATTTTTGTTCTCAATGCAGTATGTTCATATGATCTTACAATAACGATATCCATGATATGCGCCATATTATCCAATGCAGAAATCCTAGACACAGGAGTGACGTTGTCATATATAAGGGCAATATATGTGGAGTGCGCATGCGCTTTGTCCCGTTGATTCCATAGTCATGGCTACGGGTTTACTTTGTCTAGACGCGGATGCGTCATCATCGTATAGGAGGGCATTTTATGATGGTGCTCTGTGCGCATGCCCAGTGATTATGCTTGACGTACCGCTTCCTCCCTGCTTCCTCCCAGGTGTCGCACCCTTATGACGCGGTTAGCGTCCTGCTCTCACAGAGACGGACTCCATGATTGGCGTGGTGGGTTTTGTCCTCTTGTATCACATCGGTGGGTAGGTTACCTTCATTTCTGGCGCCTTATTGTAATACTTACCGGATTGGTCCTGCCGCATGACTTGTGTTGTGGGATGACCGGATTGGCTGGAATCTCCATGACAACGAGATAACATTGAGTGCTAAATGTGGTTTTCTGTGGTTTATGTGCACATATGTTTCTGTATATGCCTGTCATTTACTTGTCATTTGCAGTCATGTGATTTATGTATATCTGATCGCTGTTATGTATTGTTTTCAAGAGTGTGTATTGTATTGTTTTTTGTATATGATAATGCTTGGGCGTGTACTTTAAGGTGATTGGTGCAACTGTTTTGCTCCACACCATTTAAAACCGCCTATTTTATATGTTTGTTCATACTTGACAAAGACCTTGCCAGGTCGAAACGTCGTATTTGTGATGGCCTGAATAAAGCTTTTTCTACATACCTCACCTGGATGAGCGCTGTTCTTCTCTTCTTCTCTATAACTGACATTAGTTAGCAGGCCACAGCAGACTGAAATAGCCCCACAGAACCCAAAACGAGGCAGAGAAGGTTAACCCTCACATGACCAGACCGGGGAGAGAATAACATGAAACAAACCCCGGCCTGGATCATGACAACTTTATTCTGGGTGTTATTTTTTTGACAGTTTGACTATGGGGTTAGGAATGGGATGTCTTATAGACACCTCTCCATTACTAACCCCTGTGCTTGATGTCACCTGATGATACAAAGGTTACATCAACCCCAATACAATCAGTGCCAGTGGGAAGAACAAGGCTAAGTGCCAGATTTGGCATATCTTATGGCGCACCATTTCTGAAGATGCTAAGAGCTGATGGTTTTTAGTTTGGAATGGGGCCATTATCTATAGCTCCTTCCTAGGCTATTAATATCAACCCATAGGGGACCCTACTTCATTTTTTTGTGGTACCCCATTTTAATAACCAGTTGAGGCTAAGTACACAGCTGTGAGCTGATATTAGCCTGGGAAGCTCCATGGCTATTACCCCTTTCCCAAGCTATAAACATCAGCCCCTAGCTGTCCACTTTTCCTCTGCTGGTTAACAAAATTTCGAGGGACCCCACGCTAGTTTTTTCAGAAAATAATTTATTTAGTAATAAAATACATGTACAGTAAGCTACACAAGCACTGTACTAATTATATAGGTGACTGATATATTTTTATCTATTCTATGTATATATCTATTTTATGTATTCTGTTCTGTTTGGTCACGCTGTGATTTTACTGAACGTGGCAGATTAAATGTCGGATTTTCAAGGAAATGGGTTAGTATAAATTGGACGGCACTCGCATGGTATTTATTTATTTTAAATCACACACGTTGACTTGCATTGGCGATGTCATGATTCATTTTTGGATTTGTGGCAGCTCTGGTTCCGTTATAATTTAAATGTAGTTTTTTTTCCTTTTGGGCCAGCAAGTGTAAATGTCTGTTTCCTTGCTGGCTGCTGCTGTGAGTGGTGACCACCATCCTTTAAAAAGTCACATGACCCATCAACTGACTGTTGGTGATACAGTAATCTATGTTGACCAAGCTTGGAGTAAACAGCTCTCTTGTTGCAGTAGTGAATCCGCTGTTTTCGTGGAGTTCGTGGTCCTGGTGCTTTACCCTCTGCTGTGTGGTGCTTTGCAGCAGAGACAGTTGTCAAGTTAAGTTCCCCTCTATCTGTCTGTCTTGTGTTTTGTCACTCTCCCTGTATTGTTCATCATTTGCAGTGGTGAGGCTAGGGTCCTTGCCAGCCAGTGCAAAAGCCAGGGATTACTGAGGTGACAATCAGGGACCAGGCATGTGATGGTGGCGTGGGGAAGGACCCGCTTAGGGTGTTATGGAAGTTTAGGGACAGGCTCAAGTTGGAGTTCAGGAGGTGTCCCGTCCTTCGTTCCGTATGGTTAGGGTGTTCCTCACCCCATTTAATCCTGTTGTAGGTATAAGTTGTGTCGTCTACTGGACTTAACTTTGTCGGTCATGACAGGCGAGTCTTGTCCGAGATACAAGGATTTTTTTCTCTCAGTCCGATTTCAGCTAGGAAAAAAATCACAGATGAGCAGGGCATCATATATTAACATTGGTCAGAGCGTAATCCGATTTTTTATCAGATTGCACTCATCTGTTTTCCTCGCAGATGAGTATGATTCCTTAGGCCTTGTATAAAACGAAATCATAATATGACCATGTGCATACACTCAAACAGTTGGAAAAATGGATTATTCTTCTCACACCCACCCCTATTCTAAGTATTTGAAAATCACAAAACTTAAAGCAGTGATGAAGTGAGAACATGATGAAATACATCAATATAAAAGTCAAGCATTCTTTTAAGCCTGGAAGTTTCTGGGAGTTGGCTTTGTGTCGACTTTTGTTTTCTTTCCCCATTATTGATAGCCTTTTCTGAGATGCTGTAGGCACTTGGCATTTTATTCAGTAGCGTAATTAAAAATTAAGCTATGCTCCCGAGGCTTAATCTTAAAAAATATAAGCTTTGCCTCTCCATTCCTTTCATAATACATGATTTAAAGGGAACCTGTCAGCAGTTTTGGCCGATATAAGATGCGGCCACTGCGATTCAGGGCTAATCTACAGCATTCTATAATGCTGTAGATAAGCCCCCGATCTGACCTGAAAGATAAGAAAAATACGTTTTATTATACTCACCTGGGGGCAGTCTGATCCAATGGATGTTGTAGGTCCGAGTCTGGCGCCTCCCATCTTTTTATGATAGACGCCCTCCTGCTTGCTTCATGGCTCCCCGGAATCACGCTCCTGTTCAGGCGTACTTATCTGCTCTGTTGAGGGCAGAGCAAAGTACCGCAGTGTGTAGGCGCCAGGAAAGGTCAGAGAGGCCCAGCGCCTGCGCACTGCAGTACTTTGCTCTGCCCTCAACAGGGCGGAGAAGTACACCTGCGCAGGAGCTCAACGCCGGGGAGCCTGTGAAGCAAGCAGGAGGGGAGCATTGCAAGAAGATGGGAGGTGCCGGACCAGGACCTGCAACACCCATCGGACCGGACCGCCCCCCCCCCGGGTGAGTATAATAAAAGTTATTTTTCTTCTCTTGCAGGTCGGATCGGGGGCTTATCTACAGCATTATACAATGCAGTAGATAAGCCCTGAAAGGCAGTGGCCACATCTTATATCGGCCAAAACTGCTGACATGTTCGCTTTAAAGAACTGACTTTTGTGGGTATTGGACAGCCTTAGGTATCGTATTACAGATGGTGTTCTTTACTTTGATTTGGAAGCTATCAGTTTGGTACAAATAATCTGAGAGTGATTTTATTCCATATTACAGAATGACAAAATACTGTACATTAGCCAGGCAGACATGTAATTAACTATACATCACTGAAAAGAATCTTGTTAAGCTGTAAGGACACAATGTGAAACAATACACAGGCTAATAAATGGACTTTAGACATATTTGCTGTTAAATATTAAGTTTCAGATCTCCACATAAAATGCAGACTTGGACATTTCCTCTCACCCTGTAAATATAGCAATTATTTTTACATTGTAAAATTGACAGAATTGTTTAACTAGTCTGAGACCATTGGTAGAGTAGCAGTTATAAAGACATGGCTAAAATTTGTTCATTCATATAGAACATATTGTGTGCACCCCTTGATGTTATTAATCCATTAGCGGCATTTTTAACATTTCTCAAATGTAAAAACTTTAATATTAGTAGAATACGTTAGAAGAACTAGAGTGTTTCTGAGTTTGTTTGAAGCAGTTGATTTCTCAATCTTTGAATCTATCAGCTATAATATTACAACTAAGGGTTACCATAATTTAGACTGCTTGATGCACACTGTTAAACCACGCTCACACATTCAGTATTTTGTCAGTATTCTACATTAGTATTTAAAACAAATTCAGTAGTAGAAGTAGTAGTAGTAGTAGAAGTGGTGCAGCAGTTTCAATTACTTTTCCACTTATTGTTTCACTCCTAATTTTGGCATAAAAATACTGAGGTAAAATACTGACCAAATGCTGAACGTGAGAATGTGGCCTCAAATAACTACCAGCTGGTAAAATGCTTACCGGTCGGCGGTAGTTGAATGACCTATTTACATAGACCAACCTAGCTTCAGATATGATCCATCGTTCTGTTTAAGAGCTCAGACGCATCTGTATTTAGAAAGTCGGTCCTATGTTGTTCCCGAAAAGTAGGATGAGTGTCATCCGAGTACAATGCGATTTTTCTCACCTAGCATCCGTATGACATGCATATGCAATCCGTATGCAATGCGTTTTTGACATCAGCTTTTACATACAGGAATTGTAACGATCCATTTTTGGATTTGTGGCAGATCTGGTTCCATTGAGTTAAACCTTTTTTCCCTTCAGGCCAGCGGGGTTAAAGGTCAGTTTTTCCCCGCTGGCAAGCAGGTGTAATTGCATTGCTGCTGGGTCAGCTGATATGGGCGGTGACCACTCCCACCATCCTTAGGGATCACCTGATGCATCAGCTGATTGTCGGTGTTAGAGCAATCTGCAGTGACCAAGCAGGAGTAAGGAGCTCTCTGGGTGCAGTGGTGCTTCTGCTGAGTTTGCTTATCTGGTGCCTTTATTCTGCTGTGCGGTGCTTTGCAGCAGAGAAAGATAAATGTGGTCTTTTTGTGACTTTGTCCCTTTGGTGTCTGTCACTTTCCCCTGTGTGTATTACCTGCAGAGGTGAGGCTAGTGCTCCTTGCCGGCCAGTGCACTAGCCAGGGCAGTTATAGGTGACAACTCGGGACGAGGTATCCTGACGTCGGCGGGGGGGAAGGAGGCGCATAGGGTGTTAGGGGAGTGCAGGGACAGGCTCAGGTTTGAGCTCAGGTGGTGACCATCCCTCATTCCCTTTTGGTAGGGCCTTCCTCCCCCCAATTCCATCCCCGTTGTGTGTTGTGCCGTTAACTGACCGACCATCCATTGGGTCGTGTCACACCGTGACAGTTATTCTGTGACAGGAATTCTCTGTCATTTCAAGTTATTTTAGCAACTAATAAAACAATCTTAGATACAGAATAGATAGATAGATGTGTGGAGACACTGGAAGTCGGCGGGCGCCCTGGTTCGCTAGCTGAAACCACATCGACCAGGGATCATCCCACCGAACTCCTGGTCTCCTTTTAAAGTGGGCGTAACACTACTCAGACAACACATGGTGAGAGAAAAACAGTGTGGCAATAACTTTATTGAACCACAAAACAGGCAGATTACACAGAGAACAGTCCCAGCAAAATACCCCAAGGTGGTGCACATTACAGAGTCTCACCCTTCTGCTGACTCACGAGGATAAAAGCCGCTGTGAATTCAGAGTTTCCAGGGTCGACTACCCCACCTGTGGCACGCACACAGAGAGGAGGTAACGATAAGTTTAGGAAGATAAAAGTCCATTGAGGTACGTGGCCAGTGGACTGGATGATCCCAACCTGGTTTCTCCAAACATATCCATAGTGCCAGGTGACCGGATTGTGTCAAACTGGTGTCACGGGTATGTCACGTGTGACAGTCATTCTGGATCCGGCTGTAGTAGGTCATTGCGCTTGGCTCTGCAGGCACATTCTGGATCTTGTATCTCTGCTGTGGAGTGATATCCTTCTTCCTCTAGTACCTAGCAGTGATCTCCACCATCTGCTGCTGATTAACACACCCTTGCTGGATGTTTAAATGCCTTTAGTCGCTTCAGCAAGGCGCCGGTGATAGCTCTATTTACCTCTGGCTGTTAGAAGTGCTAGAAGTCGACTAATTTATTAGTCTGAGAGGGGGCCAATATGCATGGCCTCTTCCTGGCCTATTAATATCAGCCCACAGCTGTCTACCTAGCCTTTGCTGGTTACTAATTATAGGAGGAACCCCCACATCATCTTTTGGAGGTGTCCCCACTTTAATAACCAGTAATGGCTAAGTAGACAACTGTGAGCTGATATTAAAGGGAATCTGTCACCCCGTTTTAGCCATATCAGCTAAAGATATGACTGAATAGTGCGTCCTATAAGCAAGCTATTGGTATGTACTGTAGCTTATAACCAGATACCCCCATTTTGATAGCAAAATACCTTTGTAAAGTTCGGATTCTTTTCTGTAAATCAGGGCGGCATTTTCTCTCTTCTCGCCCCCTCGCTCCTCTGCTTCTCCTGCGTATGGCCGTCTGTACATAGCACAGACGGCGTAGTGTTCCCCCGATAGCGCTTTTCAAATTCCCCCCCGTGCATGCGCAGTGTGCTTTGGGCAAAGCATAAAATCATTACAGCACATGCGCAACTCTTTCCTTTCCCCGGAAATGACTGCTTGCCTTGGACGACTTCCGGGGCAAGGAAAGTGAATGACAATAGTTGCGCATGCGCTGTAATGATTTTATGCTTTGCCCACTGTTGGGCAAAGCACACTGCGCATGCACATGGGGAATTTGAAAAGCGCTATCGCAGGAAGCAGAACGCCGTCTGTGCGATTCACAGACGGCCATACACAAGAGATGCAGAGGAGCGGGGGCTGGAGAAGAGAGAAAACGCCACCCTCCGGACCGCACTGATTTACAGAAAAGAATCCGAACTTTACAAAGGTATTTTGCTATCAAAACGGGGGTGTCTGGATATAAGCTACATACTGATAGCTTGCTTATGGGATGCACTATTCAGTCATATCTTTAGCTGATATGGCTAAAATGGGGTGACAGATTCCCTTTAATAGCCTGGGAAGCTCCATGTTTGTTACCCCCTTCCCAGGCTATAAACATCAGCCCGCAGCTGTCGACTTTCCCCCAGCTGGTTAACAAAATTTTGGGTGATCCTACGTCTTTTTTGGGGATATCTTTTATTCTTTGTAAAAACATCCTAAACAACTTCAAAACATTGGTCACTAAAATACACATGAAGAGAAAATATGAGGTTCTTGTATCAGAAGCAAACTCATCACTGCTATAGGCCTACCTAGGTATTTTAACCCCTTAACGACAGCCAGATACGCTTTTTAACCCCTTTTGGACGTTAATGACCGGGCCAATTTTTACAATTCTGACCACTGTCTCTTTATGAGGTTATAACTCTGGAACGCTTCAACGGATCTTTGCCATTCTGAGATTGTTTTCTCGTGACATATTGTACTTCATGTAAGTGGTAAAATTTCTTCGATATAACTTGCGTTTATTTTTGAAAGAAATGCAAATACGGCGAAAATTTTGAAAATTTTGCAATTTTCAAACTTTGAATTTTTATTCCCTTAAAACAGAGAAATATGTCACACAAAATAGTTCATAAATAACATTTCCAACATGTCTACTTTACATCAGCACAATTTTGAAACCAAATTTTTTTTTGTTAGGAAATTATAAGGGTTAAAAGTTGACCAGCGATTTCTCATTTTTACAACAAAATTTACAAAGCCATTTTTTTTAGGGACCACCTCACATTTGAAGTCACTTTGAGAGGTCTATATGGCAGAAAATACCCCAAAGTGACACCATTCTAAAAATGGCACCCCTCAAGGTACTCAAAACCACATTCAAGAAGTTTATTAACTCTTCAGGTGCTTCACAGGAGCTGAAGCAACATGGAAGGAAAAAATGAATATTTAACTTTTTAGTCACAAAAATGATCTTTTACAAACTTTTTTTTATTTTCTCAGGGGTAAAAGGATAAAATGGACAGATAAAGTTGTTGTGCAATTTCTGTTTGGGCACACGGCAGAGCTCGTAAGGGAAGGAGCGCCGTTTGACTTTTTCAAACCAAAATTGGCTGGAATTGAGATTGGATGCCATGTCGCGTTTGGAGAGCCCCTGATGTGCCTAAACAGTGGAAACCCCTCAATTCTAACTCCAACCCTAACCCCAACACACCCCTAACCCTAGTCCCAACCCTAAGCATAACCCTAACCACAAACATAACCCTAACACACCCCTAACCCTAACCCTAATCCTAACTTTAGCCCCAACCCTAACCCTAACTTTAGCCGCAACCCTAACCCTAACGGGAAAATGGAAATAAATAATTTTTTTAAATTTTATTATTTTTCCCTAACTAAGGGGTGATAAAGGGGGTTTGATTTACTATTTATAGCAGGAATTTTATGATTGGCAGCTGTCACGCTAAAAGATGCTTTTTATTGCAAAAAATAGTTTTTGCATCACCACATTTTGAGAGCTATAATTTTTGCATATTTTGGCCCACAGAGTCATGTGAGGTCTTATTTTTTGCGGTACGATTTGATGTTTTTATTGGTAGCATTTTTGAGCACGTGACATTTTTTGATCGCTTTTTATTTCGATTTTTGGGAGGTTAGAATGAACAAAAATCAGCAATTCATGAATTTATTTTGGGGGGGGCGTTTCTACCATTCCACGTGTAGTAAAATTGATAAAGCGGTTTTATTCTTCGGATTAGTACGATTACTGCGATACCTCATTTATATCTTTTTTTATGTTTTGGCGCTTTTATACAATAGAAACAATTTTATATAAAAAATAATTATTTTTGCAAAGCTTTATTCTGCGAGCTATAACTTTTTTATTTTTTCGCTGATGATGATGTATCATGGCTCGTTTTTTTGTGGGACAAGATGACGTTTTCAGCGGTACCATGTTTATTTATATCGGTCTTTTGATCGCGTGTTAATCCACTTTTTGTTCGGCGGTATGATGATAAAGCATTGATTTTTTGCTTTGCTTTTTTTTTTAAGGGGTTCACTAAAGGGGTTAACTAGTGGGCCAGTTCTATAGGGCGGGTCATTACGGACGCAGCAATACCAAATATGTGCACTTTTATTGTTTTGTTTTTTTTATTTACATGAAGAAATAAATTTATTAGGGAATATTTTTTTTTTCCTTTATTTTGGAATTTTTTTTTACACATGTTATTTTAATTTTTTTTAACTTTTTTACTTTGTCCCAGGGTGGGACATCACTGTAGAATGTCAGATCGCTGGTCTGACAGTGTGCACAGCACTCTGTCAGACCAGCGATGTGACAGGCATTGCTGAAGGCTTCCTCAACGTCTGCTCTCAGCAGGCACTGAGGAAGCCGCCTCCCTGCAGGACCCTGCGGCCATCTTGGATCCAGGGTCTTGCAGGGAGGAAGGCCTCAGAACAGCGCGATCGCATCGCGCTGTTCTGAGGGTCTGAGGAAGCACGCAGGGAGCCCCCTCCCTGCGCGATGCTTCCCTGTGCCCCCGGTGTTGTGAATGTGTTAGAAATGAATTCTGAGCAGAAGCTCCCTCTGGTGGTTACAAACAGTACTGAACCATTCAATGAGGATTGGCAATCAGGAGTTACAGACTGGTCTTATATAAGGGAGGTTCCCTCCCATCATGGTTGCCGGTGATCAATTGTTCTTGTCTCAACTGTGGTTCCTGGTTCACTTGGAAGCTTGCTGAGTCTTGCCTGCATCTTCTGCTATCAGATAAGATATTTTCTGCTTTTATTTTTGTGCTTGCTTTTTGCATTGTTCCCTGCACTTCTGTGGAGGTCAGCCAGGTCCCCTCCGGGGGCCTGTGCTCCTCTCAGTTTATCTGAGCCACTGTTATTTGTTCATTTGCCTTTTCCAGTTTTTTCAGTGGCTGCGGCTTAGTTTTGTGACACCAGAGAACTAATTTAGGTGGTAGAGGTCATGTGATCTCAGGTGTTTTTGCAATTAGTGAGTTGGTATTTTTTTAGGGTTTTTTGGATTGCAGTAAGTGTCCTTCCTATCCTTTTCTGTCCAGGTAGTTTGGGCCCCAACGTTTGCTCATACTATTTTCTGTCTGTGTCTGTATTTCCTCTTGTCTAACCGCCATTACATGTTTGGGGGCTTCCTATGTTCTTTGGGGATCTGCTCCGGGGCAGATAGCTTTCCTCTTTCTATCTTTAGGTGTAGTTAACCTCTCAGGCTGTGACGAGGCGTCTAGGACCAACGTAGGAACGCTCCACGGCTGCCTTTAGTTGTTGTGGTTAGTCAGGATACTGCAATCCAGTAGATTCCAACCTCTCTGGTGTATTGCCGTTTTTGCCTGCTCTCCTCAGCTACCAAATCACAACACCCCGGTACAACGCGATCATGTTTGATCACGGTGTGCCAGGGGTTAATGTGCCGGGAGCAGTCTGTGACCGCTCCTGGCACATAGTGCCGGGTGTCAGCTGTGATATTCAGCTGACACCCGGCCGCGATCGGCCGCGCTCCCCCCGGCAGCGTGTCCGATCGCATGGGACGTACTATCCCGTCCGTGGTCATACGGGCCCTGGTACCATGGATGGGATAGTATGTCCGATGGCAGAAAGGGTTTAACAGAGGCAGTTAAGGGTACTTAAGCCACAGCGCCGCTTTTTAATGGCACTGAGGAATAAGAGTATAGCGCCCCCAGAGTCAGAATTTCTCCGGGATCTCGGCTCGGGGGTAGCCGAGACCACAGAGAACATGATTTGGTTGTTTTTTTACCGACCCCGATATTGCGATCGACATTATTAATGGTATAACCGCAACCACGGAAAAAAAAAATGTTCGATTTCCCATTTAGTTTTTCTCTCCTCTGATATGATCGCACATCAAAGGAGAGAGAAATTGGGTCCCCGATCCTCCCGGTACCTCCGTTGTCTCTGCAACCCCCACTTGAAGTCCCCCAGGCCGCCAGCATCTTCTTCCGTAGAAAATGGCGGGCGCATGCGCAGTACATCCGCCGAGATCTGCCGGCCGGCACCCAGCAACAATAGGAAATTTTCCTATTTGTTAATTTTGATCACTGTCTACCCTATCACAGTGATCAAAATAAAAAAATAGGATCTCAAATCCCCTTTTATCACCCCCTTAGCTAAAAATAATAAAATAAAAAAATATGTATTTATTTCCATTTTTCCATTAGGGTTAGAGTTGGGCTAAAGTGAGTTGGGCTAAAGTTAGGTTATGGTTGGGCTAAAGTTAGGGTTAGGGTTGGGCTAAAGTTAGGGTTAGGGTTGAGTATTGTTAGGGTTGAGGTTAGGGTTGGGCTAAAGTTAGGGTTGTGCTAAAGTTAGGGTTGGGGCTAAAGTTAGGGTTGAGCTAGAGTTAGGGTTGTGATTATGGTTGAGATTTCGGTTAGGTTTGGGATTGGGATTAGGGTTAGGCGTGTGTTGGGGTTAGGGTTGGAGTTAGAATTGGGGGGTTTCCTCTGTTTAGGTATATCAGGGCGTCTCCAACGCGACATGGCGCCATCATTGATTCGAGCTAATTTTGGGTTCAAATAGTCAAACTGTTCTCCCTCCCTTCTGAGCCCTGCCATGCACCCAAACAGTGGCTTTTCCCCACATATGAGGTATTGGCATACTCAGGAGAAATTACACAACCAATTTTGTGGTTCATTTTCTCCTGATACCCTTGTGAAAATAAAGAAATTGGTTCCAAAGTAATTTTTTGTGAAAAAAGTAAAATGTTCATTTTTTCCTTCCACATTGCTTTAATTCTCGCTAAGCACCTGAAGGGTTAATAAAACTGTTAGGGGTCGAGTTCCCGCTTCTGAACAAGGGGAATCTCAAGCCATCCCAGCTGCGGTCTCCCATTCGTCTCCGACCACAGTGGACTCTGTTCAGCTTAGACGTTGGTCCCAGCGTCTCACCCAGTCTAACAGTGTGCAGAGGATTACTGCTGCATCTCCAGGCTCTGCTATTGTGGCCAGTACTGGTTAGCGGCGAGCAGACGTCTTAGGACAAAGTCCTTGTTTTCCCCTTCTGAGCATGCCCAGGGTGAGATCTCTCATTGGAGATCAGGGGTCACATGCTCAAGTACTGCAGCAGCTCCTATTGGTCCGCCAGGAAGGTCCTGTGACTACTGGTGTTCTGGAAC
>JARQOD010000004.1:223764883-223823578 GCA_033576555.1 Oophaga sylvatica
GTGAATAAATCAAAATGTCATCAATACACACCCCCTTTGCCGATAAAGGTCTAGGTTGTCTTAAAAAGATTCTGAAAAAAGCCGGAGCCTGGAAAGCCAAAAAGGGATGCCAGATTCTCAAAAATGACCAGTGGAGGTTAAAAACGCGTCTTCCATTCATCCCCTCCTTCATGCGCAACAAATTGTACCCCCCTAAAAGATTTTTTTTCGAGAACCATTGGCCCCATAATGATTAAACAAATCGGAATCAATGGCGTGGGTAAGGATTAGTAAGTAATCTTTTAATTTCACGAAGTCTGAAAGGCCAAAAAACCCCCGTCCTTTTTTTTAACAAAAAAAACCCCAACCGCCACGGAATTTGGGGGCCCCTAATGTGCCGGGGCCAAGTTGTCTGTTTGTATTCCCCAAAGCCCTCTCTAGGAATAGTCAAATTTAAAAATAAACGATTTTTAAAAAAGGTCGTCCGGGGAAAAAATTCAATTGAAAAATCTCATGGGGAAAAGGCAACCCCTGCGATTCCTTTCAGAAAAAACTTTCCAAAAATCCAAAAATAGGTACAGGTACTCCCTTAACACAGCGAATTTTCCCCCGTTAAACCCTTGTCTAAACTTAGGACTCCAGGACTTAATTTTTGGTAATGAAAAAAACTCGGACTAATTAGCGAAAAGGGTAAATTTTATTGTGTCCACGGGTGAAACGTTTGGTCTAAATTTTTTTTTTTTTTTTTTTTTTTTTTTTTTTTTTTTTTTTTTTTCGGCCCCTTCATCAGCCACATTAAGTAGGGGGGGGGGTAGAAAACCCCAATTCGAGGTAAGCATAGATATTTGGGGGATGGGGTAGTCCCCAAAGTAAGGGTTAAAGGTGAGTTTTGGGTGGGTTTTAAGTAGGCCCCCGCTGCTGCGTGGGGGGACGGGGAAAATCCGCCGGGGGCCCCGCGGCGGACCCCGCGTCCCTCCCCGGCTGCAGGGACCCCTGAAAAAAAACCCCCCCCAGATACCCCTTTACCCTTACTTTGGGATCTCCTGACCCAACGTATTTGCTTACCTCTGATTGGGTATTTCTACCCCTCCCGGTACTTAATGTGGCTTTTTAAGGCCGAAATTTAGGACCGAAACGTTTACTACCGTGGATACATAAATATTTACCCTTTTCGCTAATTTGAGTGCCGAGTTCTCTTTTCATTTTTCACGGTGTAGGAACCTATCTGGCACCTTTGGGCTGGCACACGTTTTATTTTATACACTTTTTTTTGGGTAGACCAATCAGTCCGGGTTTTTGTGCATTTTAACCCCGGGAACCCCCCAAAATCACGGAGAAGGAAAAATTTCAAACTACCAATCCAAATTCTTTGATGAACCCTTAATAGAAGAGGAAATTCACGATATGGTGAGTAACTTTTTCAGTGAGAACATCCAAGAACCACAAAAAGGGAAGATAAAGTTTGGGTTTTTTTTTTGTTTTTCCAAAAATTTCCCTCAATCACTTGGAGTTGACCAAACCAAAATACCCAAAACCCCTTAAAACCCCCTCAACGCGTGGTGCAGAAAGAAGAACCCTTTTTTTTTAAAAAAAGCTATGCGGGCAAAACTGATATTTTTTTTTCTCTCTTTATTCTTTTTGGGCAAGTTTTTAAAAAAAAAGTTCAGATTTACCCAGTAGAAACATAAACTTTGGAAAACTGCGTTCTTTTTCTCGAGGTGAGGTGTTTTTCCCAAATTTCCATCGGTCGGAAAATCGTACATTCTTCTCCAAACTTTTGGGCTGACAAGGGGGATTTACTTCATTAACCTTCCGCGTTCCCCTTTCCCCCGTATGGCTAATTGCATGCCCCCTTTCAAGTTACCAGGATGGGTAAGCAATTTGCAAATCTTTAACCCTTTTACTTAACCCTGCAAGAAAAAATTTTCAAAGCTGAATCGTTCCAGCCCACTGGTGGACCACCTTCGGAAGTGAGTACAAATTTTTCCAATTCCCTCCCCCTCTCAAACGTCTCAATTCTGTCTAGTGATGAAAACTCCGGATCGTCATACATAACCCCAAAGCAGAAAAAAAAATATCCCTTCTAAAGATGGGGCACTGGGTGCAGAGAAAAAAAGGCCCCCGTCGAGGTTCTTTGCGCAAAAGTGACATTTGAACCCTAGCGCTGTGATTTTTCACCGAGGTCTGGGTTCAAACGGTTTTAACAAGCAGATTTTTTAAAAAAAAAAAATCTTGTTGTTCACCAAAATAAATTTGGCAAACGTCCTTGGGTCCAGAAATCAGCCCAGAACAATACTCACGTGTTGTGGATTTAGCCCTCCAGAGGAGTCGCTGCAGGCGTTGAGCAAACCCCAAAACCGACACCAAAATAGAACTGAAAATCTTTCCTTAGGATTTTTTTTTTTTTTTTTTTTTTGGGCTGGACTTACTGTTATGTACTGCTAAAAAGCCAAAAAGGAAAAGGGGGGAATTTTGTCCTAAATGGGGGTGGCTGGATCCTCGATGTAACGGGGGACCTGATCCCGCGACCGCCCCCCTAAAATCCTAGCTGTCTAAAAAAAGACCTATAGTTGCGGGGAGGAATCCCTAAAGATCTGGGGGTGGGTGAAAAAGGGGGCCCTTAAAGAAAGTGTAGCAGGGAATATAAACAAAAAAACAAATATAAGAGATCCTAAGATAAAACAAAATGACGAGTAAGGGCCCCCAAGCACCCGGTAGCTTTAAAAGTGAAATACATGAAGCCAGCAAAGCCAGAAGGGCGGAGCCAGACAAAAAAGGGAAAAAGGGGTTGGACCAGCAAACTGAAACAAAATCTAACAAGGGGTTCTAACATAAACTCGATGGACTGTTTTCTTTCAACCTTAAAAAAGAAAAATAATTTTACAAGTTTTGGCAGTAGTTATTTGATTTGGTTATTTGTACAAAATGACAGTATACTCCCCTCTGGTTACAGGGCCTCATGTTGAGCAGCTCTTTTCATTTCACTGAATTTTAATTTTTAAAGGCTTTTAAACTTTATTTTTTATCTTCTACTTATTCCTTTAGTAAAGGGAAAGGCAATCCTGAGGTTAAAACTTGAAACCAAAGTGTAGACTATGAAGATCAAAAGCCCAATGAATAAAGAAAGTTGAAAATTAATCTGAGGAAAATGCCTGTAGAGATTTTTTATTTGTGTCTTTTTCATGACACAATCTCACTAAATTGCTGTATTTTAACAATGCTTAAACATTTTTAATTTTTGAAGTTAATTTATTGCTTATTAAAAAATATTTTAGCAATTTATTTAAATTCTTCACAACCCGAGATAAATATATGAAGGGTTTGTGGGCTTTAACAGCACCTGTAAATTTATAGTGGTGGTCATGAGGGATAAAGGTGTGGGAAATCCAGGCTAATTCTGCCTCGACAGGCAACATATTGGGACCGATTGGTCAGGTATTTTTACATAGGTTGAAAAAAAGACCTAGGTCCTCAAGTTCAACTTTTCTTTACCAATTGCACTTTTTGTCACTAATTTAACTATAACCCACAATGTTTGTGTTCAAGGAAATCGTCCAGCCCTTTTTTAAAAGCGTTATAGTGTCGCCATTACTACCTTTGTGGTTGGGATTCCCACAGTCTGACGTTAGCGTAAAAGAACTCTTTCCTGTTTAGCTGCCGTTTCTCCTTTTCTTCCACTGAATGTGTGCTTCCTAGTCTTTAATAGGGTCTTTGGAAAAATAAGTTTATGTAGTTTTTGAAATGGCCACACATTTTTATAATGTAAAAAGAATCTCCTCTGAAGAGTCTTTTTCTACGCTAAAACCCAACTTTTCCCAATTTTTCCCATCATATGGGCCTTCCAGAATGCTGTAGATTGCCTCTGATGGCGGTGGCTGCAGCTTTATACAAAAAAATGGGGTGACAGTTTCCCCTTTTAAAAAATGCTCCATTTATGTTCGTACCCCAGTTACCAGCGTGGTCCCAGTCCACATGATTAAGTCTTCCCTTAATTTGTTGAAATCGCTTTCCTAAAGTTCCAGGCTTTGGCTTTTCCCCCTTTTGAATGTTTGATTAAAAAATTACATGAAACTTAATATGTTATGGTCACTGCACCCAAATGCTCCCGACCTTAGTTTCGGGCCCCCAACTCAGTCCTCAAGGCCCACCAACAGGTCAGTTTTGGTTTCCTTTGTATTGCAAGTGATGCAATTATCACCAAAAGCATATAAGGAAATCCTGAAACATGACCTGTTGGTGGGCCTTGAGGTGGATTGGGGAACCCTGCTCTAGAGATGAGTTATCCCTGTGTAAGACAGCTCCAGCTGTTTATCTTCTTTACCCAGTGATCAATAGCAATTGTGGCATTTAGTGATTTATGAGAGGGAATGGGTTCCTTTTCCCCTCTATCGCCCCCTATTCAATTTTTGAGGAGCAAAAGGTAGTCATGGCGCTGTAGGTCAAATAATGAGTTGGGTCTGCCCGCTAAAACGGCTTGTAAGACCCATCCGAAGCAGGATCTAAAAGGCATATGCCATTTTAAAGTGAAGTTACCGTTTTAAATTCATTCCTCACAATGATGGACCAATGACAGAGAAATAAAACTAACGTCCCATGTAGGGTTAAGCAAAAAAAAATAACAAAAAAGTAAATAAAGTAAAAATATTAAACGAAACACAAAAATAAAGAATGAAAAAAAAAAATCTCAAAAAAAATTTACCACTATAAAAACCATTTTAGAAAATAAAAAAGTCACATTGATATCACGCTTTTGGAACAAAATGTTCTTAAAACTGTCAACTATTTAACCCTACAGTGGTGAACACTGTAAAAAAAAAAAGTCAAAATAGTTCTTTCAAACAAAAAGTGGAAAATGCAATCAAGAAGTGTTTATGAATAGAAATGTATCCCTGAAATTGTTTCTTGTCCGCAGAAAAACAAGCAGGCATTCAGCTTTCCAACAAATTTTTTTTACGATTTGGGTTTTGTGATAAAAATACCAAATTACAGATTTTTTTTTTTTTTTACTTGTGAAAAAAAATGAAAAAATATGTAAAAATTTTTTGTTTGTTTTGCCATTTTAAGAGAATCAAATTTTTCTATTTTTTCCCGGATTGAGCATTATTAGGGTTGTTTTTTTTTCTTTTGTAGATTTTTGGGATAGCACTTTTGATCCCTTTTTCACTTTAAGGGAACTTGTCTCAGGTTTGGCCGATTCGAGTTCGGCCACCGCCTTCATGGCTTATCTACAGCATTCTATAATGTGTAGATAAGCCCCGATCCGAACTGAAGGAAGAAAAATAAGTTTTATTATACCCACGGGTGGGGGTGGGCCGGTCCCATGGGTGTTTGGGGGGGTCCTGGTCCGGCTCCTCCCGTCTTTTCCCTTGGTCCCTCCTGCTTGCTTTCATGGCTCCCAGATTGATTCCGCGCGGCGTACTTTGATAATGGTGCAAATGTAAAAGCGCTGCGAAAATGTTAGCGGTATAAAAAAAAATTTTATTATTTCTGCCCTGTTGAGGGCGTCAGAGTTGCAGTGCAAGGCGCTGGCCTCTTTGAACTTTTCCGGCCCTGCGCACTGCAGTACTTTCCTCAACAGGGCGTAAGTATGCCTGCGCACTTATCTTTAGGTTGGACTGGGGCTTATTACAGCATTACAGAATGCTGTAGTAAGCCTCGAAAGGCGGGTGGCCATATCTTATAGAGGCAAAACGATGGACAGTTTCCCCTTTTAAACAAAAAAAGTAAAAAAAAACATGCAGTTTTTGTACAATCCCTTGCAATAGGACAAGCGGGGATGGAAAAACAAGTGCTAGAATTCCCAAAAAGTAATAGAATGAAAAAATAATGTTTAACATCCCAAAAGGAATTGAAAAGTCTTGAGGAGGAAAAGAAAAGGTTCAATTCTAGCTTTATAGAGAGGGATCAGTGAGGTCATGTTGTCTCCATCTTTAAAATTTCTAAGACGGCAGTCCCATTATAAAAAAGGTCAAGCAGCAGACACGGGGGCAAAAAGCTACAGACCAGCAGGGGAAAAAGACTCTCCCTGGGGGATAACCGTCTCTTATTCAAAATGTCACTCGGCAACCGCAGGATGCATCAAGCGACCTACAAAAGGAATGGCAAATGGCAGCTGGTGTAAAGTGATTTTTAAGAACAGTTCGAAAAGGCTCCTAGAGGCGGGCTAAAGTCAGTAAAGCTAGAAAAAACCCTTTCATCAATGAGAAGCAAAGGAGGCCAGACTGAAAAGTTTGCCAAAGACCATAAGGATTGGCCATAGGGATGGAGTAAGGTAATCTTCTCTGAAGAGTCTAATTTTCAGCTTTGCCCAACACTGTGGTCTATGGTTAGACGGAGACCTGGAGAGGCTAAAGCCACCGTGTCTTGTACCCATGTAAAATTTGGTGGGGATCGGTGATGATCTGGGGTGCTTCAGCAAGGCTGGAATTGGGCAGGTTAATCTTTGCGAAGGCGTATGAATCAAGCCGCATACAAGGTTATCCTGAAAAAAAAAAGTTGATCCCTTCTGTAGGCAATGTTCCCAATTGAGGATGTTTTTCCAGCAAGACAATGCGCATGAGACACAGCTAGGTCATCAATGTGTGGATGAAGGTCCACACATCAAATTCCCTGTCTTGGCCTGCCCAATCGCCAGACTGAACCCATTGAAAACCTCTGGAATGTAATCAAGAGGAAGATGGATAGTCACAAGCCATCAAACAAAGAAGAACTGCTTACATTTTTGTACCAGGAGTGGCATAAGGTCACCCAAGCAGTGTGAAAGACTGGTGGAAAGCATGCCAAGTCGCATGAAATCTGTGATAAAAAAATCATGGTATTCCACAAATATTGATTTCTGAACTCTTCCAGAGTTAAAACATTAGTATCGTTGTTTCTAAATGATTAGGCTTATGAATTTCTTAGCATTATTTGAGGTCTGCAAGCACTGCACTTTTTGTTATTTTGACCATTTCTCATTTTCTGAAAAATAAATACAAATTTGTTGCTTCGAAACTCGGGGACATGTTGTCAGTAGTACCAATTTACATTTTACTCAAAAATATACCTATAAAGAGAAAAATCAGACAAACTGAAAATGTTGCAGTGGTCTCTATCATTGTATGAAATATTACAGTTGCAATCTTTATTCATTACATAGTGGAATGCATGAGAAAATAATGCAGTCAATTCTGTGTGACTACAGACTAATGAATCCCTCCAGCATATTGGCACTGTGGGGATTTGCCAGTTTCAGACCGGGGAACAGAGGGTATGTATGAGTTAAACATTAAACATACCGCCGGCCAATGGGCGCCCCTTTCTCTCCATATACATGAGTGGAGCGAGGCCACGCCCACTGCTCAGTCAAATCACTGTTCTGGGTGTGGCCTCAGCTCCATACAAGTGTGTGGAGCGAGGCCACTCCCACGGGCCGGGAGTATATATAACTCATACATACCCTCCATTCCCACAGTTTAACATGACAAGAGTTGGACCCATACAAGTATGATTGTGGTGGCTAACCTAAGTATACACCATCAATTTGTAAGTTCAAAGAACTCTTTAAATGTATATAGCAATTAATGAAAGTTTTATCACGTGGCAGCCACATTGGAGAAACACAGTTACTTCTCTTGTATTAGGCCTCGTTCACATGCATTTTTCATGTACTTGTTTTAGTCTCGTTCTTCAGGGGTAGAACATGTACCTATGTTGCTATTACATGTCTGTTTTTTTTTTTGTGGGCGTGTCATGACATGCTTGCAGTGGTCAGGGTTGTCAATAGCTGAGTTATCCCCTATCTCTGTCTCCACTCAGCTGTGATCAGAAGGGAGTGGGCTATTGCACTGATCTAACAACCCAGACCTCTATAAACATGTTACCAAAACCGAAAGCAGAGAGCATTCTGTGTCAGTATCAATTAGGAGCAGAGGTTTCAGGGCCGTTACCAGAGCTGAAGTGAGACATCTGGGCAGCTTTTTAATGAAAATTTTTAGTATGTTGAATCTATTTTTATCTCAAGCCAATTAAAGCAACTTTCTTTTAGGTGGACATTAGCAGATAGCTGATTCTGCTAATATGTTAGCTAACTAAGATTTACTCTCTAAGCGCATTCTGCTTTTTATAAATGTTTGTTTATTATACATCTTCTAATTTCTAATAAAACACAAGAGTCCTCTTGTTCCAAATAATGTGTGCTTTTAATACTTTTGGGTATTATAATAAAAATCATATTATTCAACATTGATCATTAAGAGTGTGATATCTATAAAGTTCTGATTATTAACATTATCTACGGTAATTTGAATCACACAATTGAGTATTCAGTTCCTGACTGAAAAGTTTTAAAGGAGTCATTCCCAATAAACATGCATTATTTATTTAAAGGGACACCATGTATAAATTATTGATTTTCAGGGGAAAACAGGTCATAATTTTCTTCAGAAGCACTGTGTATTAATTAACTTCTATTAAGCAGGCAACAAGTACAGTTTCAATCAAAATTATTCAGCCCCTATTACTACAAATTTTTTTCTTTTACAATAAACCAAACAAATAAGAAGAAAGAAACACGTTGGAGAATTCACTTGTTATTTTAGTTGTGGTGCCCTATTTAGGTATGTGCACACGTTCGGAAATTCGCAACTACCTGCCGCGGGAAATACGCATGCAATCCATTTTGCGTATGACCGCAAAAAACTAGCGTTTTGCAAGCGTATTTAGCTTGCAGAATGCTAGCGTTTCCAAGCGATCTGTAGCATCGCTTGGAAAAACTGATTGACAGGTTGGTCACATGCAGCATCAGTATAAAAGATAGAATGTTATAAATAATCAAAAAAAATTGGATATTCTCACCTTCCGGTGGCCCCCGGAGTCTTCCTGCTCTCAGCGACGCTGCCGGCAAGTTTGTTCCCAGGGATGCATTGCGGGGAATGACTCTGATGACGTAGCGGTCACGCAAACGCTACGTCATCTGGGTTGATTCTAGCAATGCATCCCAGGGAACGGAAACTTGGCGGCAGCTTCGCTGAGGAGCAGGAAGACTCCGGGGGCCGCCGGAAGGTGGAGAATATCCATATTTTTATTTTAATTCTATTTTTTACAGGAATATGGTACCCAGGGCCTGGAGGAAAGTCTCCTCTCCCCCAGACGCTGGGTACAACCGCACATGAAGCGATCACTTCACGCATGGTGGGCATAGCTACATGCGTAAAGTGAGCGTTTCAATGCAATCCTATGGCGGCGGAATCGCCGCAATTCCGCAAAATTACGCAGCATTAGCACAGCAATTGCGGAATGCATGTAAACTAATGGGATGCGTTTTGTTAGCATTTCCCCCGATAGAAAAAATTCGCTGTGAAAACGCTAAAAAAACGAAACGTGGAACACAGCCTTACGGGGGTTCTTATTTGATTGGTTTATTGTTTTATTTTACCAATAAACCTAATTTGAAATGGGGTGTTGAATAATATTGCAATGTACCTGGGTGACCGCTTTTAGAATGATGAGTGAGGGGGGGTTGGATTCGCTGGCTTGTACACATTGCATTAGTGCTTGAAAGAATTTTCCATATTTTTACTTTAAAATTTGACCTGCAATTATATTAGATTTCCGCAAAAGTCCTAAACGTTTTTATTAAGGAAAAATGTTAACACATGTCTGAGTAGCAAAATTATGTGAACCTTTAGGCCTCTTTCAGACGTCCAATTTTCTCACTACGAGAAAAAACTGAACTATTATTTTGATCAGAGCGTAATTCAAGTGTCATCATTTTTTTGTATGTGGAGGAAAAAATAGAATTAGACTTACCGGTAATTTGGTTTCTAGAAACCTTCCCAGGGACAGCATAGGAGGTTGTCTCCACGCCCTAATGGGGGACGGGAAGCAAAGAGAGGTTAAAAACCCCCTCCCACCTCCCTCTCACCAATGACTTATAACATAACACCATAGCACGGTTACCTTAACATTCTCAGAATTGTCCAAGAACACAGGGAGGGAAATTGTGCTGTTGTGGAAGGTTTTCTAGAAACCGAATTACCTGTAAGTCTAATTCTATTTTCTCTAGCAACCTTCCACGACAGCATAGAAGGAATACCAAGCTATGCTGCACTGGGGGGGGACAACGGCCTGAAGTACTTTTCAGTCAAAGGCTAAATCCCTGTTGGACAAAAAGTCCAAAACCCATAATGTTTAGTAAAAGTATGGAGCGAAGACCAAGTTGCAGCCTGCAGATCTGCTCGGAGGATGCACCTGCCCTTTCAGCCCAAGACACTGAAGTAGACTGTGTTGAATGAGCCTTGATGTTTGCCGGGGGTGTCATATCCTGTGTCAGAAGTGCCTCGGAGATGGCCTTCTTAATCCAGTTTGCAATCGTATTTCTGGTCACTTTCCTTCCCTTATTTCTGCCTGATGAATGGATGAACAAGTTCTGGTTGATTATCCAGGTTTGGTAAGTTCAGGTAATGTAGGACTATATGCCTTACGTCCAGCATATGGAACTCTTCTTCCTTAGGATTTGCTGGGTTCTGGCAGAAAGAGGGGAAGGCAATGTTTTGAGACCTATGGAAGCGGACACCACTTTTGGAAGGAAAGATGGATCCAAGGAAAGGGGCTAAAGAATCATCCATAATCGTCAGGTATGGTTCTCAACTGAAAGAGCCTGTTATTCTCCTATACGCCTTGCTGAGTTATTTGCAACAAGAAAGGCAGTTTTACAAGAGATAAGCTGTAGCGTACATGACAATAGAGGTTCAAAGGGAGACTTTGTAAGTCCTTTAAGCACCACATTCAAACATAGGTTGTCTATTTGGGTGTAGCCTAGTAGCTGAGGTCATGAACCTCCTTATCAACAGTGGTTGGCCAAAGTCCTGGTCAAACATAGAGCTTAAAGCAGCAAAATTGTACCTTCAAGGTGCTAGGCCTGAGGCCTAATTCAAGCCCACTCTGTAGGAAATCCAGGATACGAGAAATATTGGGGTGCGCTGGGTCGGGAGGAACCCGGAAGACACCAAGAAGAGAATCTTTTCCACACTTTGTTGTATATGGCATTAGTGACTGGTTTCTTTATTTTTTTAGGGTCGCAATTACTGCGTCAGATAGACCTCTACCCCTTAGTATTGGGCCTCAGTAACCAGGCAGCTAGCTCAATCCCCGAAGATTCGGGTAGTGTAGGGACCTTGCAGTAGGAAGTCGTCTTCTAGAGGTAAGTAGACCGGGCCTTCTATTTGAAGCTCTGTTATCAAGGCAAACCAGCTTCTTTTTGGCCACATTGGGGCCACTAGTATGGTCGGAGTCCGATCCTGATTTTTCACAGGGTCATTGCTAAGATTGGAATTGGGGGGAAGGCATATGCCACATTGAAATTCCATTTGTAAGCGAAGGCGTCCACTCCCAGAGATTTATCCCTGGGGTTCAAGGAGAAAAAACGTTTTACTTGAGAGTTCCGGCCCAATGTTAGCAGATCTACTTCTGGAAGGCCCCACCTGTCTACCAGTGTATGTAAAATTTTTCCATTCAGACTCTAATCGCCTGGCTGAATACCATGTCTGCTCAGGAAGTCTGCCTGAAGATTGGAGCTTCCCTTCAGATGGATGCTGACAATGAGAGGCAGTGTCTTTCGGCCCAGAAAAATATTCTTTCTGAAATGCACTTTAGGCCGCTGAACTTCGTGCCCCCTTGATATTTTAGGTGGGCTACCGTAGTCATGTTGTCGGAATATACCCTGATATGATGATCTGGACCAGGTCTTTCGCTGCTATGAGAGTTTCCTCCACAGCTTTTAGCTCCCTGAAGTTGGAAGATCTTGCACTTACTTCCCGACTCCAAACCCTGGTATGGGGTCTGGGATACTATGGCTCCCCAGCCTTTTTTGCTGGCATCTGTAGTTACTGTGACCAAGGAGGATTGAGACCAGCTCATTCCCTGCTCAAATTCCTGGGGTTTATCAACCATGCTAAGGATGCCTTTACTCTTTCTGGAGTGAGGACCCTTTTGTCCAAAGAGCAGTGGTTCCATTCCAATTTCCCAGGATGTGGGACCGAAGTACTCTGGAATGGGCCTTTGCCCGGACATGACTGTACGCAGGATGTCATTGACCCTAGGACTGACAAGGCTGACCGAAGGGTTGGGGAATTCTGTTTCCTGAAGTTCGTCATTTTTGAGATTATAGAGACCCAATGATTCTTCGGAGAAAAGACATCTGCCTTCTTGCATCCAACAGGATTCCCAGGAATCTTCTCCTTTGACAGGGTTGGATCTGGGATTTTTTTATATTTCGAATCCATCCCAACGATCGAAGAATGTCCAGAGTCTGCGTCACCTGATTCTGGTAGGAAGCACCTATTATCAGCGGGTCGTCTAAGTAAGGGACTATACATATGCCCTGACTCAGAATATAGGACACCGCCTCTGCCATAATCTTCGAGAACACCCTTGGGGCTGATGATATGCCAAAGGGGAGTACGTTGAATTGGTAGAGCCTTATTTCTGGACCTTCCTGAACCGCAAACCTCAGGTACTTCCTGTGGTGTGGATGAACAGGAATGTGAAAAGTACGCATCCTTCAGGTCTATGGTTGCCATGAAGGAGAGAGGGCCTATTAGGGGAAATGGCGGTTTTTACCTACTCCATTTTGAACCTGCGGTATGTGATATGTCGATTGAGGTCTTTTAAGTTTATTATTCTTGCGTCCCTGTGGGTTTTTTCACCAGGAATAACCTGGAGTAGTGACCTCTTCCTTGTTCTTCCACAGGAACCAGGGAGATGGTTTTTGACTGGACTAGGTCCTTTATGCCAGATCTTAGTATTGCCTGAGCCTCCGAGATGGTAGGGAGGTGACCCTCAGACCCCTGGGGGAGGACTTGAACTCCAATAGAAGGCCCTCTCTGATGACATTGAGAACCAAAAGGTACTTGGAGACGACTGCCAAATGTGGAAGAAATTTGAGAGCCTCCCCCCCCATGGGGTTGGAGTCATTATCTCTCCTGCTGTTGCCGAGGGACAAGGATATTCCTACATCTTCCCTTAGCATAGCTCCATCTCCCTGTTTTTTCCCTTTCCCTTTGCCTGGGAGGTTTGATTCTGGGAAGCTCGAAAAAAATGCTTCCTGTGGATCCTTTGCTCGGGGAGAGCCTTTTTCTTATCCATGGCCCTTTAAGGATTTCATCCAATGCTGGGTCAAAGACATGTTCACCCTTGAAGTGTATGGAGCAGAGTCTGATCTTAGAGGTAACATCCCCGCTCCACATCTTGAGCCAGAGAGCTCGCCTGGCAGAGTTAGACTGTACCAGTGACCTGGTGAAGGTACAAATTGTTTCCATAGATGCATCCGCCAGGTACCCCGTAGCTTTCTGGAGTATGGGAAGTGAGTCAAGGAGCTGCCTCTTGAGGTCCCCTGAGAAATGTGATTCTCTAGCTCCTCAAGCCACCTGAAGAGGAATCTAGAAACACATGTGGAGGCGATACCCAATTTTAGTGCAGAGGCAGAGGTCTCCCAGGCCTTCCTTAGAAGGCTCTCTATCTTACGGTCCATTAAGTCCTTAAGTTGGGACACATCATGAAAGAGAAGGATTGTCTTTTTTACTACCCTTGCCACTGGAATCTACTTTCGGGATGTCCCAATTAAAGGCATCACTTTCCAAGGGGAACCTGTGCTTAAGCTCTGAAGGCGAGGAATAATGTTTCTCTGGGTATTCCCATTCTTGCTAGATCATATCCACTATGCTCCTGAGCACCAGGAAACACGCCTGTTTGGCCCCCTCTAATCCTCCAAACATTTTATCCTGGGCTGACTGAGTTTACTGGTTCCTGTTCTAGCCCCATAGTGGCACGAACTGCACTGATCAACTCATCCACATACTCCGAAGAAAAAAGATATTTTCTGGCCTAAGAACTTCTATGGGCTACTGATTCCTCCCATTTCTCAGAGTGTATGTATGGTGTACAGTTCATGTAGCGTCTTGTGCTTGGGTGCGAGGAAAACCATGAGACACAGGTTTGATATAGAAGGACTTGTATTACTTCATACAAGTGGCAAAAATAGTCACACAGTTTGCAGGTACAGAAGCAGGAGACACAGCAGGCCAGAGTAACTTAAGCTCAGCAATAACTCTCCACAACAGGTTCAGGATCTCTTCTCTGTTACCGTAATTCCATGCAAACGTGGATTTATCAAATAGCAGGTTTCCAGAGTCCACAAGTGTTCCAAAGTTCCTCAGTAGGAAATAGCTGGAGTACAAAGTCCAAGGTTTTCCAGGAGTAGGTCACAGGCTCACTGCAGGCTTGATTCTGAAGCACTGATTGCTCAGCTGAGGCTGCTTAAGAAGCAAGAGGGAGAGAATCAGGCGGGAACATGAAAGCTGGAAACTCCATATTGACTGAGGGCAAGATAGCTGCAGCAAGACAGAAAGCAAAATGGCTGACGGAAAAACTGAGTTTCAAGAAACATGTACAAAGAACCTTAACACAGAGCCTGAATCAAATGATTGCTCTGATTCGTAAGCTGGGTCCTCTGTCTGAAGCTTGCATTTTTTTGAGGGAGACGGGCCCAGTGATGGAGTGGGGGGGAGGAAAAGGCAGTTAGTGACAACTGAACCTCCTGCCTGACTAGACTGGGAATCTCATCAATTAAGGAAGGGTGCTCCGCTTTGATCACTCCATAAATGCACTGTAACGCTGGTATTGTCTGTACTTTGTTTTCCAGCGTTACTTTGCATGTTTTTTTGCATTAACCCTTTTGCTCCTTTCCCCCTAACCAGCTGGGATACTGTTGTCTGTTACCTATATGGATGCTGCTCAGTTCCCGGCTCTGCTGCGTACCCGTACTTGCGTGAGTGGCTCCGCTGCTTTGCATGACCGCCCGCATGTGCGGTTCCTGACTTGCTGTGAAAGCCGTCCGTAGCTTGAAAAGTCCTCTGCAGTGGTGCATGACTTACTGCGTGGTTGGCGGCAGCCATTGTTGGGTTCCCTCTGTGTTGTGCTGTCTGGCTCTGCATAGGGGGCGCGGCCCACACCTGTCCTGCTTTTATGTGGATTGGGTGTTTACAAAGGTTACTGCTCCAGCCTATCGCTGTGAAGCAGCTCATATATAAAGTTCCCCAGCCCTAGTGGGCGTTGCCAGAGCTTCGCATTGAATCCACACTGAATCCCTGAACCTAGCCGTATGTGGTTGTGTGTTCAGCTCCTGCTCTGAAGTTGATCAGCTCTGGAGAGCTGATTCCCTGTTCCTGCTGTGTCTTGTTCCCTGATCCTGGATCAAACCTGGTACCTGAATGTCTGAATTGTGTCTTGTGTTTCCGCCTATGCTGGGGGCTGATTACCCAGATCGCCGTTCCTGGAGGCTGTATATCCAGGCCTGTTCCTGCTGTGTCTAATTACCTGAACCCCTGATCTTGGATCGCATCCTGTACCTGACTTTCTGAACTGTGTCCTCTGTGTTATGTTCCTGAAATCCTGCTGTGTCCGAACCCTGTGCCAGTGACTGTGAATCCTTGCTATATAACCTGAGTTCATCTTGGAAGGAGGAGTCCGGTGTGTGCTCAGCCTCTGTGCAATCCCGGCCAGCTCCCGTTGAGCCTGGCGGGGCTTGCACCAGACCGCTGGGGTTCCTTTTCAGGTCGCTGCCAGATGTCCGGATCCTATGCCTGATGACCATGGCCTGATGTCCGATGTCCGACGACCACTTCCAGATGTCCGGATCCTATCCTTCCTGCCTGATGTCCGGATCCTGCCGATCATTGCCAGATGTCCGGAGCCTGCTGATCGGTGCCAGATGTCCGGAGTCCGAGGCCTGTGTTCCAGTCCGTGTTCCTGTGATTCAATCCATGTTCCTGTCCGGTTTCCTGACTCCCTGAGACCCAGTCCGTGTTCCTGTCTGTGTTCCTGACTCTCTGAGATCCAATCCGTGTTCCTGTGCAGTCTAACTCTGTTTCAGCCATCAGCTCCTGATTCCAGTTACCTGTCTGTTACCTGTCGGCTTGCCTGTCTGCCATCCGTCTGCAGTTCCTTCCAGAGGTTCGGACGTATCTGCAGAGATCCCGGCTCTTGCCTGCTCACTAGGAGCGATCATCTGCCATCCGACTGCAGCTCCATCCGGAAGTTCGGACATCATCTGCAGAGATCCCCGCTCTTGCCTGCTCACCTGGAGCGATATCTGCCATCCGACTGCAGCCTACCTGGAGGCTCCACCATATCAGGTCGTATATACCTGCCTGTCTAGAGACTGCCTGGTCACTTACTGTGACAACCTGCCTGTCTAGAGACTGCCTGGTCACTTGCCGTGACAACCTGCCTGTCCAGAGACTGCCTGGTCACTTGTCGTGACAACCTGCCTGTCCCAGAGACTGCCTGGTCACTTGCCGTGACAACCTGCCTGTCCCAGAGACTACCCTGGTCACTTTCCGTGACAACCTGCCTGTCCCAGAGACTGCCTGGTCACTTGTCATGACAACCTTCCTGTCCCAGAGACTGCCTGGTCACTTGCCGTGACAACCTGCCTGCCTGGTCACTTGCCGTGACAACCTGCCTGCCCTGGTCACTTGCTGTGACAACCTGCCTGCCCTGGTCACTTGCCGTGACAACCTGCCTGCCTGGTCACTTGTCGTGACAACCTGCCTGCCTGGTCACTTGCCGTGACAACCTGCCTGCCTGGTCACTTGCCGTGACAACCTGCCTGTCCCAGAGATTGCCTGGTCACTAGCCGTGAAACCTGCCTGTCCCAGAGACTGCCTTGGTCACTTGCGTGACAACCTGCCTGTCCTGCCGGTTCCTCCTTGGTCTACCCTGTGATGACGTCTGTCCTGGGTCGGTGTCTGATGTTCTCCTGCTGAGCCTGTGCTACGCCTGAGGCCTGAGAGAGAGGCCGTCCTAGTATGCCCGTGCCAGATGACCCTGGACTTCATCAACCCGTGATGACCCCGCCATCGTCTGACGTTCGTCCTGGGCCGGTGTCTGATGTTCTCCTGCTGAGCCTGTGCTACGCCCGAGGCCTGAGAGTGAGGCCATACTAGTATGCCCGTGCCAGATGATCCTGGACTTCATCAACCCGTGATGACCCCGCCATCGTCTGAAGTCTGTCTGAGGTCGGTGTCTGATGTTCTCCTGCTGAGCCTGTGCTACGCCTAAGGCCTGAGAGAGAGGCCGTCCAAGTATGCCCGTGCCAGATAACCCTGGACTGCATCTACCCGTGATGTCCTCCAGCACTCGTCTATGATCCTGAGTCGTGTACCCTTCTCTGATGTGCGGAATCGGGAGCCCGGTCTTATGTTCTGTTTTATGTACTGTGTTTCTTTAAGTAAACTTTATGTTTCTTCTTACCTGAAGTTGTGCGGTGTTGTCTAGTCCTGCAGGTCGCCACCTTGCCCACATGCTCAGCTGCCACGGATCCCGGTCGCTGCCCTTCCCTAGTCCGGGCAGGCCCGGGTCTCCCTCCGTGGTCCAGTGGGTCCACATTCTCTTACCATCTGGGACCCATGCCTCACGTCGTCGTGGACTGCGGCGTGGGAGCATTGGCTAACTAGGCAAGCTATGCCATGTCCCGACGCCCCACAGCCGTGGGAAGCGCTTCAGTAAGCTCTGGCCATGGACTCCGCTGAGCATGTGCGGTCTGCAGGACTTTCTCCAAGCTCCACCTGATGTGTGAACTAGACTACTTGGTCCCCACAGGGTAAGTGGACTAGATGGCTCGATTCCCGCTTGGTCAGCGGTTCGGACTTTTCGAGCTATTAACTCTGCTGCCATATTGTGAACTATGGGACTTACCGCCAAACCCAAGTGAATTTTTCTGGGGAATTTTTTTTTTACTTGGGTCTTCAGAAGAGGGGGCCTGAGGAGGGGGATACTGTAACGCTGGTATTGTCTGTACTTTGTTTTCCAGCGTTACTTTGCATGTTTTTTGCATTAACCCTTTTGCTCCTTTCCCCTAACCAGCTGGGATACTGTTGTCTGTTACCTATATGGATGCTGCTCAGTTCCCGGCTCTGCTGCGTACCCGTACTTGCGTGAGTGGCTCCGCTGCTTTGCATGACCGCCCGCATGTGCGGTTCCTGACTTGCTGTGAAAGCCGTCCGTAGCTTGAAAAGTCCTCTGCAGTGGTGCATGACTTACTGCGTGGTTGGCGGCAGCCATTGTTGGGTTCCCTCTGTGTTGTGCTGTCTGGCTCTGCATAGGGGCGGCGGCCCACACCTGTCCTGCTTTTATGTGGATTGGGTGTTTACTAGAGTTACTGCTCCAGCCTATCGCTGTGAAGCAGCTCATATATAAAGTTCCCCAGCCCTAGTGGGCGTTGCCAGAGCTTCGCATTGAATCCACACTGAATCCCTGAACCTAGCCGTATTGTGGTTGTGTGTTCAGCTCCTGCTCTGAAGTTGATCAGCTCTGGAGAGCTGATTCCCTGTTCCTGCTGTGTCTTGTTCCCTGATCCTGGATCAAACCTGGTACCTGAATGTCTGAATTGTGTCTTGTGTTTCCGCCTATGCTGGGGGCTGATTACCCAGATCGCCGTTCCTGGAGGCTGTATATCCAGGCCTGTTCCTGCTGTGTCTAATTACCTGAACCCCTGATCTTGGATCGCATCCTGTACCTGACTTTCTGAACTGTGTCCTCTGTGTTATGTTCCTGAAATCCTGCTGTGTCCAGAACCCTGTGCCAGTGACTGTGAATCCTTGCTATATAACCTGAGTTCATCTTGGAAGGAGGAGTCCGGTGTGTGCTCAGCCTCTGTGCAATCCCGGCCAGCTCCCGTTGAGCCTGGCGGGGCTTGCACCAGACCGCTGGGGTTCCTTTTCAGGTCGCTGCCAGATGTCCGGATCCTATGCCTGATGACCATGGCCTGATGTCCGATGTCCGACGACCACTTCCAGATGTCCGGATCCTATCCTTCCTGCCTGATGTCCGGATCCTGCCGATCATTGCCAGATGTCCGGAGCCTGCTGATCGGTGCCAGATGTCCGGAGTCCGAGGCCTGTGTTCCAGTCCGTGTTCCTGTGATTCAATCCATGTTCCTGTCCGTGTTCCTGACTCCCTGAGACCCAGTCCGTGTTCTGTCTGTGTTCCTGACTCTCTGAGATCCAATCCGTGTTCCTGTGCAGTCTAACTCTGTTTCAGCCATCAGCTCTGATTCCAGTTACCTGTCTGTTACCTGTCGGCTTGCCTGTCTGCCATCCGTCTGCAGTTCCTTCCAGAGGTTCGGACGTCATCTGCAGAGATCCCCGGCTCTTGCCTGCTCACCTAGGAGCGATCATCTGCCATCCGACTGCAGCTCCATCCGGAAGTTCGGACATCATCTGCAGAGATCCCCGGCTCTTGCCTGCTCACCTGGGAGCGATCATCTGCCATCCGACTGCAGCCTACCTGAGGCTCCACCATATCAGGTCGTATATACCTGCCTGTCTAGAGACTGCCTGGTCACTTACTGTGACAACCTGCCTGTCTAGAGACTGCCTGGTCACTTGCCGTGACAACCTGCCTGTCCAGAGACTGCCTGGTCACTTGTCGTGACAACCTGCCTGTCCCAGAGACTGCCTGGTCACTTGCCGTGACAACCTGCCTGTCCCAGAGACTACCCTGGTCACTTTCCGTGACAACCTGCCTGTCCCAGAGACTGCCTGGTCACTTGTCATGACAACCTTCCTGTCCCAGAGACTGCCTGGTCACTTGCCGTGACAACCTGCCTGCCTGGTCACTTGCCGTGACAACCTGCCTGCCCTGGTCACTTGCTGTACAACCTGCCGCCCTGGTCACTTGCCGTGACAACCTGCCTGCCTGGTCACTTGTCGTGACAACCTGCCTGCCTGGTCACTTGCCGTGACAACCTGCCTGCCCTGGTCACTTGCCGTGACAACCTGCCTGTCCCAGAGATTGCCCTGGTCACTAGCCGTGACAACCTGCCTGTCCCAGAGACTGCCTTGGTCACTTGCCGTGACAACCTGCCTGTCCTGCCGGTTCCTCCTTGGTCTACCCTGTGATGACGTCTGTCCTGGGTCGGTGTCTGATGTTCTCCTGCTGAGCCTGTGCTACGCCTGAGGCCTGAGAGAGGGCCGTCCTAGTATGCCCGTGCCAGATGACCCTGGACTTCATCAACCCGTGATGACCCCGCCATCGTCTGACGTTCGTCCTGGGCCGGTGTCTGATGTTCTCCTGCTGAGCCTGTGCTACGCCCGAGGCCTGAGAGTGAGGCCATACTAGTATGCCCGTGCCAGATGATCCTGGACTTCATCAACCCGTGATGACCCCGCCATCGTCTGAAGTCTGTCTGAGGTCGGTGTCTGATGTTCTCCTGCTGAGCCTGTGCTACGCCTAAGGCCTGAGAGAGAGGCCGTCCAAGTATGCCCGTGCCAGATAACCCTGGACTGCATCTACCCGTGATGTCCTCCAGCACTCGTCTATGATCCTGAGTCGTGTACCCTTCTCTGATGTGCGGAATCGGGAGCCCGGTCTTATGTTCTGTTTTATGTACTGTGTTTCTTTAAGTAAACTTTATGTTTCTTCTTACCTGAAGTTGTGCGGTGTTGTCTAGTCCTGCAGGTCGCCACCTTGCCCACATGCTCAGCTGCCACGGATCCCGGTCGCTGCCCTTCCTAGTCCGGGCAGGCCCGGGTCTCCCTCCGTGGTCCAGTGGGTCCACATTCTCTTACCATCTGGGACCCATGCCTCACGTCGTCGTGGACTGGCGGCGTGGGAGCATTGGCTAACTAGGCAAGCTATGCCATGTCCCGACGCCCCACAGCCGTGGGAAGCGCTTCATGCACGTCTGACACAATTTTTTCTTCCATGCTGTGGGAAGCCTTGTGTTACAGATGCCGCATTTAACTGCTTTGGTGGTGCCTTTATGGGAAGATTTGTCTCCCTACAAAAAGAAGAGAGAAGAACTTTAAGAATTAGCCCCCTCCAAGGCTACCACCTCCAGGACCCACCCCACTAGGCACTTACTGTGGCTGGGGCAGCGCTGGGCTCTGCAGATGCAGGGCAGGAAGAGCTATCCATGCTGACAGGGGATTTTTGCCTTACCTGTCGGCGTCTTCCGGCGGGTTTATAACAGGAAAAACCCGCCCCAGCGGTCATCTGTTTCTCCCCCCTCCTCCTCCCGGGGTCCGGAGCAGGGCTTGTAAAACTCAGCGTGCCCCCCACGCTGTCGGCATCCAGGACTCGCCATAAGCCGGGCCGGAAGTTTTCTGAGCTCCATCACTTCTGGGACGCCGACACCGTGCGCAAGCAGGGGAGGAGGAGGAGGCCGGAGGACTGCGGGGATCACTGGCCCGCTTTACCCCCAAAGTGGGCGCAAGTGTGCCAGAAAGGTCCCGAATTCAGCGGAAGACGGGAGCAGTATGGAGGAGGGGAGGCAGAAACACCAACCACCACTGCCCGGCGTGACTACGATCTGGGGTAACTGCAGCAGCCGGCCACGCAGCATACCCCTAACCTCTCCATGCCCCATGGGGGACAGGAAAAACACTGGTGAGAGGAAGATGGGATGTGCTTTTTAACCTCTCTGAGCTTCTTGTCCCCCATTAGGGTGTGGAGACAACCTCCTATGCTATCGCGGAAGGTTGCTGGAGAAATAAAAGGTTTCTCCACCTTCTTCTTATGCGACAGTCAGTGAAAAATCAGTCCTCATCGGGATGTCATCTGAGTGCGGTCCAGTTTTTTTCACAGATCAATATACTTGCATTGATAATTTTGATCTAACCCTTGAAATAAAGTAGGACATGTCTCTATGATTATCCGCGGACCAGTCGGTCAGCGAAAAATCATGGAATGGCCCCATAGACTATCACAGTTAAGAGTGTTATCTGTGAAAACCACAGATACCACTTGTATGAGAAAATGAAACGTCTGAATGAGCCCTTAGCATTAACAGATAATTTGATGGTGAAAAATAGTCTGATGTTTTCAATCAATGGGATGAGATTCAGGTGTCAATGGGCAACCACTTTCATTTAAAGGGAACCTGTCACCAGGTTTTTCCCATATAAAGTAGGGTCAGCACCTGTATGCCCTCATAAACAGAATTCTAGAATGATGTATATAAGTCTTCAATGCGCTTTGCATAACATTAAAAAAATGCTTTTATTATACTCACCTTCAATGTGGTCCGATGGGCATTGCTAGTCTTGGTCCAGTGTCTCCTCTCTCTCTCTTTGAGATTGCCGACCTCCTTCTTGCTTCATGTGGGTGACGAGTCCTATGTCATCCACACAGTGTCCTCCATCGCGTTCCTGCACAGATGTACTTCTCTCTGCCCTGTCGAGGGCAGAGGTAAGTACTGTAGTGCGCATGCGACCGCGCTCTTTGCCATTTCCCCCACGTGTGTGCATTACAGCACTTCGAGTGCAATCCGATGTTTTCCACGCACACATAGACTTGAATGGATATATGTGATCCGATTTGCCGAGCCACTAGCAGCATGCTGCAATTTTTTTCTCATTCTAAATCTGCATGAGAAAAAAAAAACGCTCAATAGCACTACCTTATTGAATAACATTGGACCAAGTGCTATATGCTCGTGTGAGCACGCCCTAACACTATTTACCGTATATGCTTTCAATCTCCATCAAATTACTACAAATGGAAATTGTCATCAAACTAATCGGGCGAAGCTTGCTGACATGAAACAATCCTCCAGCATAGGACCTGGCACTGGCAGACATCACCCCCCTCCCTCTTCTGTCAGACTCTTGGATGTAGAGACATGTTACACACTTACTTTGAAGATGCTAGAATTTATTGGTCATAAGGAGCCCCAGTGTGAGAACAACCATTCTCATTTGAAAAAGCCATGTATCAAATATTGTAGGTGAGAAAGTGTTAAACTAGCAAACTGTATGAGTAACAATTGCAAACTGGGAAAGGGTTCAGCTATGCAACATTATGTAATGCATGTCCTAGCTGAACAAGCAGCATCTGCACATGAACAAACACAATGGCTTATGTATTAGTCACACACTATAAAAATGCGCTACTGAAAAAGAAAAAATAAGCTTTTATCAAAAACTTACTGATGTTGAGAAACTGACAACTATCTGAACTAGACAGGGCAAGGCTATGTTAAAACCCAGGTAAGGCATCACCTAGGCATGTCACCGTGCCTTTAATGAGAATAACTAGGTTGGTCTTTATAAGAACTTGGAACACATTCACCTGTTGCAGCAGAATATATTAGGGTGCATTCTACAGATACTGATGAGCAGCTTCATCCCCTCCGTGGTCCATTCTGTGAAGCCATTTTAACATGCTATATCCAGACTGGCTGCAGGTCTCCTGACCCAAACTGAGCATTCATGGACAGTACGGTCATCGAGGTCCATACTCAGACCATGAATGTTGAATGTGCAAAACCAGCCTTAGGCTGCATTCAGTGTAGTGTCCGTTTGTTAAGCCACATTCACATGTTCAGTATTTGGTCAGTCTTTTACCTCAGTATTTGTATTTGTTGGCAGCTGCGCAGAAGAAACAAGAAGCCAATGCCCATAAAATGGCAGAAAGATAACGTGGAATATCGCAATTGTGGGGTGCAGGCACGGGATAACCACCAAACTTCATAGGGCCCTGTTACACTAATGGGAGGCGACAGGTACGCTAATAAAGACCGGAGGCAGAGTTTTCTTTCAGGCATCACACACCTCAGAGCCTGGAAGAACGCATTAACATAAAGGATTAAAAGATGATTTCGCCACAAGAAGACCGCAGATATGAGGCATACAGCAATGATTATTTTAAAGAGAACTTGTCATCAGGAATATCGATGTTAAACTAAAGGTATGGGCAGAATGGCACTGTCATACTGATTTAATACTTATCGTCAGTGTTAAAATCTGCAGCCTTGTTTTCGATAAATCATCATGATAAATTTTGGTTTCATTGGTGCTTTGTCGTGGGACTTGTGGGCGGGACTGTGGGTAGGGTCTTTGGCTCAGCCACGGCCTCTTTGCTGCCTCTGTTGCATTCATCATCATGCATTCATTTACATTTTGGGCTGGTGCTGTCTTAGCTGTGGGTGGCCCTCTCGCATGTGGTGGCCTTCATGAATATGGTGCCGACGCAAATTAACCTCCAACGGCCTTTAGGAAAATGGCACTGGAGGTGGCGCATGCACACAATGAGATCTTGGCTTAATGAAGCCTCAATGAGCAGAGATCTCATTGTGCACATGCGCCACCTACAGTGCCATTTTCCTGAAGATAGCTGGAGGTCGATCTGCGCATGCACCGACACCATTTTCAAGAAAACCTCCACTAGCGAGAGTTGCTGCCCACAGCTAAGATGGTGCCAGCCCAAAATTTAAATGAATGCATGATGATGAATGCAACAGAAGTAGCGGAGGGGCCGTGGCCGAGCCCACTGAGACGAAGACTGCACCCACAAACTACAAGTCTCCCCCCCCCCCGAAGAACAAAGCACTACGGAAACCAAATTTATTATGATGATTTAACGAAAACCAGGCTACAGATTTTTACACTAAAGGTATGTATTAAATCATTATGATGGCATCATTCTGCCTTTAGTTTAACATTGATATTCCCGATAACAAGTTGTCGTTAAGTACTGTATTCTAGAATCTGTTTACCCATATGAATAGGTTAGATACGTCCAAGGAGGTGACAGATTCCCTTTAAACACGGGTGAAAACCAGAAGACATCCTTTTTACTTCAGTGCTCCATCTGTTTGTTTGTTTTTAATCCATTGATAAGTCTCAATGGTTAAAAGAAGAAGTTCAGACAGTTCACCTACTTCTGTTTTAAAAATGAAAGCAAAACAGAGGAAATACGGATGACACATTAGGGAAAATTGGTTCATTTTACATGGATGTAAAGACAGACCTTTATGCGTGGATGTAGCCTTGAGGCTCATTCACAAGTCGTTTTTCATGTACAAGTCCCGTGTTTTTCACAGCACTTGCACCTATGACACACTACGGGGCTGTTCACAACGTCAGTGATTTTTTGCGGTTGGATCAAGTGGTCCATGTAAAAATCACAGAGATATGTGCGATATTGATCAGAGTGTTGAATCAAATTCTCTATGCCTGTGGGAAATTATATATATATATATATATATATATATATATATATAAAATCGGACAGAGCTCAGATGCTATCCATGTACTGTGTGTTTCACAGGCTGATAGAATGGAGCAGCCAGAGAAAATGTTTTTTTCTTTTTTCTCATCACTAATGAAACTGATCCAATTCACTGATGAAACTCAGGAGTGATTTTCTCGTTTGGGGAAATCACTGATGTCTGACGACTGAGGCACAAGTCGGCTTCGGGGCAGCTACAAGATACACCTCCGGGACTGTGTTTAGGGATTGATTCATTGGAACGATCCATCCACCTGGAGTATTGGTGACGGCTTAGTGGCATCGGAAGCTGTATACTGGTTGCTGATCCATCCATCACTTCTGCACCACTATGTCTCCCTTTCCATCACTGGTACCAGTATTATTGAAGCCAAGAATATGGATGTGTACATAGATATTCCTGTTGCTAATAACACTAACTATGAAGAAAGCCATGATGCTACTATGGCCACAACCTTCCTATGTAAGGGCAGCCCATACCTGATCCTTACTGCTATACTAGCCTATACCCTTCCGATAAAATGGTTTATACTGGCAAACGTATTAGGAACGTGACTGACAAGCGAGAACCCAGCAGACCTGTCCATCTCCAGCAGATTCCTGCATTTCTCACAGCCCCCTGACTGACTGCTTTAGGAAGCCCCATCATTTCCCAATCTTCCATGTTTACACTGAATTTCCACACCATTTGTAGCTATGTTGTGTCTGTGCAGTCCAGCACTGTCCCAGGTGAACTGCGTTCTGCAATAGTACTGGAAGCTATACAGAAATGCACATTAAGTATGAGGAGACCAACCTGTAGCCAGGGCAGAAGCTGCGAGCAGTGTGAGCAGTGACAGCAGAGCCTCCATGGTCACTGGTACAAGGAGCATATGCCTGGAACTGGATGACTTCTCCCAGTAATGTCTATTGCAGACATACAGGTCCCATCATGGAAGACGCGCTATCAGCACTGGAGATGAAGGACACCAGTGGGAATCACTCTCCTGAGGAAAGTGACCTGCCATGTTCTGCCGGCAGCACCTGACCTGCAGCTCCTTGAAGGCGCTTCCTTGTGTACACGACAAGTCCAGGCTGCAGCTTGTCTCTCAGATATTATTATGTCTTCCCTCCCGTGATAACAGTGTGGGATGTTTGGGGCTGGTGGAAGTAAGTGGAGGGGTAAGTGGAGCCCGCCTGTTCCAGCCCTCAGCCGCCCTGTTCCCGCCCTCGGCCGCCCTGTTCCCGCCCTCTACCTCAGCTGCCTCCTGCACCTCACACACATTCCTCTCACTCACTGTCTGTGTAATGGAGCTCTGCACGGTGCTTGTTATGAGGGACTGGTGCTGACACAAGTCAGCTTCCTCCTCTGTATACTTTTTATGTCTGGCAGCATGCCCTCATGACACAGTTAGTGAATGAATCAGTCATGCATTCACCATGACAGGGACATTCTTGGAGCTATTCGTCATTAAAACTTGTACACTGAAAATACTTGATGCAAACAATCCATAAATAGCAGCCCACGAGGGAATAAGTGGGAGCTACCTGCCTGCAAAGGTCATCTTCCTGCATTTACCCTATGGGGAGAGGCAACGGTGGAACTTTAGGGGTGCAGTCACATACAGGCCATAGGGGCCCCTTTGCCAGTAAAGCACTATAATGATGCAGGCCTGGTACGTGCCGGAATGGCGGCACATTTAGCATAGGCCTCTTTCACACTTCAGTCGTGCGACGTCAGTCAAAATCCATCAAAATGTGAAAAAAACGGATCCGCCATTTTTTTTGGCGGATCCGTTTTTTTCCCCTTGACTTGCATTAGTGACAGATTTTGACGGATGGTCGCCCGTTAGGTCCGTTTTTTGACGGATCCGCCATACAATTGGCGTCCGTCATTACAGAAAAACGTCCAATGCAACGTTTTTTTGGTCCGCCAAAATGCGGACAACGGCGGATCGGCCATTTTGTATAATGGCCGGCAGATCCGCCGGCATCCATTTTTGACGGAATCCGCCTGCGGATCCGTCGCCTCCATAGAAAACCATTGAAAATGCAGAAAACACTGTCCGGGGTTCTCTCAGTCCGGACTTACAGTCATGGCCAAAAGTTTTGAGAATGACACAAATATAAATTTTTACAAAGTCTACTGCTTCACTTTTTCTAATGGCAATTTGCATATACTCCAGAATGTTATAAAGAGTGATCAGCTTAACAGCAATTACTTGCAAAGTCAATATTTGGCTAGAAAATGAACTTTATCCCCCAAAACACATTTCAACATCATTGCAGCCGAGCCTTAAAAGGACCAGCTAACCTCTTTTCAGTGATTGCTCCATTAACACAGGTGTGGGTGTTGATGAGGACATGGCTGGAGATCAATCTGTCATGATTAAGTAAGAATGACACCACTGGACACTTTAAAAGGAGGCTGGTGCTTGGCATCATTGTTTCTCTTCTGTTAACCATGGTTATCTCTAAAGAAACATGTGCAGTCATCATTGCAATGCACAAAAATGGCCTAACAGAGAAGAGTATCGCAGCTAGAAAGATTGCACCTCAGTCAACAATCTATCGCATCATCAAGAACTTCAAGGAGAGAGGTTCCATTGTTGCCAAAAAGGCTTCAGGGCGCCCAAGAAAGACCAGCAAGCGCCAGGACCGTCTCTTAAAAGTGTTTCAGCTGCGGATCGGGCTACCAGCAGTGCAGAGCTTGCTCAGGAATGGCAGCAGGCAGGTGTGAGTGCATCTGCACGCACTGTGAGGCGGAGACTCTTGGAGCAAGGCCTGGTCTCAAAGAGGGCAGCAAAGAAGCCACTTCTCTCCAGAAAAAACATCATGGACAGACTGATATTCTGCAAAAGGTACAGGCAGTGGACTGCTGAGGACTGGGGTAAAGTTATTTTCTCTGATGAATCCCCTTTTCGATTGTTTGGGACATCAGGAAAACGCCTCATTCGGAGAAGACAAGGTGAGCGCTACCACCAGTCTTGTCTCATGCCAACTGTTAAGCATCCTGAAATCATTCATATGTGGGATTGCTTCTCAGCCACGGGAATCGGCTCTCTCACAGTCTTGCCTAAAAACACAGCCATGAATAAAGAATGGTACCAGAATGTCCTCCAAGAGCAACTTCTCCCAACCCTCCAAGAGCAGTTTGGCGATCAACAATGCCTTTTCCAGCATGATGGAGCACCTTGCCATAAAGCAAAGGTGATAACTAAATGGCTCAGGGAACAAAACATAGAGATTTTGGGTCCATGGCCTGGAAACTCCCCAGATCTTAATCCCATTGAGAACTTGTCGTCAATCATCAAGAGACTGGTGGACAAACAAAAACCTAAAAATTCTGACAAAATGAAAGCATTGATTGTGCAAGAATGGACTGCTATCAGTCAGGATTTGGTCCAGAAGTTGATTGAGAGCATGCCAGGGAGAATTGCAGAGGTCCTGAGAAGAAGGGTCAACACTGCAAATATTGACTTGCTGCATTAACTCATTCTAACTGTCAATATAAGCTTTTGTTACTCATATGTTTGTAATTATTTATTTCTGTCTGTGATAAAAACATCTGTCAAACACACATAAAAACCAGAGGGCAGCAGATCATGTGAAAATATAATATTTGTGTCATTCTCAAAACTTTTGGCCATGACTGTACATTTCCGGAACAAAATTTTCATCATTTCCGGGTGAAATCTTCTTGGCGGATCCGTCAGAAAACTGACCAGTTTTGCATCCGTTTTTTACACTTTTCTGACGGATCCGCCATTTTCACGCTTGGTGGACGTCACACAACGGAAGTACTAACGACCCTTAGGGTTATAAGGTGTCACCCATCCACAGGATAAGCGATAAGTTCTAGATCGGGAAGGGAGGAGGAGGTGTTCCGCCCACTGAGAACCTCACCAACTGGCAGATTTGGGCACTTTATCCCCATTAGGCTAAGGTCACAACACCATATTTTCTCTCATTCAAGAGAATAAGGCCGGGGTCACAGGATTATATGTTCTCTCGTGCAAGAGAATCGGAGTGGATTATTCAAATGACACTCAGCTCAAACTCTGTCAGAGCGCGAGCCGGATGTCAGTGCACTGTGCTCCAATTCTTTCGCAGAGCAGGTGTGGAGTAGACAGAGAAAGTAATCTCTCTATCTCCTCCATTGCTGGCATCCACAGTAATGTTTCACACGCACGCATAGACTTGTATGGGTGCATGCGATCAGATTATCAGATGCAAATGCTGCGATTGTCCTCTCATGTCAAATCGGAGCTGCCCCATAGTATAACATTGCATAGCACTTGGCCATGTTATATGCGTGGTGTGAGCGAGCCCTTATGCTAATCACACTTTGACCATAGTGTAATCCGATTTTCTCAGATGAGGAGAGGATGGGGAAAAAAATTTCTCCATTCTGTCAAAATCGAAAAACACTCAGATATCATCTGAGTGCAGTAAAATGTATTCCACTGACTCATTGACTTGCATGTCCAAATCGGACACATGCATGGCTCCATAGAATCACATTGGACCAAGTGCGATTCAATGTTTTGTCGAATCGCACTCAGCTCGAAAGTACGGTCATGTGATTGAGCCCTAAGAACGGAGTGCCATTGTGCTTGCTGGACTGCTGCCCCACTCATTATGTATGGGATAGCAGGAGTGCTATACACGGCTTTTTCCAGCAGCCCCAAAGAGACTTAATGAACGACTCTCCATTCTAAAGGTGCAGACAGATGGCCAAACGACATTGACAAAGATCGCATCGCAATGCTCGGACTGGCCGGCAGTTCTCCTGACCTAAGTGTGACAGCTGCATAGAAATACACACTGTCACACTCGAGTCAGGAGAGCCGCCGGTCAATCTGAGTATTGCAATACAATCGTCATCCGTGTTATGCAGCCGTCTATCCGTGACATGCCAACCTACAGCCAGGGTTCATAGCAGATGGTGATTTCGCTATACATAGCAGTGCTGCAGCACTGTTGTGTACAGCAGAAGCAATCAGACGATTGCAGGTTCAAATCCTCTAATGGGACTAACAAATACATTACAAAAAAAAAAATCTTTAAAAAAAAATGCAAACGTTCAAATCACCCCCCTTTTGCCCCAAATTAAGCATTAAAAAAATACACATATTTGGTGTCCATAAAAGTCAGATCTATCAAAATATAAACTAGATTAATCTGATCGGTAAAACAGTGTAATGAGAAAAATATCACAGGTCTACAAAAAACATATTTGTTGTAATCATTGCAGGTGACTGTACTTTTCTGAATCATCTTTTTGTCCTGTTTTCAAAAATGTATGTAGTTTTTCTGTAGCACATATAGTTTCCATGGAGCAGCATCATTATTATTATAAGGTATAGGAATATACTGGCGACATTAAGAAAACAGTAATCTACATATCAGAAAAAAAATTCTTCACCTTACAAAACAGTTTTTATTGAACCAAAATAATTTCACATGCAAAATAAAAACCAAAATATAAGCAGAAATTAAAAGTGCTTGACATTAGACTGTCGTTGATACGATTTTTCAGGGCTGTCCCTATATAACATCCAACAGTAATCTGCCATCATTTAGTCATTCCAAAAACCCTGGTAGCGGTGTTCAATTACTTTAATGTCCTGGTGAAATCGCTCGCCTTGTTCATCACTTACATCCACAAGATTTTGAAGAAAGAAATCTAAATGTGAATGCAAAAAGTGCATTTTCAGAGACATGCGACATCCAAGACACTGTATGCATTTAGCAGTTCCTCAACACCTTCAACATAATCGAGATTTTTGTTTTCCTAAGAAGTTTTCACAGACCCACTTGAAGATTTTCCAAGATCTCAGTTCCTTAACATTTAGGCTATGTGCACACATTCGGAATTGCTGCGGAAATTCCCACAGCATTCCCGCAACTCCCTGTCACGGGAAATACGCATTCGGAAATGGCATGCGTATTCCCGCACAACACTAGTGTTTTGCAAGCGTATTTAGCTTGCAGAATGCTAGCGTTTTCTGTGTCATCGCTTGGAAAACTGATTGACAGGTTGGTCAAACTAGTCAAACATAGTGTTTGACAAGTGTGACCAACTTTTTACTATTGATGCTACTTATGCAGCATCAGTAGTAAAAGATAGACTGTTAGAAATTATAAAAAAAAAAAAAAATCGTGATATTCTCACCTTCCGGCGGCCCCCGCAGCCTTCCCGGTCCTCAACGACGCTCCCGGCAACTCCCGTTCACAGTGATGCCTTGCGACAATGACCCCAGATGACGTAGCATCACGCTACGAGGTAATTCGCGCAAGACATCACTGGAAACGGGAGTTGCTGGGAGCCTCACTGAGGACCGAGAAGGCTGCGGGGGATGCCAGAAGGTGAGAATATCACGATTTTTTATTTTAACCCCTTTATTCCATCTGACGTACTATTCCGTCCATGTGCCCTGGGACTTAATTCCCAAGGACGGAATAGTACGTCATATACGATCAGCTGCGCTTCCGGAGGGAGCGCAGCTGATCGCGGCCGGGTGTCAGCTGATTATCACAGCTGACACTCAGCACTATGTGCCAGGATCGGTCACGGACTGCTCCCGGCACATCAACCCCTGGCACACTGCGATCAAACATGATCGCAGTGTACCGGGGGCACAGGGAAGCATTGCACAGGGAGGGGGCTCCCTGCGTACTTCCCTGAGATCCTCAGAACAGCGCGATGTGACAGCTCTGTCCTGAGGACTCCCTGCAGGACCCCAGATCCAAGATGGCCGCGGGGTCCTTCCAGGTCCTGCAGGGAGGCGGCTTCCTCAGTGCCTGCAAAAACAAATAAAACAAAGACAAAGTAAAACAAATAAAAATGACAAGTGTAAAAAAAAATTCCTAAATAAAGAAAAAAAAAATATTCCCCAATAAATTCATTTCTTCATGTAAATAAAAAAAACAAAACAATAAATGTACACATATTTGGTAACGACCCGCCCTATAAAACTGTCCCACTAGTTAACCCCTTTAGTGAAGCCCTTAAAAAAAAAAAAGGCAAAAGAACAATGATTTATCATCATACCGCCGAACAAAAAGTGGAATAACATGTGATCAAAAAGACGGATATAAATAAACATGGTACCGCTGAAAACGTCATCTTGTCCCGCAAAAAACAAGCCCCAATACAGCTCCATCACTGGAATAATAAAAAAGTTATAGCTCTCAGAATAAAGCAATGCCTAAATAATTACAAAAATAATTATTTTTTATATATAATCGTTTTTATTGTATAAAAGTGCCAAAACATAAAAAAGATATAAATGAGGTATCGCTGTAATTGTACTAACCAGAAGTATAAATGTAAGGTTCTTTGTCTCTGTTGACATGTTCCTTGAAACTCAGTTTTCCGTCGGCCATTTTGCTTTCTGTCTTTCTGCAGCTCTTGCCCTCAGTTAATATGGAGTTTCCAGTTTTCATGTTCCTGCCCTGATTCTTCCCTCTTGCTTCTTAAGCAGCCTCAGCTGAACAATCAGTGCTCCTGAATCAAGCCTCAGTCAGTCTGTGACCTGACTCCTGGAAGCCTTGGACTTGTACTCCAGCTATTCCCTACTGAGGAACCTTGGAACACTTTTGGACTCTGGAAACCTGCTGTTTGGTGAATCCATGTTTGCAGAGGAATTACGGTACAGAGAAGAGATCCTGAACCTGCTTTGGAGATTTATTGTAGTGCTTGAAGTTACTCTGGCCTGCTGTGTCTCCTGTCGCTGTTCCTGCAAACTGTGTGAACTTTTCAGCATGCTTGTATGAAGTAATACAAGTCATTTCATTTCAACCTATGTCTCCTGTGTTTTCCTCGCACCCAAGCACAAGACGCTATAGGAACTGTACACTATACATGACAAGATTCAGGAGACAATGTTTAGTGTCTGCTGGGTCTGGAAAGCCGTGTCTGCTGTGACTGTGGATATCAGATGTCCGTTTAATACCTTATGTGATGACAGTGGTTGTGACTTCTCACAACCATTCCAGGTGAGCGCATTCCCTTAAAATTTTACTCTGGAGTGTTACCACAGGTAAACACTATTGTTTTTTTTTTCCTTTCCTCTTCTCCTTCCAGCACCTCTGCCTTAAAAGATCTGGAAGATGGAGGCCCGCATAAAGGAACTTTGCGGAGTGACTGATACAATCCTTTCAGATGTACAGACTTTAAAAACCCGTTTTGCAAGCCTACAGGACCTCACTAATCATAATTTGCAAGTGTTTGGACAGACTACCCAGGAATTGCGAGCCAGGATTGAGGCTCTAGAGGAACGAGCCCAGGCTCCTGCCATAACCCCAAGTTCTGGGATCCCCAAATTACCTCCTTTTTGTTTTGGCGGTGAACGTGAGAAATTCAGGGGATTTATTAATCAATGCAATTTATTTTTCTCTGCACATGCTTCACAATTTCCCACTGAACGATCCAAAGTGCTTACTATAAACATGTTGCTTACCAATAAGGCTTTGATGTGGGCAAACCCTCTGATTGAGACTGAGGATGATTGTTTGAATCACCTTGATGCTTTTATTTCAGCCATGGGGCAGGTGTTTGATGACCCCAATCGAGGTGCAACAGCTGAAGCAGCCATGTTAACTTTGCGCCAAGGTAAGCGTTCAGTAGCCGAATATGCCCTGGATTTCAGGAGATGGGCTCTTGATACCACTTGGGACACTTCCGCTAAAAAATCTATTTTTCGGAAAGGGTTGTCTCCACTGATTAAGGATGAACTTGCTCATGCCGACCCTCCCACTGCGTTAGGTGACTTTATTAACTATTGTATCCGTATTGATGCTCGTCTGACTGAACGCAGACAAGAGAGATGGTTCGAAAATAATCGCACTAACCTTTTACTACCTCCCTCCTCAGCTAAGAAACCTTTGAGTAGGATCACAAGGGAACCAGAACCTGAACCCATGCAGGTGGACTCTTTACAAAGACGGGTTAGTGATGCACGCAAAGAAACATCGTATAAAGGAAAATCTATGTTTCTACTGTGGTAAGTCAGGGCACTTCATTATAAACTGCCCCAGCCGTTCTCGTAAGACTACTGCAGCAGTCATTCACTGTGAATGTTGCGAGAGGAGCTCTGTCATGTCCGAGCCTCAGGCTCCAGAGAGATCTGCTGCAAGAGATCTTGATTTCTCGGACTTAAACTCTGTTAGTTCTGGGGACGATGACGGTATAAACGCTGCAATTTTTCAAGTTTCCTCAGCGGTGTCCCAGCTGAGTTGTAAAAGAAACAATTCTCATTGCTTCCTTTCCATCAAACTCTGGGTTGACTCAGTCTGGGTGTCTAGCTCTGCTATGATCGACTCAGGAGCAAGTGGAAATTTTATGGATATCTCCTTTGCTCTGAAACAGGGGATACGTTCAGTGAAGAAGGCTACTCCAGTACAGATGGAGACTGTGGATGGCTCTCTACTGACTTCTGGACCAGTGGATCAAGAAACAGAGCCTTTGAGGGTCCTTATGGGTAAAGATCATCAGGAGAAAATGTCTTTTATGCTTATCTCTTCTCCCCACTTTCCCATCATTCTAGGGCTACCATGGCTGCAGGCGCAGAATCCTACGATTAACTGGGAGACCAAGGAATTACACTTTCCGGAGAAACAGATGAGTCAAGGAGTTTCAGCTTGCTCTGTTCCTAAAGGAACCATGTCAGTCCCTGAACTACCAGCTGTATACCAGGACTATGTGGATTTATGTGACAAGAAGAACGCTGATCAGCTTCCTCCTCACCATCCATATGATTGTCCAATTGAATTATTGCCCGGAGCCGAGATACCTTTTGGTAAGATCTACCCCCTAGCGGGGCCCGAGCTAAAAAGCTTTGAAGGATTATATAGACGAAAATTTAGCCAAGGGCTTCATACGCCCCTCTTCATCTCCCGCAGGTGCACCCATCTTCTTTGTGAAGAAGAAAGATGGATCTCTGAGACCCTGCATAGACTATAGGGAACTCAATAAGGTTACTATTAGAAACCGTTATCCATTGCCTTTAATCCCTGAGTTGTTGGAGAGAGTGCGGCATGCCAAAAATTTTCTCTAAACTGGATCTCCGTGGGACCTATAACTTGGTCCGTATTAGACCTGGGGATGAATGGAAGACTGCTTTCAGGTCACGCTATGGACACTTTGAATAACTAGTTATGCTTTTGGTCTGAGTACCGCCCCAGCCACTTTCCAACACTTCGTGAATGATATCTTCAGGGATCTCCTAGATACATTTGTGGTGATTTATCTGGATGATATTCTAATTTTTTCTAACTCCACAGAGGAACATCATGGACATGTGAGAATGGTCTTAGAACGCCTAAGACAAAACATCTCTACATCAAGCTTGAAAAATGTGAATTCCATAGGACCGAAATTCAATTTCTGGGGTATGTACTATCTACGCAAGGGATTAGTATGGATGGAAGCAAGACCCAAGCCATCAAGGATTGGCCAATTCCTAGAAATGTGAAGGAGGTGCAGCGTTTCATCGGGTTTGCCAACTTCTATAGACGTTTCATTAAGAATTTTTCTGAGGTAGTGTCACCTATCACCCAACTTACCCGGAAACAGTCTAGGTTCTCCTGGACCCCGCAAGCTCAGGAAGCATTTTCCTGTTTAAAGGATAAATTTACCACCGCACCTATCTTAGTACATCCCAACCCCGAGCTTGCCTTCATAATAGAGGTGGATGCTTCAGACTGTGCCGTTGGAGCTATACTCTCTCAGAGAACAGGTGAGAAGAATGTCTTGCATCCCTGTGCCTTCTTTTCCCAGCAGTTGTCTTCGGCTGAGAGGAACTACGATGTGGGCAATAGAGAATTGTTGGCCATTATTGCCGCCTTCAAGGAATGGAGACACCTTCTTCAGGGAGCTGCACAGCAAATAGTCGTCCTGACAGACCATCGTAACCTTGAATTTATCAGGTCGGCTAAGTGCCTGACTCCTCGCCAGGCTCGCTGGAATCTTTTCCTAAACCAATTTAATTTTGTCATTTCTTATAGACCAGGTCGCGCAATGGAAAGGCTGATGCACTCTCTAGGATTCATTCAGCAGAGACACGTCCACTTACTCCTCCTAAGACTATTCTTCCTGACTCTAGATTCCTGGGAGTGATTCATAATCAAGACCTACTTAAGGACATCAAGGAAGCATACCATGCGGATTCTTTGTTGGCTCAACCCTAAGGGACGTAAGTCTTGTCTTTAAGAATGGTGTGTGGATTCAGGGACAACGTCTGTATATACCTGAAACAGTCAGATTGAGAGTATTGCAACTCATCCACGATTCCAAGATAGCCGGGCATAGGGGAATTCTAAAGACACAAGAATTTCTTTCTCGTTTCTTTTGGTGGCCCACTTACAGGAAAGATGTCTTAAACTATGTCACTTCATGTGAAGTCTGTGCAAGATGCAAAACACCTCGCTCCTCACCAACTGGTCTGTTGCAACCTCTTCCCACCCCGTCCCGCCCGTGGGGATCCATTTCTATGGACTTCATTGTGGAGTTACCAGCCTCTCAAGGAAGAACACCATTCTAGTGGTTGTTGACCGTCTAACAAAGGCAGCTCATTTTATCCCTTGTGTCGGCTTACCCACTGCAAAACAGACATCAGACTTGATAATTAAGAATGTGTTTCGCTTACATGGAGTACCGGATGAGGTCATTTCGGATCGAGGGGTGCAATTCACTTCAAGGTTTTGGCAAAATTTCTGTGCAGCATTGGACATTAAAGTAAACCTTTCTTCTGCTTTTCATCCCCAGACTAATGGACAGACAGAACGAACCAATCAGACCCTGGAGCAGTATCTCCGCTGTTTTATCTGCCACCTACAGGATGATTGGGTGGATCTACTTCCACTGGCTGAGTTCTCTTATAACAACTCTCAGAGCGCCTCCACTAAGCAGTCTCCTTTTTACTCCAATCTAGGTTATCATCCTAACATTCTTCCTCGATTTCCCATAGATACGCCCTTGCCGGCAGTGGCTGAAAGAATCACTTCTTTACAAAAGAATATGGATCTTCTAAAGGAAAATCTAGAATTGGCTCAGGAAAGGTACAAGAAAGCAGCAGATAAATTTTGTAAACCTGCACCAGCTTTCAAGGTAGGAGATTTGGTCTGGCTGTCAACCAGAAATCTTAAATTAAAGATTCCATCGTCTAAATTGGGACATAAGTACATTGGACCTTATAAGATCAATAAGATTATAAGTGCTGTTGCTTGTCGTCTTCAACTGCCCAGAACTATGAGAATCCACCCTGTCTTTCATGTATCCCTACTAAAGGCTGCAACACCAATACGTTTCCTGGACGTTCTTCTCCTTGCCCTGACCCAGTGCTGGTCGATGGTCAGGAAGAATTTATGGTGGAAAGGATTCTAGATTCCAGGTTGTACAGAAATCAGTTGCAATATTTGATTAAATGGCAGGGCTACCCAGTGGAGGACAACTCATGGGAACCAGTCAATAATGTAAATGCTCCTCGCCTGCTCCGCCAGTTTCATCACAGGTACCCTGACAAGCCTGGTCTGAGGTCATCCGGAGGTTGTCCCTAAGGGGGAGTAATGTAAGGTTCTTTGTCTCTGTTGACATGTTCCTTGAAACTCAGTTTTCCGTCGGCCATTTTGCTTTCTGTCTTTCTGCAGCTCTTGCCCTCAGTTAATATGGAGTTTCCAGTTTTCATGTTCCCGCCCTGATTCTTCCCTCTTGCTTCTTAAGCAGCCTCAGATGAACAATCAGTGCTCCTGAATCAAGCCTCAGTCAGTCTGTGACCTGACTCCTGGAAGCCTTGGACTTGTACTCCAGCTATTCCCTACTGAGGAACCTTGGAACACTTTTGGACTCTGGAAACCTGCTGTTTGGTGAATCCATGTTTGCAGAGGAATTACGGTACAGAGAAGAGATCCTGAACCTGCTTTGGAGATTTATTGTAGTGCTTGAAGTTACTCTGGCCTGCTGTGTCTCCTGTCGCTGTTCCTGCAAACTGTGTGAACTTTTCAGCATGCTTGTATGAAGTAATACAAGTCATTTCATTTCAACCTATGTCTCCTGTGTTTTCCTCGCACCCAAGCACAAGACGCTATAGGAACTGTACACTATACATGACAATAAAACTACTTCATCAATTTTACCACACGCTGAGCGGTATAAACGCCCCCCCAAAAAAAATTCATGAATTGCTGGTTTTTGTTCATTCTGCCTCCCAAAAGTCAGAATAAAAAGCGATCAAAATATGTCATGTGCTCGAAAATGGTACCAATAAAAATGTCAACTCGTCCTGCAAAAAATAAGACCTCACATGACTCTGTGGGCCAAAATAAGAAAAAATTATAGCTCTCAAAATGTGACGATGCAAAAACTATTTTTTGCAATAAAAAGCGTCTTTTAGCGTGTGACAGCTGCCAATCATAAAAACCTGCTATAAATAGTAAATCAAAACCCCTTTATCAACCCGTAGTTAGGAAAAAATAATAAAATTTAAAAAAATTATTTATTTCCATTTTCCCATTAGGGTTAGGGTTAGGGTTGGGGCTAAAGTTAGGGTTAGAGTTGGGGCTAAAGCTAGGATTAGGGTTAGGGTTGGGATTAGGTTTAGGGGTGTGTTAGGGTTAGGTTTGTGGTTAGGGTTGGGATTAGGGTTAGGGGTGTGTTGGGGTTAGGGCTGGAGATAGAATTGTGGGGTTTCCACTGTTTAGGCACATCAGGGGCTCTCCAAACGTGACATGGCGTCTGATCTCAATTCCAGCCAATTCGGCGTTGAAAAAGTCAAGCGGTGCTCCTTCCCTTCTGAGCTCTGCCATGCGCCCAAACAGTTAGTTTACCCCCACATATGGGGTATCAGCGAACTCAGGACAAATTGCACAATAACTCTCAGGGTCCAATTTCTTCTGTTACCCTTGGGAAAATAAAAATTGGGGGCGAAAATATCATGTTTGTGGAAAAAAACATGATTTTTTATTTTTTTGGCTCTACGTTATAAACTTCTGTGAAGCACTTGGGGTTCAAAGTTCTCACCACACATCTAGGTAAGTTCCTTTAGGGGTCTAGTTTCCAAAATGGGGTCACTTGTGTGGGGTTTCCACTGTTTAGGCACATCAGGGGCTCTCCAAACGCGACATGACGCCCGCAGACTATTCCATCAAAGTCTGCAATGCAAAACGTCACTACTTCCCTTCCGACCCGCGACGTGTGCCCATACAGTAGTTTTATTCGGACTCCCATGACAGCACCACGATTGAGTGGATTCGCCCTTCAGGAACAGGAAACCTACAGATACAAGAAGGGCGGCCCTCTCACACGCATCAGTTGTTTTCCTGTTCCTGGAGACCGGATCCTACAGACTCATGCAAGGATGTCTCAGGCCCAGACGGTCTACTCAGGTAGCGGGGGGGTCTCCTACCTCAACCGGTGCGGTGATCTTGGAAGCGCCACGGTGCTCCTGGCTGGACAGCACGGCAGTGGGCGAGCAGCAGGGAGCAGGGTCCGGAGGATCGGCTGTCTCCAGAGGTAACAACAACGAGGTAAGTATGCCCCCAGGCTCCCTAGAGCTCGCCTGGCTTGTCCTGGGGCGGCGGTGCTCGACAGTGCGGGCGCTCTCTCTCCCTGTCTCACAGCTGCAAGCCTGCAGGGCGCTCCCGCGGGGGTGCCGGGTAGCGGCGGGGGGCGGCACCCGGGGTCTCGGACGCCGGCTGGCACGTGGGGTTCCCTCTCCCGGGCGCTCCCGGGCCGGAAGCACCATCGTTGGCGCCGGGTGACGTCCGGGGGCGGAGACGACGAGTATTTCTGGGTCGTGGGCGCCAAGTGCGGTACTGCACATGCGCGGACTCCCAAAAGATGGCGGCCACCACCCTGGGTGACAAGAGCCCTGTATAGAGCAATTGAGGAGCAGGGGAGGCTGGGAGGGAGGCGTGGCATAAACTGCTGTCATGGTGCCGGAAAGGGGAGGTATATAGGGCAGTCAAGCAGGGGGACCCATGTTTCTGGCCCATTCTTTGATAATGGAGGATGAGCAGCTGCAACCATTGCAGCAAGATGAAGCTCCAAAGCAGATATCGGCAAAGAAGTCCCAGAAGTCCCAGACCCGTCAGAAGATCCAGGACACCAACCGGAGCCAGTCAGGTCGAAAGGTCTCTTCCAGTCAGCAGGTGACAGCTTCATCCAAGATATCTCTCCCTCGTACTCCAGTACCTATTCTCTGCAGATACTGGTAAGTGATCTACGTGAATGTTCACTCAGTGACGCAGCCTCCCCTTATGTTCTCATTTTAGGGGAAGAAATGCACAGATAAAACAAGGCACAGGGAAAGCGCCCTCTGTGGATGCCCCCTACCGGACCTTGTCTGAAAGAATTATGCCCCCCTGTATCCAGCAGACAGTGAGGTCTCAGGAAAGGGGAAAGGGGGAGTAGCTTTAGCGGAAGAGAGTCTAGATTGCCCCTTTGATATTCCCTCAGGTGGCAGAGGAGACCCCCAACTTCACCCTGAATCTGAAGGATATCATCAAGTCTGAAGTGAGGGATTCCCTAAGATCCCTGATGCAGGCGGAAAGTTCTAGGCAGAGAGATCTTCTAGAGTCGGACTCATCGGCAGACTGGAGTAGAGATGAGGAACCCCCTGATCCATCCTTATCGGCTTCTTCGTCCGAGGAGGACTCCAACCGCTTTTGTCTGCCCTTAGACCGTGTAGACAAGCTAGTAAAAGCGGTCAGGGGTACGATGGGTATAGTGGAGCCCAAACCAGAAATGTCCATGCAGGATATTATGTTTAAAGGGTTGGATCAGAAGAAACGAAGGGCCTTTCCCTTAAATAAAAAAATCCGCGAGCTAATCCTCCACGAATGGAGGAACCTGGAAAAGAAGGGCTCTCTACCTCCGGCCCTTAAGCGAAGATATCCCTTTGATGAGCCAGCCACCAGTGTTTGGGATAAAGCTCCCAAGCTAGATGCCCCGGTTGCCAAGGCATCGAAAAAATCTTCCTTGCCTTTTGAGGATATGGGGGTCCTTAAGGATGCTCTGGATAGGAAGGCAGACATTTTTCTCAAAGGAACCTGGGAGATGGCGGCCGGTTCCTTAAGACCGGCGGTTGCATCCACATGCACGGCCAGATCTATGATGGTCTGGCTAGACCAGCTAGAGACTCAACTAAAGGAGGGGTCCCCCGGGACACAATCCTAGGTGCCCTGCCAACAATACAGGGAGCTGCAGCTTTTCTGTCGGATACCTCAATAGATTCTGGCAAAATGGCAACTAGGGCAGCGAGCCTCTCCAACGCGGCCCGCAGGGTGCTGTGGCTTAAATGCTGGCCAGGCGACATAGAAACAAAATCCAAACTTTGTGCCATACCCTGTGAAGGGGAATATCTCTTTGGGCCTGTCCTAGACGAGCTATTGTATAAAGCAGGAGATGAGAAAAAGAAATTCCCCAGCCTAGCGTCCTCATCTTATCATCGGCCGTTTAGTAGGGGGAGATTCGGTCAAAGAAAGCTGACAAGAGATCGTCCCAAATGGGAGGACAGAGGAAGAAAGGTACCGGGTTCATGTTCGGGGGGTTTTTCTGGAGAACGGAAAAAAAAACCTCAATGACTAGCAACCCCCATAAGGGGTAGACTGTCAGCCTATTATCCATCCTGGGTCCAGATCACCAACAGCAGTTGGGTGAGAGGAGTCATATTATCAGGTCTGAAGCTTGACTTCAGTTCAGTCCCTGGGAATAGATTCAAGATGACTCCTATATGCCCTCTCAAATACAGCAGTCGGCCTTAGAGACAGAAATAGTGGATTTGTGCCACAAAAGGGTCCTATTACCGGTACCAAAGTTAGAAGAGGGTAAAGGATTTTACTCTTCCTTATTTCTTGTAAAAAAAAAACAGATAATTCTTACAGGACCCTCATTAATCTTCGGTGTCTGAATAAATTTCTGATAGCTTGGCCCTTTAAAATGGAAACAGTTGGTTCGACAATAAAGTTGTTTCAAAACTGTTTTATGGTGGTTTTAGATTTAAAAGATGCGTACTACCATGTACCTATTCATGCAGATCACCAACGTTTTTTAAGGGTGGCGGTTTCCATGGATAGCGTAATCCGTCACTTTCAGTATAGAGCGCTACCCTTTGGGCTCTCATTGGCTCCTCGGGTATTCACAAAGATAGTTTCCGAAGTTATGGCCAATCTAAGAGAATATGACATCTTGATTGTACCATACTTAGACGACTTCTTGATTATTGGAACCTTGGTTGACCATTGCCGTTCACAATTGGAAAAATCCATATCCATTTTAGAGCACATAGGTTGGTTAATAAACCGTGATAAGTCCCGTTTACAACCCTTGAGGGTCCAGCAATTTCTTGGGCTCATTTTAGATTCGAAAGTTTAGGATTGTTGTCTGCCAGCCAACAAAATTGTTCAGATTCGTCAATAGGTTTTTCGAGCAATAAATAGGCCAACTATAACCCTTAGACATGCCATGTCCCTTCTAGGCTCCTTAACAGCTTGTATTCCAGCTGTCAGATGGGCTCAGCTCCACACCAGAACCCTTCAAAGAGATATCCTGACTAATAGTAGTTATCGGCCGATTTCTCTTCTTAACTGTGATTTGAAGCTCTGGGCGAAGGTACTGGCGAACCGGGTGTCTCACTTGGTTCCCCTCCTGGTGCAGAGCGATCAGGCTGGGTTTGTATTGGGTAGGGAGGGGAGGGAAAACTCCACAAAAATCTTACACCTAGTCCATGGGGCAGTTTCCCGAAAAACGCCTTTGTTGTTGTTAAGTACTGATGCCGAAAAGGCGTTTGACCGCATAGATTGGTCTTACATGAAGTCGGTCCTACGCCTATTTAATTTTTCTGATCGTTTTATAGACTCCATTTTTACACTTTACACTTCGCCCACTGCCAGAGTCAAAGTGAACAATTCTTTTTCGGCTCCATTCTCTATATCCAATGGAACCCGTCAGGGCTGCCCCTTGTCTCCCAGTCTGTTCGCTCTGTGCCTTGGAGCCTTTGTTACAGGCTTTTCGTACACACCCAGACATCCGAGGCGCGTCCACGCCTAAAGGCGAGGCCCTCGTATCCGCATACGCTGATGACATCATGCTTAGTATTACTAACCCGGAGACCACTATACCCGCTGTGCTGGATCTTTTTCACCATTTTGGTACTCTTTCAAACTTCAAAATCAATTATAATAAATCGGTCGCGTTTGCTATCGGCTTTTCCAGTGACACTCTAACCCGCCTCCAACGAATGTCACCGTTCACCTGGAAGACAGACCATGTAAAATATTTAGGCATTCTTATTCCGAGGGATATTTCTCGCCTATACGCTTTGAACCACCTATGCTTACTCTCCTCGGTTAGGACACAGCTCCAACGTCTACGAATACCGTTCATGTCTTGGTTGGGCCGAAAAAATTATCTGTCCACATATATAGTCCCAAAATTCCTCTACTTATTCCAGGCAGCTCCTATATTCCTTCCCAATTCCTTTTTTCGTGCCTTACACGTTCTATTCTCACTGTTCCTATGGAACCAACGTCCGGCTCGTATCGCTTTTTCGACTTTGACTCTGCCCACAGATGCAGGTGGAGTGGGTATGCCCGACCTGAAGAACTATTACTTCGCTTGCCATCTTCGTCGTTGGGTGGAGATAAACAGCTGGAACAAAAGGTCTTTCTTGTCCTCCCTAGAAACGGCTCTTCTTTCGCCTAAGGAGGCACTTGAGTTATGGGGTGTGCATACTCAGATCCCTCGTACACGCAGCTTCTCCCCTCTTCTGAAGGGTTTGCTTCACACATGCCTGAACTGTCTACATCATGATTCTATGAGTAAGTTCCCCTCTCCGCTCATGCCTGTACGCTTACTCCCTTTGTTGACTTGCTCGGATGAGGGTTTTTGGACTTTTCAGGGTTTGTGGAGCAAGCTGGTAACGCCCCTCAATTCCTTTTTTGCTGGAGGCAATGTCCCTTCGATGGAGGGCCTGTCATCCATCCTCGGACCTACACGCGCCAACTTTTTATCGCTAGCACATGTACATCATGTCTGTCAGACCTTTTTGGAGCAACATCGTCCCTTACGGGCTGCCTCCAACTTGGAACGGCTGTTGCTGGCGCGGAGTCCTGTCAAAGGCGTGATCTCCACCATTTACAAATGGCTTATGTCTCTTCGCTCTGATACTGAACCTACTTACCTTGCTGCCTGGGAACGGGAACTGGGACACCCGTTGTCTCTACGAGTTGCCAGGTGTATTAAGAGACACGCACTGGGATTTTCTAGATGCGGTCGCACCAAAGAGAATTCTTATAAACTGATTGCCAGGTGGTATCGAACCCCGTCCTTCCTATTTCGCCATGGCTTGCAGACCTCTGACACTTGCTGGAGATGTGGGGCGGGTTCAGGAACTTATGTTCACATCTGGTGGGATTGTCCCCTCATTGTGCCCTTCTGGAAGGCGATACGACAAAAAATCAAAGATATCTGCCTCCTGCCTTGTGATTTACCCAGGGATTCAGTCCTTTTTTGGGTACCGACAACGGGTTACAACCCCATTAAGCACAAACTGGCGACCTTTATGTTGACGGCTGCCAAACTTCTAGTGCCTAGGCATTGGCTGTCTACTGTGGCGCCTTCTTTGGAGGAGTGGACTGTTGCTGTGGACCATATCAGGGACATGGAAGACCTGTCGGCATGGATCAACCATACCCGGGATAAATTCCAGACCATCTGGTCCCCGTGGATTGCCTTTCGTACCCCTTCGCCTACATAGTGTAAGTGATTCATTGGAGTACTATTTTTGTATGTAAGATTCTCTGCCAAGTGGTGTGCTGTGGGCGGAGGCCAAGGGCGACCCCCCCTCTCCTTCTTCCTTCCCCTATTTTTCTTTATTTCCTCTTATATTTTCTGTGTCTTCTTGTTATATTTTGTTCTTAGTTTTTGTTCTTGTAGAATGTTATTGGGGTTCGTTGGTTTGGGAACCCAATTTGTGTGCCAAATCTCACGCAATACTAGTAGTGATCCTCGATCACGCCGTTTCATTCAGATATATGATGCTTTATTTTATTGAACATGATTTGATATGATGACGCTTGGCTTATATTATGTGACATGTTTTGTTACTGTTCATACCCTTGATATGTGTTATACATGTGTGTTAATAAATACATATTCAACAAAAAAAGAGATATCCTGACTAATGACAAGGTCCTGGGATCTCTGGAAAAGAGGATGACTTTACGCCCCTTTACCGTAGATTCCTTAAGATGGTGGCTTAACAAAGTTAACTTATCAACGGGGTTCCCTGGAAAATCGCATATCCCACGTTGTAACTACAGATGCCAGTCCCTCGGGTTGGGGGGCCTGTATGGGGGAGATCGTGGTCCAGGGACAATGGGACCCCCTAATAGAGAGTTCCTCCAACTTTAAAGAACTCTCGGCTGTAGAGCTGTCAATTTAAAAACTACTTGTATACCTGCAGGGTCACCACGTCAGGATTCTCTCGGACAACCAGGTAGCAGTGGCATATATCAACCACCAGGGTGGAACCCGGTCCGAGGCTCTGATGAGAGTGGTAGAGCGCATGTTCCAGACAGCAGAAAGACATTTTCTATCCCTGACAGCACTACACATAAGAGGAAAGGACAGCACCACAGCAGACTTTCTAAGCCGCAACACACTAAGACAGGGAGAGTGGTGCCTGAATGCAGCTATTTTCACCCAGATTGTCCGTATGTGGAGTCAACCAGACGTGGACCTCTTTGCTACCAGACAAAACAGGAAAGTGGAAAAATTCTGTTCACTGAATCCGACAGAAAGACCTCTCGTGGTGGACGCTTTCCTGACAAAATGGGATTTCTGTCTGGCATACGCCTTCCCCCCACTAGCCCTGTTACCCCTAGTTGTAAGGAAGGTCAGAGAAGACAGAGCAAGAGTTATACTTATTGCCCCTTTCTGGCCCAGAAGAGCCTGGTTTTCATGGCTGAGAACAATGTCAGTCTGCGACCACTGGGTTCTTCCGGATCTTCCGGACCTTCTCTTCCAGGGCCCAGTCAATCACCCACAAGTGGCGGGACTCCATCTGACGACGTGGAGTTTGAGAGGTCGTTATTGAAAGGCAAAGGGTTCTCTCACAATCTGATTAACACGCTACTAAAAAGTAGGAAATTAGTTACAACAAAAATTTATGCTAAAACCTGGGAAAGATTTCTGGCCACCACTCACCTCAGATCTGAGGGAGAGATTCCTATAGGACAGATTTTAGAATTTCTGCAGAGAGGTTTAGATCTAGGTCTGGCTACTAGTACCCTGAAAGTACAGGTATCAGCCCTTGGTGCCCTATTCAACTGTGAAATTGAGAGAAATATCCAGGTTTATCAAGGCTGCAGACAGAATGAGACCCATGCATAGAGCAAGGCACGCACCATGGGACTTAAACCTAGTCTTTACGGCTTTGACGGAGGCTCCGTTTGAACCCATGGTGTCTGCCTCGATTAAAAATCTATCCCTCAAGCTAGCCTTCTTGGTAGCCATCACGTCTGCTCATAGAATAGGCGATATTCAGGCACTCTCCAGAGACCCTCCTTACACGCAGATTCTGGAAGACAGGGTAATAATTAGACTAGACCCTGCCTATTTACCCAAAGTCGCCTCTCACTTCCATAGAATGCAGGAGATAGTTCTCCCCTCCTTCCTTCCTAACCCCACTAACCATAAGGCCAGAGTCACACTAGTGAGAAATACGGACGATACAAACAATGTTATTCTATGGACAGCTCCCATCATCCGTTTTTTTTCTCGTCCGTTTTATACGAGCGATTTAAATCGCAGCATGCATGCTGCGATTTGCACTGTATTACGGCCGAGACTCGCCAATGCAAGTCAATGGGTGCGTGAAAAAATCGGATTGCACACGGACCAGACGTGTGACTTGCGAGAAATACGCAAGACTTCTCCTGGTGACAGGAAATTCAATCATGCTTTATCAGGAAGTTTTGACATGCAAATTAGCCTGGCAGACTCCACTCCAAACCAGGAAGCATGCCTCCACGGAGTCAAGCGTCATGGCCAGACATATCAATGTCGAGATGTTAATTGTGTTGGTGCAAGAAAAGCCTGTGCTGTGGACCAACCTGACGCACATTATGCCGACCGCACACGGAAGGAGGCGGCATGGAGGTCAATATGTGGGCACATGTTCCCCGATTTTGAAGAGCGACCTCGTGTGGTGCAGCAACAAATTAGTAAGTTGATTGATGTACCAAGTTTGTAATGAGTGAACCTAAAACCTTAAATGCAGCATATGTTATGTGTTGACTATATGTCACATATTTTATAGTATACACATTGGCAAAATAACAGCCCACATTACACTGAGGTCTACATAGTCAAACACACACAATGTGATTGATAATGTTTTTATTCTCTTTAAATTTTCAGTGAATGATGTCACTAGACGGTGGTGGAGTTGCCGGGACCAGTACCGGCGTGAACAGCAGCAATTAGGCCGGAGTGGTGATGCAGCACCCAAAAAACGAAAATACCTGTACTATGACCGGTTGAATTTTCTGGCCCCAAGCATGGGTCTTAGACCGTAAGTGCATGCATGAAGGTACACCTTATACACATGCTGTACGTTCACCAGTAATAATTTATTGTAATGTTCAATGTTTTATATCAAACAGAACGGAGTCAAACCTTACTGAACGTGAGACTGCTTCAGGCTCCGAGGTCAACATTGACCCTGTCGGTGAAGGTGACGAAGTGGCTGGCCCATCTTCGGCACCCCCCGACAGCAATCAGCCACCAGCAGCACCATCAGCATCAGCAGCACCATCAGCATCCACAGCAGCATCAGCATCCACACAGGAGGCTAATCCCCAGGATGATGATGGGGCCCACAGCAGCAGTCCTACTGTGCCCCTAGAAATGTAACCCCTGCCTTCTGCCATACTTCTTCGTGGCCGGTGCAGAAGGGTGCTTTCCACCTCTGGCACAAGGAGGCAAGTTGATACTGGGGTGCTGAACTATTTGTCCAGGGCTGCCCATGACGATGGGGAAGAAGCCTTCTTCCGCAGTCTTGCACAATACTTGCATCCGCTGGCGCGTTCAGTCAGGTTGCGGGCCCGAGGTGCTATACAGATTCTGCTCAACGCATGTACCCCACCAAACAATCCAACTCCTATTTTTCTTTTTTTGGAAAGGTGGCAAATGTCTGGCAGCAACCTTCTGCCGCTGCAAGACCTTCCAGAGCAGCAGTCAGGAGAAGCAGCTTCGGCACCCCCATCCTTCCAGTCACAGGCCACCCAAACCCAAGTCCAACCTCACTATGGATACGTGTGCACCTGTTCAATATGGCCACTTGAGCAGACACAATGTTGGAGGCTGGTCCCAACATGTGTCTGCTCGACATGGCCATATTGGGGGGTATGAATCCATGGGTTATTCCCATAGCCAGGAGGTAATGCATCCATACCCTCCACACCACTATTATGTTCCTCAAACACAGGAGCAAACCTTGGGCCAGAATACTGCCTGGCCATCTTTCCTAGCCTAGGTTGATAGTCAGGTTGGCCAACAATCTAGACCAAGTTCTGCACATGGTGACTGTCCGCCCTCACCACCACCCCCAACTTACCACAACCTATAATTTCTGCATTTGTTATTTTTGTTTTTGCTTAACATTTGTCCTTTGTGACACACTTCTATATTATTGGCCCTGAATGGTAGGCCTTAACTGCCATATGATGGTAATATGGTGTAAAGAATTTTGATACAAAGAAAATCAGAATTGCCAAAAAAACACAAACCATGAGTCTGATGTATTCTTAAATCATTTTTTTTTATCATACTAGATTTAATGGTTTCATCAAAAGACTTATACACTTCAAAGGGTGAACAAAAAAAATTGCACTGTTACAAACTGCCATAACAACTACATAGATACCACATTCTGTTGCCAGGGAGTAGATCCCTCAGGGGAAACAAAATAATTGGTTAAACATCACGCACTTTTTGCCCAGAGGGCTGACGACGTTGAAGAAAGACGGGTGTTGCAGTAGTACAATCAGTACTTACATATGTGTGGCCCAGCTGCGCTTGGTACACATGTTTCCTGGAGAGTGCACAGGAAGGTAATTGTAAAACCTGATATTCATTCACGCACACTACCCAACACTACCACCAGAGGGCATCTTAGACTATTTAAGTTAGTGTGACGTAGGAGTTAGTTAGTTAGTTCAAGTGTTCAGTCTTGGAGGGAGTGGAGAGAAGACTGATTCCTGACAGAGCTCAGGTAGTTCATCTTGAGCCGAAGTGGAGGCTAGTACGAGTGGAGGAAATCACTCTAGCCTAGTCAGAGCTACATCTGAAGCCGTTATCTCAGAACAAGCTGCCTGTGTTCCCTAAGAACGTGGAAAGTGACTCTCGGAGCTACAGCGTGTATACAGTCTGACGGAACGTCCTGTGAGCTGCTCTGGACAGAGTTTAGAAAGGAAAGAAGGAAGGGGACTACAGCAGTTATAACATCGAGTCAACTGAGAGCAGGTCAGCGAGCATTGGAAGGAAAGCTGACAACTACACCTACTGCTACCCGTGCTTATGTTAAGGGCGAGAGCAGGGCGACAGGCGAGTGGTGAAAGAAGGACAAGTGACTTAGGTGACAGATCACCTTCACTAAATTGACCGGACACCGGGTCCGAAGCATTGCTAGTACTTCATGGCTAGTGATAGAAAATCCGGAGGCCCTGCTGGACTTCAAGTCGCAGAGGGTAGCCCTAAGTGTTGATACGTAACTGGAGTCAGGGAGAACAAGGACTTTTAGCAAGGCCAAGCTTAGAAGGACTTCGTTCTTGCCAACATCTGAGCATCAGAGACAGAAAAGACTCTACCACAATGTCAGCCGGGCGTAGCTGCTGCATTACGAGTTAAACTTGACTTCATGCAAGTTAGGACTCACATATATTTCAAAGGTAAAGGAGGCCTTAAACCTGCTCAGCAATTCCTTGAATGTGCATTCTCCAACCTGACCAGCTTCCCGGGACATACCTGCCAACAACATCAGTAAAGGTATGGAAAGAGACTGAATTGTGTGTGACTGACTTCTTATCTGCACCCTGCAACACCATTGACTTTGAGGGAACAGTCCCACCTGTGGGGGACTTAACATCTAGCTGCTTAATAACATCCCCTCAGAAGATTAACCCTGCAGCGCTGGTCTATCTGATCAGAAACCACAGGTGGCGTCACGAACAACTATTACTACAATCCCCTGTAAATATTTCCCCCATTGTATGAGCGCCCAGGGCCACGGACCGAGCTCTGCTGCCAGTGACATTCCCCATAGACTTCCATGGGCTCGGTGCCGAGTACCCCCTAGCCCTGGTACCGTGTGCGCATCACATACTCCACTTCATCATCACCATTGGATGGACACTCATGGTATCTAGTGAAATTATGCAGAACAACACACGCCTGTATAACCACATTAACATTGCTTCACCAAGTTGAATAGCGGACTGGAGAACCCGCCATTTGGCACACAGAATACCAAACGCACACTCAACAAGACGTCGTGCACGGGAAAGACGAAAATTAAATATAGTGCGCCTGTGGTTCAGGGCTCTCCTTGGATAGGGCCTCATGACGTTGCGCGATAACTGAAAAGCCTCATCTGCAACCATGTCATATGGCAATGTTTCAATATTACTCCCTGGTAGGTTACGTGGGGGTGGGATATTCAACTCATTGTTGCGCAGCCGCTGACCCATAATGGAAGAATTGAAGACTCTTGAGTCTCTAGTTCTTCCATAGGCCCCAATATCTACAATTATAAACCTGTAGCTACTGTCAACCAGGGCCAACAGAACTACGGAAAAATATTGTTTATAATTGTAATATTGGAAACCTGAGTTCGGCGGCTTACACACACGATGTGCTTCCCATCCAGGGTTCCTAGACAGTGTGGAAACTGGCTGGTCTCCTGAAATCCACGAGCTATAACGCAACCAGTCTTCCTTTTGCGGCTCAGGCATGACCAGTTGATGGAGTCGGGACCAGATGTCTGGGCATGTAGACCTCACAATCCCAGTTATGGTTGACTTTCCAATTAAGAATTGTAAATGCAATGCTGCATATCACATCCCCATGGAAAGGAAGCTAAAAGTAAAACAGAAAAAAACATGATAAGTCATGCACTGAAATAGCTGTTTATACATTGATGACAATTTAAGTCGATAAATAAGAAACCTTGCCACAACAACATGAAAATACATGCAATGGGTTTGTTGGGTAATATAGAAGCATATATATTGTACATTTAAACTTGTGGGTGGTGACACATAGATGAATTAATGTGTAAATATCTTAGGTATAAGGGCAGGTAATACATAAGTGTATAAAAGACATAATCAATATAGAGGTTGCAGACATACCGTAACGTAAGGATTAGACGCTCCTCAGCAGAAATAGCTTTACGCATCCTGGTGTCCTGAAACGTTATCCCAGGGCGAACAATCTCCAACAATATATCAAATGTGCGAATGGACATCCGACAATAAGCAAAAACTTGTCAGGATTGCTACGCAGAGATGCGTAGAGACGGTGGAAATGGCCTTTACTGAGCCGTCGCCTCAAAAGCGATGGACCCACATTTCTTCTCCGCCTACTCGGATCCACAATCCCTGGGTATGGCTCCCAAAACGTCACAATACCCAGTTATACAACACACGCTCAGTTGTGTTAAAAGTAAGTGTGTCTCCCATATTTAGGACAAGGCACAAGTAACACAACACAACCACGGAGTGAAAGGCAAAGATTGGAGGGTGCCACCTCTTGTAGAGGCAATAAATAGGGGTCTTAACCCCTTAACGACAGCCGATACGCCTTTTAACAGCCGTCATTAAGGTACTTAAACCACAGCCTAAGCGCCCCCCAGGATGGGATTTTTCTCCGGGTCTCGGCTACCAGGGTAGCCGAGACCCCAGAGAACATGATTTGGGTCAGTTTTTACCGACACCGCTTTTGCGATCACCGTTATTAACCCTATAACGGCGATCGCAAAAAAAGCGATTTTCCCTGTAATTTCTCTCTCCTCTGATGTGATCGCACATCAGAGGGGAGAGAAATGGGGTCCCCGGGACTCCCGATCAGCCCCCCGTGCATCCCGGTGTCCCCCCAGGCCTCCTATCCCGATCTTCCGGCGTCTGTTGCCGGTAAAGAAAATGGCGGGCACCTGCGCAGTGCGCCCGCCAAGCCGGATTTTCTCCGGGTAGCCGAGACCCCAGAGAACATAGTTAGGGTACCCCACAGCCCCCCCGCTTTTGCGATCGCCGGTATTAACCCTATACCGGCGATCGCAAAAGAAAAAAATAAGACACGATCCTGCCTGTAAATTTCTCTCCCCTCTGATGTGATCGCACATCAGAGAGGAGAGAAATAGGGTCCCCAGGTCCCCCGATCCCCCCCCCCGGTACCTCCATCTGTTCCTCGTGTCCCTCCTGGCTCCTACAGCGCCCCCTGTCCTCCGATCCTCGGTCCTCTTCACCCTGTAAAAAAAAATGGCGGACGCATGCGCAGTGCGCCCGCCGAATCTGCCTGGCGGCAAATTTAAAAAAAGAATGATTCATTCATTCTGTAAAAGTACATTTTGATCACAGTGATCAAAATAAAAAAAAAACAGTACATAAACCCCCCCTTTATCACCCTCTTAGTTAGGGACATATAATAAAATAAAGAATTTTATTTATTTTATTTTTCATTAGGGATAGGGTTATAATTAGGGTTAGGGTTACAATAAGGGTTACGGTTAGCATAAGGGTTAGGGTTAGGCTGGGTTCATACTGCTTTATGGCAGTCCGTTAGATGGACTGCGTTACACAGCGGTATAACGCGGTGTAACACAGTCCGTTAGCGCTGCCATTCACCCCCATTTGAGGGCGCATCGCGATGAATTCCGTAAAGCGGCATGCGTTCACAACGTGCCGTCATTCGGTGACGGAGCCTCGACGCTGGCTGCAGCGTCTGGCTCCGTCACCGCTAGCGCAGATGAATCATCGTGATCGCGTTATGCTATAACCGTTCCAGCCCGTCAACGCTATGTGTTGAACGGGCTGGTAAAACGCAGTATGAACCCAGCCTTAGGGTTAGGGTTGGAATTAGGGTTAGGGTTACAATTAGGGTTACAATTAGGGTTAGGGTTACAATTAGGGTTTGGATTAGGATTAGGGTTGGGATTAGGGTTAGGGTGTGTTGGGGTTAGGGTTGGAGCTAGAATTAAGGGGTTTCCACTATTTAGGCACATCAGGGGTCTCCAAACATGACGTGGCGTTCAAAAAGTCAAATGGCGCTCCCTCCCTTCCGAGCCCTGCCGTGCGCCCAAACAGTGGTTTACCCCCAACATATGGGTATCAGCGTACTCAGGACAAATTGCACACCAATTTTGGGGTTCTAATTTCTCTTGTTACCCTTGGGAAAATAAAAAATAGCTGGCTAAAAAAAATCATTTTTGAGGAAAAAAAAAATTATTTTCACGGCTCTGCGTTTATAAATTTCTGTGAAGCACTTTGGGGTTCAAAGTGCTCAACACACATCTAGATAAGTTCCTTAGGGGGTCTAGTTTCCAAAATGGGGTCACTTGTGGGGGTTTTCCACTGTTTAGCACATCTGGGGCACTGCAAACGGAACATGACCCCCCATCAACGTCTGCATTCCCAAAACGTTATTACTTCCTTTCCAAGCCCTGCTGTGCGCCCCAAACAGTTTTCCCCCCCCCCCCCACATATTTGGTATCAGCGTACTCAGGACAAATTGGACAACATCTTTTTAGGGTCCAATTTCCTTGTGAAAAATAAAAAATTTGGGGCTATAAAATCATTTTTGTGGAAATTTTTTTTTTTTCACACCCAGGCATTAAAAAACTTTTGTGAAACACTTGGGGTTCAAAGTGCTCACCACAGATCTAGATAAGTGACTTAGAGGGTCTAGTTTCTAAAATGGGGTCACTTGTGGGGTTTTCCACTGTTTAGGCACATCTGAGGCACTGCAAACGAACATGACCCCCATCAACGTCTGCATTCCAAAACTTTATTACTTCCTTTGCAAGCCCTGCCGTGCGCTCAAACAGTTCCCCCCCACATATTTGGTATCAGCGTACTCAGGAAAAATTGGACAACATCTTTTAGGGTCCAATTTCCTTGTGAAAAATAAAAAATTTGGGCTAAAAAATCATTTTGTGTAAAAATGTTTTTTTTTTTTCACACCCAGGCATTATAAACTTCTGTGAAACACTTGGGTTCAAAGTGCTCACAACAGATCTAGATAAGTTCCATAGTGGGTCTAGTTTCCAAAATAGTGTACTTGTGGGGGTTTCCACTGTTTAGGCGCATCAGGGGCTCTCCAAACTCGACATGGTGTCCAATTCTCAATTCCGCCAATTTTGGTTTGAAAAAGTCAAACGGCGCTGCTTCCCTTCCAAGCCCTGCCCTGCGCCCAAACAGTGGTCCCCCCCCACATATGGGGTATCAGCGTACTCAGGACAAATTGGACAAAACCTTTTGGTGGTCTAATTTCTCCTGTTTACCCTGAGAAAATAAAAAATTGGGGACTAAACGATCAAGTTTGTGGAAAAAAAAATGATTTTTTATTTTCACGCCAGGCCGTTATAAATTCTGTGTAGCACTTGGGGTTCAAAGAGCTCACACACATCTAGATAAGTTCCTTAGGGGGTCTAGTTTCCAAAATGGGGTCACTTGTGGGGGGTTTCCACTGTTTAGGCACATCAGGGCCTCTACAAATGCGACATGGCGTCCAGCCAATTCTGCGTTGAAAAAGTCAACACAGCGCTCCTTCCCTTTTAGACCTCTGCCAGGCGCCCAAAAGTGGTTACCCCCACATAAGGTGTCGACATGCTCCAGGGACAAATTGCACAAAAACTTTTGGGGTCTTGTTACCCTTGGGAAAATAAAAATTGGGGTGAAAAGATCATTTTTGTGGAAAAAATATGATTTTTTTTTTTCAGGCTCTACGTTATAACTTGTGTGAAGCCTTGGAGGTTCAACGTGCTCACCACACATCTAGATAAGTTCCTTAAGGGTCTAGTTTCCAAATGGGGTCACTTGTTGGGGTTTCCACTGTTTAGGCACATCAGGGCTCTCCTAAACGCGACATGGCATCCAGCCAAATTCTGCGTTGAAAAAGTCAAACGGCGCTCCTTCCCTTGCGACCTCTGCCGTGCGCCCAAAAGTGATTTACCCCCACATATAGGGTATCAAGCATGCTCAGGACAAATTGCACAAAAAACTTTTGCGGTCTTATTACCCTTGAGAAAATAAAAATTGGGGTGAAAAGATCATTTTTGTGGAAAAAAAATGATTTTTTTTTTCACGGCTCTATGTTATAAACTTGTGTGAAGCACTTGGAGGTTCAAAGTGCTCACCACACATCTAGATAAGTTCCTTAAGGGGTCTTGTTTCCAAAATGGGGTCACTTGTGGGGGGTTTGCAACTGTTTAGGCACATCAGGGGCTCTCTAAACGCGACATGGCATCCAGCCAATCTGCGTTGAAAAAGTCAAACAGCGCTCCTTCCCTGCGACCTCTGCCGTGCGCCCAAAAAGTGGTTTACCCCACACATGGGGTATCGGCGTATTTAGGAGAAATTGCACAACAAATTTTGTGGTTCATTTTTTCTTTTAACACTTGCGAAAATAAAAAAAATTGGTTCCGATGTAAAGCTTTTGCAAAAAAAGTTAAATGTAATTTTTTCCTTCCACATTGCTTCGCTCCTGTGAAGCACCTGAAGGGTTAATAAACTTTTTGAATGTGGTTTTTAGCCCTTTGAGGGTGCAGTTTTTAGAATGGGTCCTTTTGGGTATTTTCAATCTATAGACCCCTCAAAGTGACTTCAAATGTGATGTGGTCCCTAAAAAAAAATGGTGTTGAAAAAAATGAGAAATGCTGGTCAACTTTTAACCCTTTTAACTTGTAAAAAAAAGAAAATTTTGTTCCCAAAATTGTGTGAGTAAAGTAGACATGTGGGAAATGTTTTTACAAGAAATTTGTGTGACATACTCTTGATTTAACCGAAAAAAATTTCAAATTTGAAATTGCAAAATTTTCAAAATTTTCGCCTATTTCGTTTTTTTCATAAATAAAAAGCAAGTCATATAAAATTTGTTTTACCACAAACGTGAATTAAAATATTCACGAAAAAACAATTCAGAATCAGCTGGATTCGTTAAAGCGTTCCAGAGTTATAACCTCATAAAGTGAAGTGGTCAGAATTGTAAAAATTGGCCCGGTCTTAAGCTGCAAATGGCTCTGTCATAAGGGGTTAATGTTTGATTGTAATGTTTTCAGGCCTAAAAAAACTTTATTTGTCCATTTTGCAAGCCACGAGGCGCAAAAAATTAAGCCTACTCACAGCTCCCAAAATCCTATAATTGAAAAAGTGACAGGTCTTGGAAAATGGCACACAACAAAATTTATTTTTTTTTTTCAAACGCCCCCAATTTTTTCTTCACCATTTGAAAAAAACTATGCATTTTTTTGGTATCTCTGTAATGATGATGACCTGGAGAAAACATTGCATTTCCCGTTTTACTGTTTATTGAGCATTGTTAAATTAAAACTCAAAAAAACAATTTTGGAATTGCACTTTTTTTGCGTTTCAAGGCACTTGAAATTTTTCCTTGCTTTCCAGTGCATCACATGATAAAATAAATGGTGTCTGTCAAAAGTACAACTTGTCCAGAAAAAAATACAAGCCCTATACGGCTATGTAGTGTAAAAAAAGTTATAGTTCTTGGAATAAGTGATGACCAATTCTAGGATGGCTGCGGCAAGTTATTTTTAGGCTGCGAATGGCCCAGTACCAAGGACCTTCCCACCTGCAAATATAAGCACACAGCTGTTATTAACCTGACTAGTTATGAAAAATAAGGGTGAAAACCAAATCATTTTTCAAAAATTTTTTATTAGGTTAAAAAACCCGCTAAAAACACCTGCGTAAATGCACTTACAATGCATGTGCATTTTTTTAAATGCAGATTTACCACATCTAATGCAAGTCTAGGGGAATTTTTGCACAGAAGATGAGTGTTCCCACAAGAGAAATTAACATGCTGAAGCTTGGAAACCTGCACCCAGATGATTTTCACAGCTTTAAAAAGAAGCAAAGTGGGCATGGGATCTCTATTAATTCTATCCATGGTGCTTGTATTGTACAATGCGTGTTTTTGGACACAGCGAAAATACGCTGTGTCCAGAATGCTTTACTGATACTGGCACCAAAATTTAGGAGAATTGCATTTATTGCGGTTGTCTGAGGAACGGAAACAGTCTAAGTTTTTTTTAAATTTAGGAGGACACGGTCTTTGAATTTTGGGGCTGTGTGGTTCTGTAAGTCTTTAGCCAGGCAATAATTGCCTTTTTTAATGTAGTGCAGCGTGTTCACAAAGGCGGTAAGGAGGCAGTGACCCAAGTTAGTCCCCAAATTAAAAGTTTTTATTTTGGCAACTTACAAAAAAAAGACAAATGTTATAATCCACTGCCTGAAGAAGTAGTATTATGCTATCTAAAAGCATTGTGGAGATCAAAGGGTTAATAAGGTTTGTTAACCATATTTCTTGCCCTACATTTATCCCTTCTCTCAGTGCTCCACAGACCGCTAAAAAACTTTTTTCTCCTTCATCATTCCATACCCTCCCTCTGAGGGTTTGCGGCGGAAGCTATGAGTACAGTCAATTCCACTGAGAAGCTTAAGGACCTCAGCGTCCAGGCAATGCTGGATCCACACTTCCAGTTAAGGATCTGTGGGTGCACGTATCCTGTTCACAAGATCACGTGACCAGAAAAAACGGAAGTGCGTCCAGCAGCGGCGGTGCACGGCAGTCTCCACCTGTCCTCAAGGGTAATCCCTTCAAGCAAAAAATGGGTTGTGAAGGGTGCACAACCCCTTAGGTGAGTGGCCACTTGGCCCCTGTTTGTTTTCCACATATCACCAGATTTCAACATTTTGCGTCCTTGTTTTTTTTCACAATAAATTATAAATCCTGTGACGCTTGATGTCCATTTAAAACTCCGTTGCCATGGCAACTACACCACCGTATCTCTAGTGGGTGCATCGTGGCTTTATTTTCTTGGGACTGGCCTGTGTTTTTAAAAGGTTGAAAAAAAGACTTAGGTCCCCTCAAGTTCAACCTTTCTCCCCCAATTTTTTTTTTTTTTTTTTATTGATGAACTTAACCCTAATGTTTTTGATTGAGGAAACCCACCCTTTTTTAAAACTGTTTAGTGTCTGCAATTTTTACTCTTTTGGCGGGCATTCAGTCCCAAGACCTTATGCAGATATCCCTCCCAGCTTTTAAACCAAAAAGACACACCCAAAAAGAACTGAAAGTTTGGCCGGGCACACTTGCGAGAAAAACGCACAAAACTTTCATCAAACCCAGACTGCCCGGCACTCGGGCAGAATTTTCCCGCAAAAAAATACAGCCATAACCATTCCCGGGGGGCCGGGGGGATTAGGGCGGACTCGGGGAGTTTCCGCAAAAAGTGAGGGGCCTTTAAATGGGAAAGTAGAACATGAGCCAACCCAAAAAACCCAAAAAGAGGGGTAGACCCATCCCCCGGTTTTTTCCAAATCTGACGTCAAGATTTGACCAGTCCACACTTCTTTTATTTTGCATTCAACCACAGCTGT
>JARQOD010000004.1:223823678-223894360 GCA_033576555.1 Oophaga sylvatica
TTGAGGAGAATGGCTTTTTTGAGGGCTTAAACTTCATCCCGTCCCTGGACGGGGACTCAAATATTTTCTCCGTGCTTCGGGTGGTCCTCATAGTTTTGGGAAATCCATAACGCGTTAGGTATGGCGCACGGTTTAAAATTGAGATGCCCGGCAGTTCTCCATCACCCTGAAATGTCCGGGGCACTACGAGCCCAAACGATTCTGTGAACTCACAGGCCCCTTGGGGTGGGAAACCCTTTTTTCTCACGTCCCCCTCACCACACCCACTTGCCGTACCAAAGTCAATCGGGGTAGAAAAGTTTTAGCTTTTAAGGCAGCTAATGATTCCCTATACGTGGAAAACGGGTATGCCTTGTGTTTATCTTTCACCTGCCTGAAACCCCAACACTTCTCATACACCTTTTTCTTTTTAAACAGAACAGAGGGGCCCCCGGGGGCTACAACTACCCCCTTATCACCCCAGCTTTTCATATCTGCAACATTTTTTTAGCCTTCGAAATGGTGGGGGGTATGGGCCAAACGCTCTTTGATGGGGGGATGACCCCTGTAGGGTATGATGTTGTCCCCCTTAATTGCCCAAAATCAAGTGGATTTTTACTAAACACTGGGCGACTCTTGCACCACCCGAAAATACCCCTTGTTCGGTGAGGGGGAGGGGTTTTCCCGTCCAACATGGATTGCGACACCACCGCCCCGGGGTTGCCGGGTCATTGTCCTCCGCTATTGGGAGGAGCTAAAGACTCCCGGAGAATAGAATTTTGTCAACAGCATGTAATTTAGCAATGGTTCAAAAAAGGGGGTAATTTCACCTCATCTCTCCCAATTTGGGAAAACCCGACCGGTACTTTCCCATTCACCATTTTCCAAACTCCCCTACATCAAATGTGGTTTTTCGATGGTGGGTTCACTACAGCTTGTATTCTTCCCTCAGACCTATGGCTGCCCTGCCCAAATGTCATTCACTCATTGGGGTACACAATAAGATCGGTCGTGCCCGTACTTACCAAATTTCGCCGTCTGAAGCTTCGCTTGCGGGCACACCAGGGCCCGGATCTTTTTGGGTTTACTCCTTTCTCCCTTTGGTCGGGCAATCTCAGCGAGCTGTTGGAGTAAGAACACAACTTCTCCCAAACAATTACCGATAATGTTAGTACCCAAAATTATATTTAACCCGTTCTCCTCATTTACAGTCTTTACTACCAGAAGCCCCTGGTCTTTCAACTCCTCTCTGCCCACCTTCACATCTACACATTTTGTCCCGAGTACTTCTACAGGAAGACCATTAGAAGCATACACGGTAAAGTCAGGGCTCGGGGGTTTAAGACTGTCCATCGACCAGTACTTAGTATATAGGGCATCAGGTATTAGGGTCACCTGGGACCCAGTGTCTAACAATGCCGGAACAGCAATACCATCTAGAATGATAGACAGGTAGGGTCGTCCGCCCACATACCTGCGGTTCCAGTCTAGGGGGCCTGACGGGTATTCTCCTGGGTGTTGGCCCTTGGACCCAGGTTCTGCCCGTTTAAAGGACACTGTGGAGACATATGACCTTTCCGGTTGCAACGTAACAGGTGATCTCTCGACGAGGAGGGTGTTGATCAGAGGTCGCTCCTGAGGGTGGCGTTGTCCTCCTCCGGGGGGGCGACGTCTTCTTTCTTCTCCGGTGCATCCATGGGACGTCTTCTGGGCAGTCAGCTAACAAGATTTTCCCTTCTTCCTCTTTCCGCAGTTGCAGGGCACTCATCACAGCAGCCAGATTTTTAGTCAGCTGGCGCACCTCTGAGCGCAGACAATCCAATTCACTGGGAGGTGTCACCTGCGCTTTGGCTTCGGCCACTAGCGGGGAAAAGGGGGTTACTGCCGGTTCCAGAGTGACTTCAGCCTGATGATGTTGGGTTGCCACCTCGGGTTTGCCCAGGGGCCGCAGCCCTTTTATTGCCATGTCCTTTAGGGCATCAAAGGTAGCATCCGGATGGTCTAAGGACCACCAGTTTACAGTTCTGCGTTCCTCTTGGGATCTCAATCCCTGTATAAATTGCTCTTTCAGCATCTTATTCTCGTCGATAGCATTTAAATTGTTAATTTGCTTGAGGGCTCTCAGGGCTCCCTGTAGTCGGCAAGCGTAGTCCCTGATGCTGTCACCTGGCTGTTGTGAACAGTGATAGAAGGCCATCCGGAGATCCGTTTCTGTGCGGTCCTCAAATATGGCATGCAGCTTAAGGAAGATCGCAGGTACCGACTCCTGATCAACGGTATCCCAAGTCTCCACTTCCCTCTCAGCAGCGCCAGTTAGCTGCCCTACCAGCACAGCAGCTTTTTGCCTCTCCGGCATGGAGTACATTTCTAGGATGCTGCATAACTTCCGCTTGAAGCCTGCTAATGTGCGTGGCTCACCGCTGTACTGGGGAAGCCATTTCGCCCCTGGCATATAGGGGAGCGTTAGTGGCATGATCGGGACTACCGGACTGGGTGCTGGACCTGCGCCCTCATCTGGCGCTACAATGCCAGGCGGTGCGGGATTGGGGCCTCCGGCTGGGGCTGCACTGTCGGCTGGTTGCTGTGACATCTTAGCGCCCCCTTGGTTAAACGGAGCCTACCGGTTTCAGACGCTGCTATTTCACAGGCACAGCAGTGGGAACAGGACCTTCGTCGCAGGCGCTCTGATGTCAGAGCGTTCACTTCCTGTCGCAGGACTGCCGATGAGTCAGAACCGGGGGCGTGTCCAAGACTCTGCGCGCTCTTTCAGGTACGCCCACCTTCTTCTCCAGCGCCTCAGGGCGCGAATATGGCGACAAATATGGCGGTATTTGGCGCCAAAAGCACAGACAGTCCTTTTTCACAAAAACGATTCCACAGGCACACAGGGCTCGCAATTTTGCGAGTTTCGCGATCCTGTTCGTGACGCCAAGTTTGTCGTGACCACGCACCACAATTGTGGGTTACCAGGGCAATGGGGTACTCAGAGCCGAGCCCATGGAAGTCTATGGGGTTGTCACAGGTAGCGGTGGCTCGGTCTGTGGCCCTGGCGGTCAGGCGTATGTTGGGGGTATATTTACAGGGGATAGATTTATATACAGTTCGTGACGCCACCTGTAGTTTCCTGATCACTAAGACCAGCGCTGCTGTAGATCTCTGAGGGGATGGTGAGGCAGCTAGATGTCAGGTCCCCTACAGGTGGGACTCTTCCCTCAGGTCGATAATTATGATAGGGTTGTGCAGGGGTGCAATTGAATAACACAGTCTCACACATCAGCGTCTTTCCATACCTTTTACTTCAAGTTGTTCAGGCAGGTCCCAGGGAGGCTGATGGGGTTGATGGAGGATGAGTTTTGAGGCAACGGCTGAGCAAGTTAGGGGCCTCCTTGACTTTCCAATCAGGGTGAGTCCAACCAGCATAAAGCGTAGTTCACTCCTTAAACTCCAGCTATTTCAAAGCTGTACTGCCCGGTCAGTATAGTGGTCGAAGCCTTCCAATGATGGAACTAGGTTCTTTCTTTTGCTGATCAGGCTCAAAGTTCCTATTCCAACTGACCTCTGTTACGTACTGACACTCCAAGGCTACTTGCTGCCACCTAAGGTCCAGTAAGCCTCTGGTTCTTTTATCACTATGCCTGGAGCTATAGTGACACGTCGGTCCCCAGTGACCGGTGACAAGGTGCAGGACTTCTCCAATCCTAAAGCACTTCTCAATTCCTTCCACTGTGCCCTTCGACTTGCTCACACTCTCAATAGCTGTCTCAGTCCGTCTGCCAGTGGGGCACAGCTCTGACCAGATGAGGTGATCTGGCTCACCTTTACTGGCCTCCACTTACTGAACTGCACACAGGTGGGATGACTCAGTCCTGAGCCACCCGAACTAGACTCTGCTCCTTCCTCCTCACAGGTCCAGGCTAGACTGCTGAATCACTAACTGAATCTGAACACTCCCTGTGGGTGTGTCTAAGTGTATGTGATGTCACGTAGAGCCCTTAACCGTTACCTCTCCACTCATCCTCCTGGTATGGTGTACCTTAAATACCAGGGCTACACACATGCACCCATACAAGTCTATGCGTGCGTGTGAAACATTACTGTGGATGCCAGCAATGGAGGAGATAGAGAGATTACTTTCTCTGTCTACTCCACACCTGCTCTGCGAAAGAATTGGAGCACAGTGCACTGACATCCGGCTCGCGCTCTGACAGAGTTTGAGCTGAGTGTCATTTGAATAATCCACTCCGATTCTCTTGCACGAGAGAACATATAATCCTGTGACCCCGGCCTTATTCTCTTGAATGAGAGAAAATATGGTGTTGTGACCTTAGCCTAATGGGGATAAAGTGCCCAAATCTGCCAGTTGGTGAGGTTCTCAGTGGGCGGAACACCTCCTCCTCCCTTCCCGATCTAGAACTTATCGCTTATCCTGTGGATGGGTGACACCTTATAACCCTAAGGGTCGTTAGTACTTCCGTTGTGTGACGTCCGCCCAAGCGTGAAAATGGCGGATCCGTCAGAAAAGTGTAAAAAACGGATGCAAAACTGGTCAGTTTTCTGACGGATCCGCCAAGAAGATTTCACCCGAAATGATGAAAATTTTGTTCCGGAAATGTACAGTCATGGCCAAAAGTTTTGAGAATGACACAAATATTATATTTTCACATGATCTGCTGCCCTCTGGTTTTTATGTGTGTTTGACAGATGTTTTTATCACAGACAGAAATATAATAATTACAAACATATGAGTAACAAAAGCTTATATTGACAGTTAGAATGAGTTAATGCAGCAAGTCAATATTTGCAGTGTTGACCCTTCTTCTCAGGACCTCTGCAATTCTCCCTGGCATGCTCTCAATCAACTTCTGGACCAAATCCTGACTGATAGCAGTCCATTCTTGCACAATCAATGCTTTCATTTTGTCAGAATTTTTAGGTTTTTGTTTGTCCACCAGTCTCTTGAGGATTGACGACAAGTTCTCAATGGGATTAAGATCTGGGGAGTTTCCAGGCCATGGACCCAAAATCTCTATGTTTTGTTCCCTGAGCCATTTAGTTATCACCTTTGCTTTATGGCAAGGTGCTCCATCATGCTGGAAAAGGCATTGTTGATCGCCAAACTGCTCTTGGAGGGTTGGGAGAAGTTGCTCTTGGAGGACATTCTGGTACCATTCTTTATTCATGGCTGTGTTTTTAGGCAAGACTGTGAGAGAGCCGATTCCCGTGGCTGAGAAGCAACCCCACATATGAATGATTTCAGGATGCTTAACAGTTGGCATGAGACAAGACTGGTGGTAGCGCTCACCTTGTCTTCTCCGAATGAGGCGTTTTCCTGATGTCCCAAACAATCGAAAAGGGGATTCATCAGAGAAAATAACTTTACCCCAGTCCTCAGCAGTCCACTGCCTGTACCTTTTGCAGAATATCAGTCTGTCCATGATGTTTTTTCTGGAGAGAAGTGGCTTCTTTGCTGCCCTCTTTGAGACCAGGCCTTGCTCCAAGAGTCTCCGCCTCACAGTGCGTGCAGATGCACTCACACCTGCCTGCTGCCATTCCTGAGCAAGCTCTGCACTGCTGGTAGCCTGATCCCGCAGCTGAAACACTTTTAAGAGACGGTCCTGGCGCTTGCTGGTCTTTCTTGGGCGCCCTGAAGCCTTTTTGGCAACAATGGAACCTCTCTCCTTGAAGTTCTTGATGATGCGATAGATTGTTGACTGAGGTGCAATCTTTCTAGCTGCGATACTCTTCTCTGTTAGGCCATTTTTGTGCATTGCAATGATGACTGCACATGTTTCTTTAGAGATAACCATGGTTAACAGAAGAGTAACAATGATGCCAAGCACCAGCCTCCTTTTAAAGTGTCCAGTGGAGTCATTCTTACTTAATCATGACAGATTGATCTCCAGCCATGTCCTCATCAACACCCACACCTGTGTTAATGGAGCAATCACTCAAAAGAGGTTAGCTGGTCCTTTTAAGGCAGGGCTGCAATGATGTTGAAATGTGTTTTGGGGGATAAAGTTCATTTTCTAGCCAAATATTGACTTTGCAAGTAATTGCTGTTAAGCTGATCACTCTTTATAACATTCTGGAGTATATGCAAATTGCCATTAGAAAAAGTGAAGCAGTAGACTTTGTAAAAATTTATATTTGTGTCATTCTCAAAACTTTTGGCCATGACTGTAAGTCCGGACTGAGAGAACCCCGGACATGTGTTTCTCTGCATTTTCAATGGTTTTCTATGGAGGCGACGGATCCGCAGGCGGATTCCGTCAAAAATGGATGCCGGCGGATCTGCCGGCCATTATACAAAATGGCCGATCCGCCGTTGTCCGCATTTTGGCGGACCAAAAAAACGTTGCATTGGACGTTTTTTTGAAATGACGGACGCCAATTGTATGGCGGATCCGTCAAAAAACGGACCTAACGGGCGACCATCCGTCAAAATCCGTCACTAATGCAAGTCAATGGGAAAAAAACGGATCCGCCAAAAAAAATGGCGGATCCGTTTTTTTCACATTTTGATGGATTTTGACTGACGTCGCACGGCTGAAGTGTGAAAGAGGCCTATGCTAAATGTGCCGCCATTCCGGCACATACCAGGCCTGCATCATTTATAGTGCTTTACTGGCAAAGGGGCCCCTATGGCCTGTATGTGACTGCACCCCTAAAGTTCCACCGTTGCCTCTCCCCATAGGGTAAATGCAGGAAGATGACCTTTGCAGGCAGGTAGCTCCCACTTATTCCCTCGTTGGCTGCTATTTATGGATTGTTTGCATCAAGTATTTTCAGTGTACAAGTTTTAATGACGAATAGCTCCAAGAATGTCCCTGTCATGGTGAATGCATGACTGATTCATTCACTAACTGTGTCATGAGGGCATGCTGCCAGACATAAAAAGTATACAGAGGAGGAAGCTGACTTGTGTCAGCACCAGTCCCTCATAACAAGCACCGTGCAGAGCTCCATTACACAGACAGTGAGTGAGAGGAATGTGTGTGAGGTGCAGGAGGCAGCTGAGGTAGAGGGCGGGAACAGGGCGGCTGAGGGCTGGAACAGGCGGGCTCCACTTACTCCTCCACTTACTTCCACCAGCCCCAAACATCCCACACTGTTATCACGGGAGGGAAGACATAATAATATCTGAGAGACAAGCTGCAGCCTGGACTTGTCGTGTACACAAGGAAGCGCCTTCAAGGAGCTGCAGGTCAGGTGCTGCCGGCAGAACATGGCAGGTCACTTTCCTCAGGAGAGTGATTCCCACTGGTGTCCTTCATCTCCAGTGCTGATAGCGCGTCTTCCATGATGGGACCTGTATGTCTGCAATAGACATTACTGGGAGAAGTCATCCAGTTCCAGGCATATGCTCCTATGTACCAGTGACCATGGAGGCTCTGCTGTCACTGCTCACACTGCTCGCAGCTTCTGCCCTGGCTACAGGTTGGTCTCCTCATACTTAATGTGCATTTCTGTATAGCTTCCAGTACTATTGCAGAACGCAGTTCACCTGGGACAGTGCTGGACTGCACAGACACAACATAGCTACAAATGGTGTGGGAAATTCAGTGTAAACATGGAAGATTGGGAAATGATGGGGCTTCCTAAAGCAGTCAGTCAGGGGGCTGTGAGAAATGCAGGAATCTGCTGGAGATGGACAGGTCTGCTGGGTTCTCGCTTGTCAGTCACGTTCCTAATACATTTGCCAGTATAAACCATTTTATCGGAAGGGTATAGGCTAGTATAGCAGTAAGGATCAGGTATGGGCTGCCCTTACATAGGAAGGTTGTGGCCATAGTAGCATCATGGCTTTCTTCATAGTTAGTGTTATTAGCAACAGGAATATCTATGTACACATCCATATTCTTGGCTTCAATAATACTGGTACCAGTGATGGAAAGGGAGACATAGTGGTGCAGAAGTGATGGATGGATCAGCAACCAGTATACAGCTTCCGATGCCACTAAGCCGTCACCAATACTCCAGGTGGATGGATCGTTCCAATGAATCAATCCCTAAACACAGTCCGGAGGTGTATCTTGTAGCTGCCCCGAAGCCGACTTGTGCCTCAGTCGTCAGACATCAGTGATTTCCCCAAACGAGAAAATCACTCCTGAGTTTCATCAGTGAATTGGATCAGTTTCATTAGTGATGAGAAAAAAGAAAAAACATTTTCTCTGGCTGCTCCATTCTATCAGCCTGTGAAACACACAGTACATGGATAGCATCTGAGCTCTGTCCGATTATATATATATATATATATATATATATATATAATTTCCCACAGGCATAGAGAATTTGATTCAACACTCTGATCAATATCGCACATATCTCTGTGATTTTTACATGGACCACTTGATCCAACCGCAAAAAATCACTGACGTGTGAACAGCCCCGTAGTGTGTCATAGGTGCAAGTGCTGTGAAAAACACGGGACTTGTACATGAAAAACGACTTGTGAATGAGCCTCAAGGCTACATCCACGCATAAAGGTCTGTCTTTACATCCATGTAAAATGAACCAATTTTCCCTAATGTGTCATCCGTATTTCCTCTGTTTTGCTTTCATTTTTAAAACAGAAGTAGGTGAACTGTCTGAACTTCTTCTTTTAACCATTGAGACTTATCAATGGATTAAAAACAAACAAACAGATGGAGCACTGAAGTAAAAAGGATGTCTTCTGGTTTTCACCCGTGTTTAAAGGGAATCTGTCACCTCCTTGGACGTATCTAACCTATTCATATGGGTAAACAGATTCTAGAATACAGTACTTAACGACAACTTGTTATCAGGAATATCAATGTTAAACTAAAGGCAGAATGATGCCATCATAATGATTTAATACATACCTTTAGTGTAAAAATCTGTAGCCTGGTTTTCGTTAAATCATCATAATAAATTTTGGTTTCCGTAGTGCTTTGTTCTTCGGGGGGGGGGAGACTTGTAGTTTGTGGGTGCAGTCTTCGTCTCAGTGGGCTCGGCCACGGCCCCTCCGCTACTTCTGTTGCATTCATCATCATGCATTCATTTAAATTTTGGGCTGGCACCATCTTAGCTGTGGGCAGCACTCTCGCTAGTGGAGGTTTTCTTGAAAATGGTGTCGGTGCATGCGCAGATCGACCTCCAGCTATCTTCAGGAAAATGGCACTGTAGGTGGCGCATGTGCACAATGAGATCTCTGCTCATTGAGGCTTCATTAAGCCAAGATCTCATTGTGTGCATGCGCCACCTCCAGTGCCATTTTCCTAAAGGCCGTTGGAGGTTAATTTGCGTCGGCACCATATTCATGAAGGCCACCACATGCGAGAGGGCCACCCACAGCTAAGACAGCACCAGCCCAAAATGTAAATGAATGCATGATGATGAATGCAACAGAGGCAGCAAAGAGGCCGTGGCTGAGCCAAAGACCCTACCCACAGTCCCGCCCACAAGTCCCACGACAAAGCACCAATGAAACCAAAATTTATCATGATGATTTATCGAAAACAAGGCTGCAGATTTTAACACTGACGATAAGTATTAAATCAGTATGACAGTGCCATTCTGCCCATACCTTTAGTTTAACATCGATATTCCTGATGACAAGTTCTCTTTAAAATAATCATTGCTGTATGCCTCATATCTGCGGTCTTCTTGTGGCGAAATCATCTTTTAATCCTTTATGTTAATGCGTTCTTCCAGGCTCTGAGGTGTGTGATGCCTGAAAGAAAACTCTGCCTCCGGTCTTTATTAGCGTACCTGTCGCCTCCCATTAGTGTAACAGGGCCCTATGAAGTTTGGTGGTTATCCCGTGCCTGCACCCCACAATTGCGATATTCCACGTTATCTTTCTGCCATTTTATGGGCATTGGCTTCTTGTTTCTTCTGCGCAGCTGCCAACAAATACAAATACTGAGGTAAAAGACTGACCAAATACTGAACATGTGAATGTGGCTTAACAAACGGACACTACACTGAATGCAGCCTAAGGCTGGTTTTGCACATTCAACATTCATGGTCTGAGTATGGACCTCGATGACCGTACTGTCCATGAATGCTCAGTTTGGGTCAGGAGACCTGCAGCCAGTCTGGATATAGCATGTTAAAATGGCTTCACAGAATGGACCACGGAGGGGATGAAGCTGCTCATCAGTATCTGTAGAATGCACCCTAATATATTCTGCTGCCAACAGGTGAATGTGTTCCAAGTTCTTATAAAGACCAACCTAGTTATTCTCATTAAAGGCACGGTGACATGCCTAGGTGATGCCTTACCTGGGTTTTAACATAGCCTTGCCCTGTCTAGTTCAGATAGTTGTCAGTGCTCAACATCAGTAAGTTTAGATAAAAGCTTATTTTTTCTTTTTCAGTAGCGCATTTTTATAGTGTGTGACTAATACATAAGCCATTGTGTTTGTTCATGTGCAGATGCTGCTTGTTCAGCTAGGACATGCATTACATAATGTTGCATAGCTGAACCCTTTCCCAGTTTGCAATTGTTACTCATACAGTTTGCTAGTTTAACACTTTCTCACCTACAATATTTGATACATGGCTTTTTCAAATGAGAATGGTTGTTCTCACACTGGGGCTCCTTATGACCATAAATTCTAGCATCTTCAAAGTAAGTGTGTAACATGTCTCTACATCCAAGAGTCTGACAGAAGAGGGAGGGGGGTGATGTCTGCCAGTGCCAGGTCCTATGCTGGAGGATTGTTTCATGTCAGCAAGCTTCGCCCGATTAGTTTGATGACAATTTCCATTTGTAGTAATTTGATGGAGATTGAAAGCATATACGGTAAATAGTGTTAGGGCGTGCTCACACGAGCATATAGCACTTGGTCCAATGTTATTCAATAAGGTAGTGCTATTGAGCGTTTTTTTTTTCTCATGCAGATTTAGAATGAGAAAAAAATTGCAGCATGCTGCTAGTGGCTCGGCAAATCGGATCACATATATCCATTCAAGTCTATGTGTGCGTGGAAAACATCGGATTGCACTCGAAGTGCTGTAATGCACACACGTGGGGGAAATGGCAAAGAGCGCGGTCGCATGCGCACTACAGTACTTACCTCTGCCCTCGACAGGGCAGAGAGAAGTACATCTGTGCAGGAACGCGATGGAGGACACTGTGTGGATGACATAGGACTCGTCACCCACATGAAGCAAGAAGGAGGTCGGCAATCTCAAAGAGAGAGAGAGGAGACACTGGACCAAGACTAGCAATGCCCATCGGACCACATTGAAGGTGAGTATAATAAAAGCATTTTTTTAATGTTATGCAAAGCGCATTGAAGACTTATATACATCATTCTAGAATTCTGTTTATGAGGGCATACAGGTGCTGACCCTACTTTATATGGGAAAAACCTGGTGACAGGTTCCCTTTAAATGAAAGTGGTTGCCCATTGACACCTGAATCTCATCCCATTGATTGAAAACATCAGACTATTTTTCACCATCAAATTATCTGTTAATGCTAAGGGCTCATTCAGACGTTTCATTTTCTCATACAAGTGGTATCTGTGGTTTTCACAGATAACACTCTTAACTGTGATAGTCTATGGGGCCATTCCATGATTTTTCGCTGACCGACTGGTCCGCGGATAATCATAGAGACATGTCCTACTTTATTTCAAGGGTTAGATCAAAATTATCAATGCAAGTATATTGATCTGTGAAAAAACTGGACCGCACTCAGATGACATCCCGATGAGGACTGATTTTCACTGACTGTCGCATAAGAAGAAGGTGGAGAAACCTTTTATTTCTCCAGCAACCTTCCGCGATAGCATAGGAGGTTGTCTCCACACCCTAATGGGGGACAAGAAGCTCAAGAGAGGTTAAAAAGCACATCCCATCTTCCTCTCACCAGTGTTTTTCCTGTCCCCCATGGGGCATGGAGAGGTTAGGGGTATGCTGCGTGGCCGGCTGCTGCAGTTACCCCAGATCGTAGTCACGCCGGGCAGTGGTGGTTGGTGTTTCTGCCTCCCCTCCTCCATACTGCTCCCGTCTTCCGCTGAATTCGGACCTTTCTGGCACACTTGCGCCCACTTTGGGGGTAAAGCGGGCCAGTGATCCCCGCAGTCCTCTGGCCTCCTCCTCCTCCCCTGCTTGCGCACGGTGTCGGCGTCCCAGAAGTGATGGAGCTCAGAAAACTTCCGGCCCGGCTTATGGCGAGTCCTGGATGCCGACAGCGTGGGGAGCACGCTGAGTTTTACAAGCCCTGCTCCGGACCCCGGGAGGAGGAGGGGGGAGAAACAGATGACCGCTGGGGGCGGGTTTTTCCTGTTATAAACCCGCCGGAAGACTCCGACAGGTAAGGCAAAAATCCCCTGTCAGCATGGATAGCTCTTCCTGCCCTGCATCTGCAGAGCCCAGCGCTGCCCCAGCCACAGTAAGTGCCTAGTGGGGTGGGTCCTGGAGGTGGTAGCCTTGGAGGGGGCTAATTCTTAAAGTTCTTCTCTCTTCTTTTTGTAGGGAGACAAATCTTCCCATAAAGGCACCACCAAAGCAGTTAAATGCGGCATCTGTAACACAAGGCTTCCCACAGCATGGAAGAAAAAATTGTGTCAGACGTGCATTTATGGAGTGATCAAAGCGGAGCACCCTTCCTTAATTGATGAGATTCCCAGTCTAGTCAGGCAGGAGGTTCAGTTGTCACTAACTGCCTTTTCCTCCCCCCCACTCCATCACTGGGCCCGTCTCCCTCAAAAAAATGCAAGCTTCAGACAGAGGACCCAGCTTACGAATCAGAGCAATCATTGATTCAGGCTCGTGTAAGGTTCTTTGTACATGTTTCTTGAAACTCAGTTTTTCCGTCAGCCATTTTGCTTTCTGTCTTGCTGCAGCTATCTTGCCCTCAGTCAATATGGAGTTTCCAGCTTTCATGTTCCCGCCCTGATTCTCTCCCTCTTGCTTCTTAAGCAGCCTCAGCTGAGCAATCAGTGCTTCAGAATCAAGCCTGCAGTGAGCCTGTGACCTGACTCCTGGAAAACCTTGGACTTTGTACTCCAGCTATTTCCTACTGAGGAACTTTGGAACACTTGTGGACTCTGGAAACCTGCTATTTGATAAATCCACGTTTGCATGGAATTACGGTAACAGAGAAGAGATCCTGAACCTGTTGTGGAGAGTTATTGCTGAGCTTAAGTTACTCTGGCCTGCTGTGTCTCCTGCTTCTGTACCTGCAAACTGTGTGACTATTTTTGCCACTTGTATGAAGTAATACAAGTCCTTCTATATCAAACCTGTGTCTCATGTGTTTTCCTCGCACCCAAGCACAAGACGCTACATGAACTGTACACCATACATTACACTCTGAGAAATGGGAGGAATCAGTAGCCCATAGAAGTTCTTAGGCCAGAAAATATCTTTTTTCTTCGGAGTATGTGGATGAGTTGATCAGTGCAGTTCGTGCCACTATGGGGCTAGAACAGGAACCAGTAACTCAGTCAGCCCAGGATAAAATGTTTGGAGGATTAGAGGGGGCCAAACAGGCGTGTTTCCTGGTGCTCAGGAGCATAGTGGATATGATCTAGCAAGAATGGGAATACCCAGAGAAACATTATTCCTCGCCTTCAGAGCTTAAGCACAGGTTCCCCTTGGAAAGTGATGCCTTTAATTGGGACATCCCGAAAGTAGATGTCCAGGTGGCAAGGGTAGTAAAAAAGACAATCCTTCTCTTTCATGATGTGTCCCAACTTAAGGACTTAATGGACCGTAAGATAGAGAGCCTTCTAAGGAAGGCCTGGGAGACCTCTGCCTCTGCACTAAAATTGGGTATCGCCTCCACATGTGTTTCTAGATTCCTCTTCAGGTGGCTTGAGGAGCTAGAGAATCACATTTCTCAGGGGACCTCAAGAGGCGAGCTCCTTGACTCACTTCCCATACTCCAGAAAGCTACGGGGTACCTGGCGGATGCATCTATGGAAACAATTTGTACCTTCACCAGGTCACTGGTACAGTCTAACTCTGCCAGGCGAGCTCTCTGGCTCAAGATGTGGAGCGGGGATGTTACCTCTAAGATCAGACTCTGCTCCATACACTTCAAGGGTGAACATGTCTTTGACCCAGCATTGGATGAAATCCTTAAAAGGGCCATGGATAAGAAAAAGGCTCTCCCCGAGCAAAGGATCCACAGGAAGCATTTTTTTCGAGCTTCCCAGAATCAAACCTCCCAGGCAAAGGGAAAGGGAAAAACAGGGAGATGGAGCTATGCTAAGGGAAGATGTAGGAATATCCTTGTCCCTCGGCAACAGCAGGAGAGATAATGACTCCAACCCCATGGGGGGAGGCTCTCAAATTTCTTCCACATTTGGCAGTCGGTCTCCAAGTACCTTTTGGTTCTCAATGTCATCAGAGAGGGCCTTCTATTGGAGTTCAAGTCCTCCCCCAGGGGTCTGAGGGTCACCTCCCTACCATCTCGGGAGGCTCAGGCAATACTAAGATCTGGCATAAAGGACCTAGTCCAGTCAAAAACCATCTCCCTGGTTCCTGTGGAAGAACAAGGAAGAGGTCACTACTCCAGGTTATTCCTGGTGAAAAAACCCACAGGGGACGCAAGAATAATAAACTTAAAAGACCTCAATCGACATATCACATACCGCAGGTTCAAAATGGAGTAGGTAAAAACCGCCATTCCCCTAATAGGCCCTCTCTCCTTCATGGCAACCATAGACCTGAAGGATGCGTACTTTTCACATTCCTGTTCATCCACACCACAGGAAGTACCTGAGGTTTGCGGTTCAGGAAGGTCCAGAAATAAGGCTCTACCAATTCAACGTACTCCCCTTTGGCATATCATCAGCCCCAAGGGTGTTCTCGAAGATTATGGCAGAGGCGGTGTCCTATATTCTGAGTCAGGGCATATGTATAGTCCCTTACTTAGACGACCTGCTGATAATAGGTGCTTCCTACCAGAATCAGGTGACGCAGACTCTGGACATTCTTCGATCGTTGGGATGGATTCGAAATATAAAAAAATCCCAGATCCAACCCTGTCAAAGGAGAAGATTCCTGGGAATCCTGTTGGATGCAAGAAGGCAGATGTCTTTTCTTCCGAAGAATCATTGGGTCTCTATAATCTCAAAAATGACGAACTTCAGGAAACAGAATTCCCCAACCCTTCGGTCAGCCTTGTCAGTCCTAGGGTCAATGACATCCTGCGTACAGTCAGTGTCCTGGGCAAAGGCCCATTCCAGAGTACTTCGGTCCCACATCCTGGGAAATTGGAATGGGAACCACTGCTCTTTGGACAAAAGGGTCCTCACTCCAGAAAGAGTAAAGGCATCCTTAGCATGGTTGATAAACCCCAGGAATTTGAGCAAGGGAATGAGCTGGTCTCAATCCTCCTTGGTCACAGTAACTACAGATGCCAGCAAAAAAGGCTGGGGAGCCATAGTATCCCAGACCCCATACCAGGGTTATGGAGTCGGGAAGTAAGTGCAAGATCTTCCAACTTCAGGGAGCTAAAAGCTGTGGAGGAAACTCTCATAGCAGCGAAAGACCTGGTCCAGGATCATCATATCAGGGTATATTCCGACAACATGACTACGGTAGCCCACCTAAAATATCAAGGGGGCACGAAGTTCAGCGGCCTAAAGTGCATTTCAGAAAGAATATTTTTCTGGGCCGAAAGACACTGCCTCTCATTGTCAGCAGTCCATCTGAAGGGAAGCTCCAATCTTCAGGCAGACTTCCTGAGCAGACATGGTATTCAGCCAGGCGATTAGAGTCTGAATGGAAAAATTTTACATACACTGGTAGACAGGTGGGGCCTTCCAGAAGTAGATCTGCTAACATTGGGCCGGAACTCTCAAGTAAAACGTTTTTTCTCCTTGAACCCCAGGGATAAATCTCTGGGAGTGGACGCCTTCGCTTACAAATGGAATTTCAATGTGGCATATGCCTTCCCCCCAATTCCAATCTTAGCAATGACCCTGTGAAAAATCAGGATCGGACTCCGACCATACTAGTGGCCCCAATGTGGCCAAAAAGAAGCTGGTTTGCCTTGATAACAGAGCTTCAAATAGAAGGCCCGGTCTACTTACCTCTAGAAGACGACTTCCTACTGCAAGGTCCCCTACACTACCCGAATCTTCGGGGATTGAAGCTAGCTGCCTGGTTACTGAGGCCCAATACTAAGGGGTAGAGGTCTATCTGACGCAGTAATTGCGACCCTAAAAAAATCAAGAAAACCAGTCACTAATGCCATATACAACAAAGTGTGGAAAAGATTCTCTTCTTGGTGTCTTCCGGTTCCTCCCGACCCAGCGCACCCCAATATTTCTCGTATCCTGGATTTCCTACAGAGTGGGCTTGAATTAGGCCTCAGGCCTAGCACCTTGAAGGTACAAGTTGCTGCTTTAAGCTCTATGTTTGACCAGGACTTGGCCAACCACTGTTGGATAAGGAGGTTCATGACCTCAGCTACTAGGCTACACCCAAATAGACAACCTATGGTTTGAATGTGGTGCTTAAAGGACTTACAAAGTCTCCCTTTGAACCTCTATTGTCATGTACGCTACAGCTTATCTCTTGTAAAACTGCCTTTCTTGTTGCAATAACATCAGCAAGGCGTATAGGAGAATAACAGGCTCTTTCAGTTAGAGAACCATACCTGACGATTATGGATGATTCTTTAGTCCTTTCCTTGGATCCATCTTTCCTTCCAAAAGTGGTGTCCGACTTCCATAGGTCTCAAAACATTGCCTTCCCCTCTTTCTGCCAGAACCCAGCAAATCCTAAGGAAGAAGAGTTCCATATGCTGGACGTAAGGCATATAGTCCTACATTACCTGAACCTTACCAAACCTTGGATAATCAACCAGAACTTGTTCATCCATTCATCAGGCAGAAATAAGGGAAGGAAAGTGACCAGAAATACGATTGCAAACTGGATTAAGAAGGCCATCTCCGAGGCACTTCTGACACAGGATATGACACCCCGGCAAACATCAAGGCTCATTCAACACAGTCTACTTCAGTGTCTTGGGCTGAAAGGGCAGGTGCATCCTCCGAGCAGATCTGCAGGGCTGCAACTTGGTCTTCGCTCCATACTTTTACTAAACATTATAGGTTGGACTTTTTGTCCAACAGGGATTTAGCCTTGACTGAAAAGTACTTCAGGCCGTTGTCCCCCCCCAGTGCAGCATAGCTTGGTATTCCTTCTATGCTGTCGTGGAAGGTTGCTAGAGAAAATAGAATTAGACTTACAGGTAATTCGGTTTCTAGAAACCTTCCACAACAGCACAATTTCCCTCCCTGTGTTCTTGGACAATTCTGAGAATGTTAAGGTAACCGTGCTATGGTGTTATGTTATAAGTCATTGGTGAGAGGGAGAGTGGGAGGGGCTTTTTAACCTCTCTTGTGCTTCCTGTCCCCCATTAGGGCGTGGAGACAACCTCCTATGCTGTCGTGGAAGGTTTCTAGAAACCAAATTACCGGTAAGTCTAATTCTATTTTTTCCTCCACATACAAAAAAATTGATGACACTTGAATTACGCTCTGATCAAAATAATAGTTCAGTTTTTCTCGTAGGTGAGAAAATTGGACGTCTGAAAGAGGCCTAAAGGTTCACATAATTTTGCTACTCAGACATGTGTTAACATTTTTCCTTAATAAAAACGTTTAGGACTTTTGCGGAAATCTAATATAATTGCAGGTCAAATTTATGTAAAAATATGGAAAATTCTTTCAAGCACTAATGCATATGTGTACAAGCCAGCGAATCCAACCCCCCTCACTCATCATTCTAAAAGCGGTCACCAGGTACAGTTGCAATATTATTCAACACCCCATTTCAAATTAGGTTTATTGGTAAAATATAAACAATAAACCAATCAAATAAGAACCCCCGTAAGGCTGTGTGTCCACGTTTCGTTTTTTTAGCGTTTTCACAGCGATTTTCTATCGCGGAAATGCTAACAAAACGCATCCCATTAGTTTACATGCATTCCGCAATTGCTGTGCTAATGCTGCGTAATTTTGCGGAATTGCGGCGATTCCGCCGCCATAGGATTGCATTGAAACGCTCACTTTACGCATGTAGCTATGCCCACCATGCGTGAAGTGATCGCTTCATGTGCGGTTGGTACCCAGCGTCTGGAGGAGAGGAGACTTTCCTCCAGGCCCTGGGTACCATATTCCTGTAAAAAATAGAATTAAAATAAAAAATATGGATATTCTCACCTTCCGGCGGCCCCCGGAGTCTTCCTGCTCCTCAGCGAAGCTGCCGCCAAGTTCCGTTCCCTGGGATGCATTGCTAGAATCAACCCAGATGACGTAGCGTTTGCGTGACCGCTACGTCATCAGAGGTCATTCGCGCAATGCATCCCTGGGAACAGAACTTGCCGGCAGCGTCGCTGAGGAGCAGGAAGACTCCGGGGGCCACCGGAAGGTGAGAATATCCATATTTTTTTTGATTATTTATAACATTCTATCTTTTACTACTGATGCTGCATGTGACCAACCTGTCAATCAGTTTTCCAAGCGATGCTACAGATCGCTTGGAAACGCTAGCATTCTGCAAGCTAAATACGCTTGCAAAACGCTAGTTTTTTGCGGTCATACGCAAAATGGATTGCATGCGTATTTCCCGCGGCAGGTAGTTGCGAATTTCCGAACGTGTGCACATAGCCTAAATAGGTCACCACAACTAATATAACAAGTGAATTCTCCAACGTGTTTCTTTCTTCTTATTTGTTTGGTTTATTGTAAAAGAAAAAAGTTTGTAGTAATAGTGGGCTGAATAATTTTGATTGAAACTGTACTTGTTGCCTGCTTAATAGAAGTTATTAATACACAGTGCTTCTGAAGAAAATTATGACCTGTGTCCCCTGAAAATCAATAATTTATACATGGTGTCCCTTTAAATAAATAATGCATGTTTATTGGCAATGACTCCTTTAAAACTTTTCAGTCAGGAACTGAATACTCAATTGTGTGATTCAAATTACCGTAGATAATGTTAATAATCAGAACTTTATAGATATCACACTCTTAATGATCAGATGTTGAATAATATGATTTTTATTATAATACCCAAAAGTATTAAAAGCACACATTATTTGGAAACAAGAGGACTCTTGTGTTTTAATTAGAAGAATTAGAAGATGTATAATAAACAAACATTTATAAAACAGCAGAATGCGCTTAGAGAGTAAATCTTTAGTTAGCTAACATATTAGCAGAATCAGCTTATCTGCTAATGTCCACCTAAAAGAAAAGTTGCTTTAATTGGCTTGAGATAAAAATAGATTCAACATACTAATAGATTTTCATTAAGAAAGCTGCCCAGATGTCTCACTGTCAGCTCTGGTAACGGGCCCTGAAACCTCTGCTTCCTAATTGATACTGACACAGAATGCGTCTCTGCTTTCGGTTTTGGTAACATGTTTATAGAGGTCTGGGTTGTTAGGATCAGTGCAATAGCCCACTCCCTTCTGATCACAGCTGATGTGGAGACAGAGATAGGGGATAACTCAGCTATTGACACCCTGACCACTGCAAGCATGTCATGACACTGCCCACAAAAAAAAAAAACAGACATGTGAATAGCAACATAGGTACATGTTCTACCCCTGAAGAACGAGACTAAAACAAGTACATGAAAAATGCATGTGAACGAGGCCTAATACAAGAGAAGTAACTGTGTTTCTCCAATGTGGCTGCCACGTGATAAAACTTTCATTAATTGCTATATACATTTAAAGGAGTTCTTTGAACTTACAAATTGATGGTGTATACTTAGGTTAGCCACCACAATCATACTTGTATGGGTCCAACTCTTGTCATGTTAAACTGTGGAATGGAGGGTATGTATGAGTTATATATACTCCCGGCCCGTGGGAGTGGCCTCGCTCCACACACTTGTATGGAGCTGAGGCCACACCCAGAACAGTGATTTGACTGAGCAGTGGGCGTGGCCTCGCTCCACTCATGTATATGGAGAGAAAGGTGGCGCCCATTGGCCGGCGGTATGTTTAATGTTTAACTCATACATACCCTCTGTTCCCCGGTCTGAAACTGGCAAATCCCCACAGTGCACAATATGCTGGAGGGGATTCATTAGTCTGTAGTCACACAGAATGACTGCATTATTTTTCTCAATGCATTCCACTATGTAATGAATAAAGATTTGCAACTGTAATATTTCATACAATGATAAGAGACCACTGCAACATTTTCAGTTTGTCTGATTTTTCTCTTTATAGGTTATTTTTTAGTAAAATGTAAATTGGTACTACTGACAACATGTCCCCGAGTTTCGAAGCAACAAATTTTGTATTTATTTTCAGAAAATGAGAAATGGTCAAAATAACAAAAAGTGCAGTGCTTGCAGACCTCAAATAATGCTAAGAAATTCATAAGCTCATAATCATTTAGAAACAACGATACTAATGTTTTAACTCTGGAAGAGTTCAGAAATCAATATTTTGTGGAATAACCATGATTTTTAATCACAGATTTCATGCGACTTGGCATGCTTTCCACCAGTCTTTCACACTGCTTTGGGTGACCTTATGCCACTCCTGGTACAAAAATGTAAGCAGTTCTTCTTTGTTTGATGGCTTGTGACTATCCATCTTCCTCTTGATTACATTCCAGAGGTTTTCAATGGGGTTCAGGTCTGGCGATTGGGCAGGCCAAGACAGGGATTTGATGTGGTGGTCCTTCATCCACACATTGATTGACCTAGCTGTGTCTCATGGCGCATTGTCTTGCTGGAAAAAACAGTCCTCAGAGTTGGGGAACATTGCCTGAGCAGAAGGAATCAACTGTTTTTCCAGGATAACCTTGTATGCGGCTTGATTCATACGTCCTTCGCAAAGATTAACCTGCCCAATTCCAGCCTTGCTGAAGCATCCCCAGATCATCACCGATCCTCCACCAAATTTCACAGTGGGTACAAGACACGGTGGCTTGTACGCCTCTCCAGGTCTCCGTCTAACCATTAGACCACCAGGTGTTGGGCAAAGCTGAAAATTAGACTCTTCAGAGAAGATTACCTTACTCCAGTCCTCTATGGTCCAATCCTTATGGTCTTTGGCAAACTTCAGTCTGGCTCTCCTTTGCTTCTCATTGATGAAAGGATTTTTTCTAGCTTTACATGACTTTAGCCCTGCCTCTAGGAGCCTGTTACGAACTGTTCTTACCATGCACTTTACACCAGCTGCCATTTGCCATTCCTTTTGTAGGTCGCTTGATGTCATCCTGCGGTTGCTGAGTGACATTTGAATAAGATGACGGTTATCCCGGTCAGTGGAGAGTCGTTTTTGCCCTCTGCTGGTCTGTAGCTTTGTTGCCCCCAGTGTCTGCTGCTTGACCTTGTTATAATGGACTGCCGTCTTAGAAATTTTAAAGATGGAGACAACATGACGCTCACTGTATCCCTCTGCTAGTAAAGCTAGAATTGAACCTTTCTTTTCCTCACTCAAGACTTTTCAATTCCTTTGGCATGGTTAAACATTATTTTTTCATTCCTATTACTTTTGGGATATTACTAGCACTTGTTTTGCCATCCAGCTTGTCCTATTGCAAGAGGATTGTGAGCAAAAACTGCAGTGTTTTTTATACTTTCTTTTGTTAAAGGGAATCTGTCACATCGTTTTGCCTCTATAAGATATGGCCACTGCCTTTCGAGGCTTATCTACAGCATTCTGTAATGCTGTAGATAAGCCCCCAGTCCAACCTGAAAGATAAGTGCGCAGGCATACTTATCTGCCCTGTTGAGGAAAGTACTGCAGTGCGCAGGTGCCGGAAAAGTTCAAAGAGGCCCAGCGCCTGTGCACTGCAGTACTCTGATCTGCCCTCAACAGGGCAGATAATAATAATAATCTTTATTTTTATATACCGCTAACATATTCTGCAGCGCTTTACAGTTTGCACACATTATCATAAGTACGCCTGCGCAGGAGATCAATGCTGGGGAGCCATGAAGCAAGCAGGAGGGCAGCATCGGAAGAAGACAGGAGGAGCCGGACCAGGACCCGCGACACCCATGGGACCGGACCACCCCCACCCGTGTGAGTATAATAAAACTTATTTTTCTTCTCTTGCAGTTCGGATCGGGGGCTTATCTACAGCATTATAGAATGCTGTAGATAAGCCATGAAAGGCGGTGGCCGTAACTCGTATCGGCCAAACCTGATGACAAGTTCCCTTTAAGTGAAAAAGGGATCAAAACGTAGCTATCCCAAAATGCTATCAATAATGTAAAAAAAAACAAGCCCTAATAATGCTCAATCGCTGGAAAAATAGAAAAAATTTGATTCTCAGTAAATGGCAATACAAACAAAAAATTTTTACATATGTTTTCATTTTTTTTCACAAGTAAAATAAAAAAAAAATCTGTAATTTGGTATTTTTATCACACAACCAAGATCGTAAAAACAATGTTGGAAAGCTGAATGCCTGCTTGTTTTTCTGCTGGACAAGATAACAATTTCAGGGATAGCATTTCTATTCATATACGACTTCTTGATTGCAGTTTATTCCACATTTTGTTTGAAAGAACATATTTTGACTTTTTTTTTTTACAGTGTTCACTCACTGTAGGTGTTAAATAGTGTGACAGTTTTATAGAACAGGTTGTTCCAAATGCGGTGATATCAATTGTGTACTTTTTTATTTTTACATTAAAATGTGTATTTATAGTGGTAATATTTTTTGAGATTTTTTTTTCCATTCTTTATTTTGTGTTTCGTTTAATATTTTTACTTTATTTACTTTTTTGTTATTTTTTTTGCTTAACCCTACTATGGGACGTTAAGTTTTATTTCTCTGATCATTGGTCTCATGCATTGTGATGGAGATGAATTTCAATGCGGTAGACCTGTCAGCTTTATACTGGCATAATGCCTGTTAGATCCTGCTTCTGGATGGGTCTTACAAGCCGCTTAGCGGGCAGACCCAGACGTCATTATTTGACCTACAGCTGCCATGACTACCATTAGCTCCTCACAATTGAATAGGTGGCGATAGAGTGAGAAAGGAAGCCCATTCCCTCTCATAATCTACTAAATGCCACAATTGCTATTGATCACTGGGTCAAGAAGATAATACAGCTGGGAGCTGTCTTACACAGGGATAACATCATCATCTAGAGCAGGGTTCCCCAACTCCAGTCCTCAAGGCCCACCAACAGGTCATGTTTTCAGGATTTCCTTAGTATTGCTTAGGTGATAATTGCATCACCTGTGCAATACAAAGGAAATCCTGAAAACATGACCTGTTGGTGGGCCTTGAGGACTGGAGTTGGGGAACCCTGATCTAGAGGTCGGGGAGCATTTGGGATGCAGTGACCATAACATATTAAGTTTCAATGTAATTTTCAATCAAACATTCAAAAGGGGAAAAGCCAAAGCCTGGAACTTTAGGAAAGCTGATTTCAACAAATTAAGGGAAGAGCTTAATCATGTGGACTGGGACCACGTCATGGTAACTGGGGATACTGAACATAAATGGAGCATTTTTAAAGGGAATCTGTCACCCCATTTTTCGTATATAAGCTGCAGCCACCGCCATCAGAGGCATATCTACAGCATTCTGGAAGGCCTCATATGATGAAAGATTGGAAAAGTTGGGTTTGTTTAGCGTAGAGAAAAGACGCTTCAGAGGAGATCTTATTTACATGTATAAATATATGTGTGGCCAGTACAAAAGACTAGCATATAACTTATTTCTTCCAAAGACCATATTAAAGACTAGGAAGCACACATTACAGGTGGAAGAAAGGAGATTCTGGCAGCTAAACAGGAAAGAGTTCTTTACAGCTAGAGCAGTCAGACTGTGGAATGCCCAACCACAAAAGGTAGTAATGGCGGACACTATAACAGCTTTTAAAAAAGGGCTGGACGATTTCCTTGATACACATAACATTGTGGGTTATAGTTAAATTAGTGACAAAATGTGCAATTGGTAAAGAAAAGTTGAACTTGATGGACCTAGGTCTTTTTTCAACCTATGTAACTATGACCTGAGCCAATCAGGTCCCAATGATGTTGCCTGTCTGAGGCAGAATTAGCTCTGGATTCCCACACCTTATCCCTGCATGACCACTCACTATAAATTTACAGGGTGCTGCTTAAAGCCCAGCAAACCCTGTCATATATTTATCATCGGCGGTTGTGAAGAATTTAAATAAATGTGCTAAAATATGTGTTAATAAGCAATAACTTAACTTCAAATAGTGAATGTTCAAGCATTGTTAAAATACAGCTAATTTAGTGAGATTGTGTACATGAAAAAGACACAAATAAACATCTCTACAGGCATGTTTCCTCAGATTAATTTTCTAGACTTTTCTTTATTCATTGGGTCTTTTGATCTTTCATTAGTCATACACTTTGGTTTCAAGTTTTAACCTCATGGGATTGCCTTCCCTTTACTTAAGGAATAAGTAGAATGATAAAAAATAAAGTTTAAAGCGCTAAATATTAAAAATTCAGTGAAATGAAAAGTGAGCTGCTCAACATGAGGCCTGTAACCAGAGGGTGGGAGTGAGTACTGTCATTTTGTACAAATAACAAATCAAATAATCTACTGTCCAAAACTTGTAAAATTATTTTTCTTTTATTTAAGGTTGAAAGAAAACAGTCCATCGAGTTTATGTTAGAACCCTCTTGTTAGATTTTGTTTCAGTTTGCTGGTCACATGACCTTTTTACCCTATTTAGTCTGGCTCCGCCCTTCTGGCTTTGCTGGACTTCATTGTATTATCTACTCTTAAGCTAGCCGGGTGCTTAGGTGCCTTACTCTGTCAGTTTTGCTTGATCTTAGGATCTCTTAGTATTTGTTTTCTGTTTTATATTCCCTGCTACACTTTCTGTTAGGAGGTGTCCACCTTTTCACCCAGTCCCTAGATCTTGTAGGGATTCCTCCCTCGCAACTATAGGTCTTCGTTCAGACTAGCTGAGGACTTTAGCGGGTCTGGTCGCAGGATCAGGTCCCCGTTACATCGTAGGGATCCAGCTCAGTCCTATTGTAGGGACAGAGTTCCCACCTTCCCTTAGTGCTTGTAGCAGTACATAACAGTAAGTCCAGCCCAAAGAAAAAAAAAAAAAAAATCTCTAAGGAAAGATTTTCAGTTTCTATTATGGTGTCGGTTCAGGATTTGGCTCAACGCCTGCAGCGACTCTCTCTGGAGGTGGCTGAAATCCAGCAACACGTGAGTAGTTGTTCTGGAGCTGATTTCGTGGAGCCAAAGGTACGTTTGCCTGATTTATTTTTTGGTGAACAACAAGATTTTTTTTCTTTTAAAAATGCTTGCTTGTTGTATTTCCGTTTGAGACCCAGATCCTCTGGTGATGAATCACAGCGCATAGGGTTCATAATGTCACTTTTGCGCAAAGAACCTCAGGACTGGGCCTTTTCTCTGCAGCCTAGTGATCCATGCTTTAGATCAGTGGATAAATTTTTTTTTCTGCTTTGGGGTTATTGTATGACGATCCGGATCGTGTTTCATCAGCTGAGACAGAATTGAGACGTTTGAGACAGGGATTGGGTAATGTGGAAAAATATTGTACTCACTTCCGAAGGTGGTCCACTCAGGTGGGCTGGAACGATTCAGCTTTGAAAAGTTTATTTCTTGCAGGGTTAAGTGAAAGGGTTAAAGATTTGCTGATTGCTTATCCCATACCTGGTAACTTGCAAGAGGCTATGCAATTAGCCATACGGGTGGATAGGAGACTGCGTGCAAGGGTTAATGAGAGTAAATCTGCCTTGTCAGCTCCAAGTTTGGAGAAGGAATGTACTGACATTGCAGAGCCGATGGAAATTGGAGCAATGACACCTCACTCTCGAGAAAAAGAACGCAGATTTGCTCAAGGTTTATGTTTCTACTGTGGTAAATCTGAACATTTCATTAAGAACTGTGCGCTTCAAATGAATAAAGAGAGAAAAAAAAATGAGGTCAGTTTTGCCCGCATAGCTTGTTTAAACAATAAAGGTGTCTTTCTTTCTGCTACCACTGCTGTTGAGGAGGAATTAATGGAGTTTCGGGTATTTGTGGATTGTGGTTCAACTCTCAATGTGATTGATGGGAAATTTTTGGAAAAACTAAAATTAAAACCCAAACTTCTATCTTCTCCTATTAATGTGGTGTCTGTGGATGGTTCTCACTTGAAAAATGTTACTCACCATATCTGTGAATTTCCTCTTACTATTAATGGTGTTCATCAAGAGAATTTGGATTTGGTAGTTTTGAATAATTTACCTTCTCCGGTGATTTTGGGGTTACCCTGGTTAAAATTGCACAATCCGGTACTGGATTGGTCTACCAATGAAATTAAGTGTATAAAGATAAATCGTGTGCACAGCCTGAAAGGTGCCAGAGTAGGTTCCTACACCGTGAAGATAATGAAAAGAGAACTCGGCACTCAACTTAGCGAAAAGGGTAAATATTTATTGTAGTCCACGGTAGTGAAACGTTTCGGTCCTAAATTTCGGACCTTCATCAGCCACATTAAGTACCGGGAGGGGTAGAAATACCCAATTCAGAGGTAAGCAGTAGATACTGTTGGGATCAGGTAGATCTCCAAAGTAAGGGTTAAAGGTGAGTATCTGGGTGAGAGTTTTAAGTCAGGTCTCCGCTGCATGCCGTGGGAGGGACGCGGTATCCGCCGCGGGACCAGCGGCGGATACCGCGTCCCTCCCACGGCATGCAGCGGAGACCTGACTTAAAACTCTCACCCAGATACTCACCTTTAACCCTTACTTTGGAGATCTACCTGATCCCAACAGTATCTACTGCTTACCTCTGAATTGGGTATTTCTACCCCCTCCCGGTACTTAATGTGGCTGATGAAGGTCCGAAATTTAGGACCGAAACGTTTCACTACCGTGGACTACAATAAATATTTACCCTTTTCGCTAAGTTGAGTGCCGAGTTCTCTTTTCATTACCAATGAAATTAAGTCCTGGAGTCCTAAGTGTTATGACAAGTGTTGTAACGGGCGTATTGCTGCTGTAGTTAAGGGGGAGTTACCTGTACCTATTCAGGATTTTTGGAAAGTTTTTTCTGATAAGGAATCGCAGGTATTGCCTCCTCATAGAGATTATGCAATTGAATTTGTCCCTGGAGCGACTCTTCCTAAAAGTCGTTTATTTAATTTGACTATTCCTGAGAGAGAGGCTTTGGAGGAATACATACAGACAAGCTTGGCCGCCGGTCACATTAGGCCTTCCAAATCTCCTGTGGCGGTTGGATTTTTTTTTGTTAAAAAAAAGGACGGCGGTTTACGGCCTTGTCTAGACTTTCGTGAAATTAATAAGATTACTGTACGTAATCCTTACCCACTGCCATTGATTCCTGATTTGTTTAATCAGTTAGTGGGGGCCAAGTGGTTCTCGAAAAATGATCTTCGAGGGGCATACAATTTGTTGCGCATGAAGGAGGGAGATGAATGGAAGACTGCGTTTAACACTCCACTGGGTCATTTTGAGAATCTGGTCATGCCCTTTGGACTTTCCAGTGCTCCGGCATTTTTTCAGAATCTTATTAATGACATCCTTAGACCTTTGATCGGCAGAAGTGTGGTTGTGTATTTGGATGACATTTTGATTTATTCACCGGATTTGGAGTCTCATTGGAGAAGTGTGCGTGAAGTATTACAGTTACTGAGTGATAATTCACTTTTTGCCAAACTAGAAAAATGTGAGTTCGCTGTACAGAGACTTAGTTTTTTGGGCTACATTGTCTCCAGTGAAGGTTTTGAGATGGACCCGGTGAAAGTGCAAGCTGTGCAGGATTGGCCTAGACCTATTGGAGTGAAATCAATACAGAGGTTTTTGGGGTTCGCCAATTATTATAGAAAATTCATAAAAAATTTTCTGTGATTGCCAAACCTCTGACCGATCTCACCAGGAAAGGTGCTGATGCGGTTCAGTGGACTACTGAGGCCATTGAGGCTTTTGTGTTGCTAAAGGAGAGGTTCAGCTCTGCTCCCATCCTTACGCAGCCTGATGTGACTAAACCATTTTTGGTTGAGGTTGATGCTTCTTCTGTGGGGGTCGGCGCGGTGTTGTCTCAGGCAAAGACGGATGGAGTACATCCCTGTGCTTTTTTTTCAAAGAAATTTTCTGAGTCTGAACTAAATTATGATATCGGTAATCGGGAATTGTTGGCAATTAAACTCGCATTTGAACACTGGTGTCATTTTTTGGAGGGAGCGGAATTTCCCGTTCAAGTCTTCACCGATCATAAAAATCTGATCTACCTTGATGCTGCCAAACGCTTGAATGCCCGTCAGGCTAGGTGGGCACTGTTTTTCTCACGGTTTAATTTTACCGTTACTTACATCCCAGGTACTAAAAATGTTAAAGCTGATGCTTTGTCTCGCAGCTTTTCTCCTATGGTGGGTACTGAGGAGGAGGAGGAAAACATCTTGCAAGAGGGGGTTGTTATTGCTGTTTTGGACTCCTTGTTGGAAGATGAGATTCTTAAAGCACAGGAGAATGCCCCATCTAACACGCTGCATGGGAGGTTGTTTGTGCCTGGTACCCTGAGGAGAGATTTGTTTGTTGAATGTCATGACTCTCGGTTGGCAGGTCATCCTGGAATCTCTGAGACCAAGAGACTTGTGGGTCGCAGTTTTTGGTGGCCAGGATGGCAGAAGGAAGTCATTAAGTGGGTGCGTCAATGCACGGTGTGTGCTAGATCTAAGTCTTCTCATACTCCTGCTGCGGGGTTGCTTTGCCCTCTGGAGGTCCCTAGTGCACCTTGGACACATTTGGCTATGGACTTTATTACTGACCTTCCCCCTCTGAGGGTTTCACTGTCATCTGGGTGGTCGTGGACCGTTTTAGCAAGATGTGTCACTTGGTTCCTTTCATCAAAATGCCCTGCGCTAAGACTCTCGCTAAGGCCTTTGTCAAGGAAATAGTCAGACTACATGGCGTTCCTACTGACATTGTTTCCGATAGGGGACCTCAGTTTGTGGCTCGTTTTTGGCGCGCTTTTTGTGACAAGTTGGGAGTTCATTTGTCGTTTTCATCCGGATATCATCCTGAGTCTAATGGCCAGACAGAAAGGAAAAACCAGGATGTTGAGCAGTTCTTGCGTTGTTTTGTGACTGATAATCAAGAGGGGTGGTCTGAGTTTCTGCCACTTGCTGAGTTTGCTCTTAACAATCATACATCCGCTTCTGCTGGTTGTTCGCCTTTTTTTTGTTGTACTGGGAGACATCCGTCTTTTGGGTCATTTTCCAAGTTGGGATCGGCTGTACCTGAAGAGGAGAATTTTTCTGGTGTTTTGGAGAGAGTTTGGACTGATGTACGTGGTAATCTTCAGGAGGCTAAAAAAAGATCCAAAGTGTATTTTGATAGAAAACGACAAATGGTTTTGTTTGCTATTGGTGACATGGTTTGGTTGTCCTCTAAGAATCTGCGCTTGAGGATTCCGTCTAAGAAATTGGGTCCCAAGTTTGTAGGGCCCTTTAAGGTGCTTCAGGTTATTAACCAATCTGCTGTTAAGTTGGAGCTTCCTACCTCCTGGAAGATTAATCCGGTGTTTCATGTTTCTCTCTTGAAAAAAGCTGAGGTCTCAGATGGAGACGTCTCGGCCACTGTTCCCCTGGTGGTGGAGGACGGGCAATATGAGATTTCCCTCATCCTAAATTCTAGACGGTATAGAGGGAGTTTGCAGTACCTCGTCGCTTGGAAGGGTTATGGACCCGAGGATAACTCATGGGTGAGGGCGGATGATGTTTCTGCGTCTAGACTTGTCAGAGGTTTCACAAGAGGTTTCCGGATAAGCCTAAGTCCTAGGGGATCCGGAGGATCCTCTTAGAAGGGAGGGTACTGTTAGAACCCTCTTGTTAGATTTTGTTTCAGTTTGCTGGTCACATGACCTTTTTACCCTATTTAGTCTGGCTCTGCCCTTCTGGCTTTGCTGGACTTCATTGTATTATCTACTCTTAAGCTAGCCGGGTGCTTAGGTGCCTTACTCTGTCAGTTTTGCTTGATCTTAGGATCTCTTAGTATTTGTTTTCTGTTTTATATTCCCTGCTACACTTTCTGTTAGGAGGTGTCCACCTTTTCACCCATAGGAACAAGATCGTGAGCACAACTCTTATAAGATGCTGGTGCTTGAAGTCTAGGTTCCCACACCGAGAGTATATATATCAAAAAGACTAAGCACTCATCTGATAAGGTGAAGAAGGTATGTTTAATAGTAGTGTATCCAAAAAACGTTTCGGTCATATGAGACCTTCGTCAGTAACTACATAAGTGAAAAATCATGTTATTCCAACATAATGAGTAATATACAATGAAACGATAACATAAAGAAAGTACCTTAGTACAGACAGTGTCAGATAATAACCAATAACTATGTACAAAATATACAAAATGTAATATCAATAATAAGGGTCAATATTTTTACTGATAAGTACAGCGATTATGCGCTTAGTAACATCGTCAATCCCAGTGTTGAAATGAAGTGAAAAGTGAGAAGAAATAGAAATGGGGAATACTGTACCTTCACTATTTCATCTGAAAACAACAGACTCCTAAGATATAGTGCCCGCAGATAAATATAGACGTGGACCTGAGAACATAATGTCAGATGAGAAGGAAGATCTGACAGTATAGCCACGAGATATATATATATATGTACACCACAGTTAACCACACTCAAAATATACTCACTCATGACTGGAGTTATGATAAGCTGTGAAAATTGAGATACTACCAGTTATATAGCAATAGGTGCGGTTTAAGGTGTATACTTAAATAGGGCTAGTAAGTACCTTTAGGCCAATGGAGGCTGTATGTGCCTTCTTATTGCGGTATCCACCGCTAATATGGCTGGTGCTATAAGTGGGTACAGAGAAGGGAGAAATCTGTAGGACCAAAGTTACCGTTGCTAAAGTATTAAATAAGGTGCTTCGCTCATATAGGTTCACTATACCTCAATGTGCAGCTGCGGAGATAAAGCAGTCACGTCTGGTAGATCTGGTGTCCGCGGTCAGAGTGGGTGTCCAGCATAACGCTGGGTATTTAAAGGGGAAGGGGCGGGACTCAACCGGCGCGCGTCATGTGACAAAACCGGAAATGACAAAACGGAACCAGTATGGAGTTGCGTTCCAAGAGGTGTAATGTTTGCGTGCCACGCAAAAAACGAGCAGTTTGGATATACCAGAGTAAAGTTAATTGTGTTTAGCTTAAGCGGTTCTGCTGATTAACTCGTATGGAGTTTGGGAGGTATAATAAAATAATTGAAAGCAATGGTAACTTTTGGTAATAAGATGAGGTACCGTAAACAAGTATAATGACCTGTAGGTGATAGAGGTAAAATAAGGAGGTAAGGATATGGGAAGAGGAAAGAAACAGATACGAGAAAATAGTGTGATCAAACGGCATTTTATTAGTGCAAATCGACATTTTGTCTAAGTGGATAGCACAGGTGATACTTATAGCGTGGGGTAGTGATCATAGGTGGATCTATGTAGAATTCCGAAGTGACAATAAGATGATATTCTGTGACAGGTCCACAAGATATTTAGTATAACCGGCTCTATAGAAAAAAGAGAATATGTTATAATCATGTCGATCAGCAAACATAAAAATATAGTTGCGATAACTAATATGAGATTACATTCCGTTTCTAATACAAATGATCACTTAGTTATTATATGAAGGCGGACAGTTCATATTCTCTATTTAAACCCTTAGGACTCATTGTGTCTAGAGTATGGATCCAAAATGCCTCTCGTTTTCTTAATTGTAGAATCCTATTACCCCTCTTCTGGACAAAGGGACCTGTTCTATGACTTGGAATCGTAATTGAGAAATATTGTGACCTGTCGATGTGAAGTGATGGGGAATAGGCAGGAGGAGGTTCTTGCAACGTATTGTGGATTTATGTTTGGACACTCGGTCACGTATACTTTGAGAAGTTTCTCCCACATAAAGAAGGCCGCAAGGGCATTTAATGAGATAGATCACATGTGTGGAGTCGCATGTGAAAAAGTTTTTTATTTTGAAAACCTTTCCCGAGTATGGGTGAGTGAAAGTGTCTCCTTTGATTACACTGTTACACTGTACACAGTGTAAACATGGGAAGGTACCACATTTAGGTGTTTGTAAAAAACGTTGTGTGGTTGTGGATTTAGGTCCAAAGTCAGCATGTACCAAAGAATCCCGCAAATTAGATGGTCTCTTATGGCAAGGTAAAAATGGTTCCTTGAATTCTAAGACTTCAGGATGGGCTGTGGCTAGTAAATGCCAATTTTTTCTGATGGACCTATGGATGACATTAGTAGCAGGATGAAAGGTATGTACAAAAGGGATACATTTCCCAGTTGTATTTTTTTGTCTGGTAGATGAGTTTTGTGATTTGTCCAGAAGTGGCCGAGGATACCCACGTGTCTCAAATTTTTTGGACATTTCACTGAGACGTTGTTCTTGGGTAATGGTGTCTGTGACTATGCGTTTTACCCGTTGAAACTGGGATTTTGGTATAGCGTTCTTCATAAATGGAGGATGTGAGCTCTGGTAGTGGAGCAGGCTATTTTTGTCAGTCTCTTTGATGTAGAGATCAGTAGATAAGGTACCTTCACGATTTTTGATTACCATTGTATCTAGGAAATTTATCTGTAAGAGGTTGTGATTCATGGTAAATTGGATGCCTGGCCATGATATATTGAGAAAATCGAAAAAGGTCAGGAGGGATTCCAGTGGGCCTCCCCATATGCAAAAAATATCATCAATATATCGTTTCCATGTGATGACATGTTGACGAAATAATGCATTTTGGTATATAATCTTTTCTTCAAAATCAGCCATATAGGCATTTGCATACGGGGGTGCTACGTTGGAGCCCATGGCGGTCCCCCGTATCTGAAGATAAAAGTCATCCTGAAAAAGGAAAAAATTGCAGGTAAGTATGACCCTAAGGAGATCCATACAGAGATCTATTTGGTCTCTATCCATGTGTGTATCACTCAGTAAATTGGCAATAGATTGTGTTCCTTCTGAATGGGGAATCGAAGTGTAGAGATCTTTAACATCAAAGGTCACCAAAATTGAATCTGGTGGTATTGTGTCTAGTTGCTTAATCAGATTTAGAAAGGCCCCAGTGTCCAAAATAAAAGATCTAGTCTGATGTATAATGGGGGTTAAGATTTTTTCGAGATAAATAGCTAGAGGTGAGAGTATGGAGTTAGTGGAGGCTACTATGGGTCTCCCCGGGGGTTTCTCAAGGTTTTTGTGTACCTTGGGTAGAATATATAAAACTGGTGTATTAGGATTTTTGTTTTGCAAGAATTCACAGGTCTTTTGGTCCAAAACCCCTAGGGAGCTGTATTTTGCAAGGATTGCATCAATTTTGAGACTAATGTCACGAGTCGGGTTTTGTGACAAAGGTTGGTAGATAGATGTATCATTGAGTTGACGTCTAATTTCAGTTATATATAGTGACTTATCCATTACTACAAGGGCTCCCCCTTTGTCAGCTGGCTTGATAACAATGGAATTATCATCCTGTAAAGATGATAGTGCTTTCCTTTCTTCTACTGATAAATTAGAAGGATGGAAAATTTTTCCTTTTTCTATGTCACCTTTTAGGTTTTGGAAAGTGTCCTGAATGAAGCCAATAAAGGTTTCTACAGCATGAGAGGCTTGTGGGGGACGGAAATAACTTTTACTCCGTAGACCCAGACTCTGTGCTGAGAGTAGTTTTGGGTTACATTGAGTAATGGGTTCTGGAGTGATGGGTTTAGAGGAATAATAGGCTTTAATCTTATATGCCGATAAAATCTCTGCAGATCCATCTCTAAGTCAAAAGTGCGGCATTTGCTAGAAGGGCAAAACGACAGCCCTTTTTGAAGCACTGAATGTTCAATGTTGGTGAGAGTTCTAGATGATATGTTTATCACCAGGTTGTCCGTACCTTTGAACGGGTGGTCAGGCTTTGACCCTGTTCTTTTCTTCTGTCCCCGTCTGGTCTTCTTCTGAAGTTTCGTCCTCTCCGAGAGCCTAAAAAAGGAACCGTTGTAGAAGTAGTTGGACCTGATTCCTGGTCTGAACCAGAGGTGGAGTAGTCGGTTGACGTTTGTTGTCCATGTCTCAAGTCCCTTCTTCTGGAGCTGTTTTGCCATCTATATACTTGGTTAGAGCGATAGTCTTCCGTATCCTCAACTCAATGATACATCTATCTACCAACCTTTGTCACAAAACCCGACTCGTGACATTAGTCTCAAAATTGATGCAATCCTTGCAAAATACAGCTCCCTAGGGGTTTTGGACCAAAAGACCTGTGAATTCTTGCAAAACAAAAATCCTAATACACCAGTTTTATATATTCTACCCAAGGTACACAAAAACCTTGAGAAACCCCCGGGGAGACCCATAGTAGCCTCCACTAACTCCATACTCTCACCTCTAGCTATTTATCTCGAAAAAATCTTAACCCCCATTATACATCAGACTAGATCTTTTATTTTGGACACTGGGGCCTTTCTAAATCTGATTAAGCAACTAGACACAATACCACCAGATTCAATTTTGGTGACCTTTGATGTTAAAGATCTCTACACTTCGATTCCCCATTCAGAAGGAACACAATCTATTGCCAATTTACTGAGTGATACACACATGGATAGAGACCAAATAGATCTCTGTATGGATCTCCTTAGGGTCATACTTACCTGCAATTTTTTCCTTTTTCAGGATGACTTTTATCTTCAGATACGGGGGACCGCCATGGGCTCCAACGTAGCACCCCCGTATGCAAATGCCTATATGGCTGATTTTGAAGAAAAGATTATATACCAAAATGCATTATTTCGTCAACATGTCATCACATGGAAACGATATATTGATGATATTTTTTGCATATGGGGAGGCCCACTGGAATCCCTCCTGACCTTTTTCGATTTTCTCAATATATCATGGCCAGGCATCCAATTTACCATGAATCACAACCTCTTACAGATAAATTTCCTAGATACAATGGTAATCAAAAATCGTGAAGGTACCTTATCTACTGATCTCTACATCAAAGAGACTGACAAAAATAGCCTGCTCCACTACCAGAGCTCACATCCTCCATTTATGAAGAACGCTATACCAAAATCCCAGTTTCAACGGGTAAAACGCATAGTCACAGACACCATTACCCAAGAACAACGTCTCAGTGAAATGTCCAAAAAATTTGAGACACGTGGGTATCCTCGGCCACTTCTGGACAAATCACAAAACTCATCTACCAGACAAAAAAATACAACTGGGAAACGTATCCCTTTTGTACATACCTTTCATCCTGCTACTAATGTCATCCATAGGTCCATCAGAAAAAATTGGCATTTACTAGCCACAGCCCATCCTGAAGTCTTAGAATTCAAGGAACCATTTTTACCTTGCCATAAGAGACCATCTAATTTGCGGGATTCTTTGGTACATGCTGACTTTGGACCTAAATCCACAACCACACAACGTTTTTTACAAACACCTAAATGTGGTACCTTCCCATGTTTACACTGTGTACAGTGTAACAGTGTAATCAAAGGAGACACTTTCACTCACCCATACTCGGGAAAGGTTTTCAAAATAAAAAACTTTTTCACATGCGACTCCACACATGTGATCTATCTCATTAAATGCCCTTGCGGCCTTCTTTATGTGGGAGAAACTTCTCAAAGTATACGTGACCGAGTGTCCAAACATAAATCCACAATACGTTGCAAGAACCTCCTCCTGCCTATTCCCCATCACTTCACATCGACAGGTCACAATATTTCTCAATTACGATTCCAAGTCATAGAACAGGTCCCTTTGTCCAGAAGAGGGGGTAATAGGATTCTACAATTAAGAAAACGAGAGGCATTTTGGATCCATACTCTAGACACAATGAGTCCTAAGGGTTTAAATAGAGAATATGAACTGTCCGCCTTCATATAATAACTAAGTGATCATTTGTATTAGAAACGGAATGTAATCTCATATTAGTTATCGCAACTATATTTTTATGTTTGCTGATCGACATGATTATAACATATTCTCTTTTTTCTATAGAGCCGGTTATACTAAATATCTTGTGGACCTGTCACAGAATATCACCTTATTGTCACTTCGGAATTCTACATAGGATCCACCTATGATCACTACCCCACGCTATAAGTATCACCTGTGCTATCCACTTAGACAAAATGTCGATTTGCACTAATAAAATGCCGTTTGATCACACTATTTTCTCGTATCTGTTTCTTTCCTCTTCCCATATCCTTACCTCCTTATTTTACCTCTATCACCTACAGGTCATTATACTTGTTTACGGTACCTCATCTTATTACCAAAAGTTACCATTGCTTTCAATTATTTTATTATACCTCCCAAACTCCATACGAGTTAATCAGCAGAACCGCTTAAGCTAAACACAATTAACTTTACTCTGGTATATCCAAACTGCTCGTTTTTTGCGTGGCACGCAAACATTACACCTCTTGGAACGCAACTCCATACTGGTTCCGTTTTGTCATTTCCGGTTTTGTCACATGACGCGCACCGGTTGAGTCCCGCCCCTTCCCCTTTAAATACCCAGCGTTATGCTGGACACCCACTCTGACCGCGGACACCAGATCTACCAGACGTGACTGCTTTATCTCCGCAGCTGCACATTGAGGTATAGTGAACCTATATGAGCGAAGCACCTTATTTAATACTTTAGCAACGGTAACTTTGGTCCTACAGATTTCTCCCTTCTCTGTACCCACTTATAGCACCAGCCATATTAGCGGTGGATACCGCAATAAGAAGGCACATACAGCCTCCATTGGCCTAAAGGTACTTACTAGCCCTATTTAAGTATACACCTTAAACCGCACCTATTGCTATATAACTGGTAGTATCTCAATTTTCACAGCTTATCATAACTCCAGTCATGAGTGAGTATATTTTGAGTGTGGTTCACTGTGGTGTACATATATATATATATATCTCGTGGCTATACTGTCAGATCTTCCTTCTCATCTGACATTATGTTCTCAGGTCCACGTCTATATTTATCTGCGGGCACTATATCTTAGGAGTCTGTTGTTTTCAGATTAAATAGTGAAGGTACAGTATTCCCCATTTCTATTCTCACTTTTCACTTCATTTCAACACTGGGATTGACGATGTTACTAAGCGCATAATCGCTGTACTTATCAGTAAAAATATTGACCCTTATTATTGATATTACATTTTGTATATTTTGTACATAGTTATTGGTTATTATCTGACACTGTCTGTACTAAGGTACTTTCTTTATGTTATCGTTTCATTGTATATTACTCATTATGTTGGAATAACATGATTTTTCACTTATGTAGTTACTGACGAAGGTCTCATATGACCGAAACGTTTTTTGGATACACTACTATTAAACATACCTTCTTCACCTTATCAGATGAGTGCTTAGTCTTTTTGATATATACACCTTTTCACCCAGTCCCTAGATCTTGTAGGGATTCCTCCCTCGCAACTATAGGTCTTCGTTCAGACTAGCTGAGGACTTTAGCGGGTCTGTCGCAGGATCAGGTCCCCCGTTACATCGTAGGGATCCAGCTCAGTCCTATTGTAGGGACAGAATTCCCACCTTTCCTTAGTGCTTGTAGCAGATTATAACAGTTTAACCATTAACTTAACATCTTGACCAGTGGAAGACTAAAAACCCATGAGGCAGATTCCAGTTACTTACAAACTTCACTAGTTCCCTGGATAACGTCCCATCATAGACTCTAGCACCCATAATTTGTAATGTTATATTTTTTTAAAAAGGAGTTTTTAATTATGGCAGTGGAATATTTTCTTTCACACAATAGTTTTCTATGCGACAGAGAGTACGTACCCAAGATCAGTGTTTGTTCAGGCTTTCACACAGCTGAATTTCCACATGAATCCCGCACCTCAGCTCACTTGTCTTTTTTGTATGCGTTTTTGCCACTTGGGTTTTTGACGCATTTTTGAAGCATGTGCTTTTGTTTTTCTTGGGCATGTTATTAGATGTACAAAGATATAGATACCTTATTTTTCGGACTATAAGACACACTTTTTTCCTCCAAAAATTTGAAGGAAAATGAGGGGTGCGTCTTATAGTCTAGATTCACCTGCTGTAGATGGGGAGGTGGTGGACCGGTGGAGCAGCAGGTTACAGGAGGCAGGAGCTGGATGCTGCAGCTAAACCCTGTGCACGCTGTTAAAGAGAAATGGATATTCATTGCTCACCATGATCACAGTCATTCCCACCTCTTTGCTCTGAAACCAGCGCTGAGAGGTGGGAGGGACTATGGGCGTGGGGAGCAGTTAATATTAATTTCTCTTTAATAGCTTACAAAGTCGGCGCAGCTGCCGGCTTCCTGCAGCAGCTTTGCGATCACATGTGCCCGCTAGTAAAGGGAATGAATATTCACTGCTCTCTATGTCCATAGTAGTATAGAGCAGTGAATATTCATTCTCTATAATAGCGGGCACGCATAGTCCCAGTCTTGGGGAGCAGTGAGAATTCTTACAGCTGACCTCTGCGTGTAAGCAGAGCATGACGTCACTGCCATGCTCTACAAGCATAAATCAGCTGCTGGCATCAGAACAGAACGCTGCGAGGGAGCACAGAGAAGGTAAGTAGAATGTTTTTTTTTTCTGTTTTGGGCCATGTATACCAGGTTAGGGATGAGGGGGCCATGTATGCCAGGATAAGGATGAGGGGGTCATGCATACCAGGATAAGGATGAGGGGATCATGCATAGCAGGATAGGGATGAGGGGGTCATGCATAGCAGGATAGGGATGAGGGGGGTCATGCATACCAGGATAGGGATGAGGGGGTCATGCCTACCAGGATAGGGATGAGGGGGTCATGCCTACAAGGATAGGGATGAAGGGGTCAAAAAATAGCAGGATAGGGATGAGGGGCCCATTAGTGCTGTGTGTGGTTTACTGTACATGGGTTAACCTATTATATAACTGAAAAAAAAAACGATGTGGGGTCCCCTTATTTTTGATACCTAGCTAAAGTAAAGCAGAAAACTGTGGGGTTATATTATCAGGCTGGGAAGGTCCCTAGTTATTTGGCTCATCTCAGTCTAAAAATTCAAGCCTGCAGCCATCCCAAAATGGTGTATCACATTAGATGTGCCAATTCTAGCTGTTTGCTCGGCTCTACCTGATTGCCCTGGTGCAGTGAGGTTTGTAAAAAACCACAGCTATATCAACTCCTGGGGTTAGTAATGAAGAGGTGTCTATCAGACACCACCATTACTAACCCAGTACTAAGAAATTAAACACACAGAAAAAAAAACATTTTATTTTAGTAAAAACTGCCCACACATTTTCCTTGTTTTACCAATTTATTGAAAAAAGCAAACAAAAAATACAGGTCCAAAGTAATCCAACAAATCCAAAGTACTCCAGGAAAGGATACCTGAAAACATAAAAAGACAGAAATAAAAACAATAGACACTCCTTCGTTCACCAATGTATTACCGAAAATGTAAAATGTTGACACGCAGGTAGTTCACTTTTCCTCAATGTCATCGGCGCCTGTGAATAGTCTAGTCTGCTATTCACAGTCTAACATGATGCGGCAATTCAGGGGTGCTTGCAGGCTGGGATGGGCCCAATAAGCAGGGACCATCCCAGCCTGATAATATAAGCCTCCTGCTGCTTTCCCTTGGCTGGTTAGCAAAAATAGAGGGGACCCACATCAGTTTTTTAAAATGTATTTATTTATTAAAAATTTATTAAAACCAGGCTACAAACACCTCCGAAAACGTACTTATAACGCATATGTTTTTTTTTTTTACTGCGGATTTATCGCATCTAATGCAAGTCTATGGGTAAATTCCGCACAAAAGACTGAGCATTCCAACAAGAGAAATTGACATGCTACGGCTCGGAAACCTGCGTAAAATGCACAGTGGGATTTCTAGTAATACCACCCACTGTGCTTGTACTGTACAATGCAACTTTTTGGATGCAGTGAAAATACACTGCATCCAGAGCGCCAGTATTACTGATCGTGGGCATACGGCCTACAGCTATGGCAAAACCAGCTCGCTTGGCAGTAAAGAAGCTGCTTAAAAAAAGATTTTGCTGAGTTATTGCTGTGCCTTTATTGCTGCATTTTTGTTGTCTCTTGTGCATGTTGATAAAGTTTAGTGGCCCCCTAAAGACATGATTTAACTTCCTTAGATTTTTGCACGAAAAATGCAGGAAAAACTCATACCTGCATTTTTGCTGCCTTTTTGCTCTTACCCATTGTTTCCTATGTGTGAAAACACTGCAAATATGCTGAAAAAACGCTGATAGAAGTGACATGCTGAAGTTTCCAAAAATGCAGCAGTTTTCCAAATCGGTCAGGGAAATAAACCAATGTGTGTGCTTGAGTTATCTGGAACCTCATAGACTTTTCTTTTACTGTAAAATGCAACTTAACCCCTTAACCCCCAAGGGTGGTTTGCACGTTAATGACCGGGCCAATTTATACAATTCTGACCACTGTCTCTTTATGAGGTTATAACTCTGGAACGCTTCAATGGATCTTCGCGATTCTGAGATTGTTTTCTCGTGACATATTGTACTTCACGTTAGTGGTAAAATTTCTTCGATATAATTTGCGTTTATTTTTTAAAAAATGCAAATATGGCGAAAATTTAGAAAATTTAGCAATTTTCAAACTTTGAATTTTTATTCCCTTAAAACATAGAAATATGTCACACAAAATAGTTAATAAATAACATTTCCCACATGTCTACTTTGCATCAGCACAATTTTGGAACCAAAATTTTTTTTTGTTACGAAGATATAAGGGTTAAAAGTTGACCAGCGATTTCTCATTTTTACAACAAAATTTACAAAGCCATTTATTTTAGGGACCACCTCACATTTGAAGTCACTTTGATTGGTCTATATGGCAGAAAATACCCAAAAGTGACACCATTCTAAAAACTGCACCCCTCAAGGTACTCAAAACCACATTCAAGAAGTTTATTAACCCTTCAGGTGCTTCACAGGAGCTGAAGCAACGTGGAAGGAAAAAATGAACATTTAACTTTTTAGTCACAAAAATGATCATTTACAAACTTTTTTATTTTCACAAGGAGAAATGGACAGATAAATTTTGCAATTTCTCCTGAGTACGCCAATACCCCATATGTGGGGGAAAACCACTGTTTGGGCACACAGCAGAGATCGTAAGGGAAGGAGCGCCGTTGACTTTTTCAAACCAAAATTGGCTGGAGTTGAGATTGGATGCCATGTTGCATTTGGAGAGCCCCTGATGTGCCTAAACAGTGGAAACCCCCACAAGTGACCCCATTTTTTGAAACTAGACCCCCTAAGGAACTTATCTAGAAATTTGGTGAGCAATTTGAACCCCCAAGTGCTTCACACAAGTTTATAACGTAGAGTCGTAAAATTAAAAAATCATATTTTTTCCACAAAAATGATCTTTTCACCCCAATTTTCCCAAGGGTAACAAGACCCCAAAAGTTATTGTCCAATTTGTCCTGAGTACGCTGATACCCCATATGTGGGGGTAAACCACTGTTTGGGTGCATGGCAGAGCTCGGAAGGGAAGGAGCGCCGTTTGACTTTTTCAACGCAGAATTGGCTGGACTCCATGTCGTGTTTGGAGAGCCCCTGATGTGCCTACACAGTGGAAACCCCCCACAAATGACACCATTTTGGAAACTAGACCCCTCAAGGAACTTATCTAGATGTGTGGTGAGAACTTTGAACCCCCAGGTGTTTCACTAAAGTTTATAATGCCTGAGCATGAAAATAAAAAAAATCATTTTTTTCCACAAACATGATCTTTAAGTCCCCAACTTTTTATTTTCCCAAGGGCAACAGGAAAAATTGGATCCCAAAGGTTGTTTTCTAATTTGTCCTGAGTACACTGATACCCCATATGTGGGAGAAAACTACTGTATGTGCACACGTCGGGGCTCGGAAGGGAAGTTGTTATGTATGGTAGCTGAGGAGGACAGGAACAACAGCAGGGCAGCCGAACACCTGAGATGTTGGTAACTAATGGGTTGCAGAAACCTGAACTAACCACACAACTAGAGGTAGCCGTGGAGCGTTCCTACGTTGATCTTAGACGCCTCGTCACAGCCTAAGAGCTAGCTATACCTAAAGATAGAAACAGGAAAGCTAACTGCCCCGGAGTAGAGCCCCAAAGCAATAGGCAGCCCCCAAACATATAATGGCGGTTAGACAAGATGAAAACACAAATGCAGGCAGAAAACAGATTGAGCAAACGCTGGGGCCACAAGCTGACTAAATAGGAAAGGACATGAGAGATTACTTTCTGCAACCCAGAAAACCCTACAAAGATCCAACAATTCTGATTACAAAAATGCTGAGATCACACGATCTCGCCACTCACTAAATCAGATCTCAGTGTGAACAAAACCAAGCTGCAGCCGCTGAAAAAGCAGGAAAAAGCAAATGGAAAAAACAACAGAGGCTACAGACAAACTGTGAGGAGCTCAGGCCCCAGGAGGGGACCCGGCTGTCCTCCACAAATGTGCAGAAAACAATGCAAATAGCAAGCACAAAAATAAAAGCAGAAAATATCTTATCTGATAGCAGAAGATGCAGGCAAGACTCAGAAAACTTCCAAATGAACCAGGAACCAAAATTGAGACAAGAACAATTGATCACTGGCAACCATCATGGGCGGGAACCTCCCTTATATCAGACCAATCCATGATCCCAGATTGCCATTCCTCGCTGAAAGGTTCAGTACTGTCTGTAACCACCAGAGGGAGCCTCTGCTCAGAAACCATCTCTAGCACATTCATAACAGGAAGTAGTGACGTTTTGGATTGCAGACTTTGATGGAATGGTCTGCGGGCGTCATGTCGCGTTTGGAGAGCCCGTGATGTGCCTAAACAGTGGAAACCCCCTACAAGTGACCCCATTTTGGAAAATAGACCCTCCAAGGAACTTATCTAGATGTGTGGTGAGCACTTTGAACCCCGAAGTGCTTCACAGAAGTTTATAACGTACAGCCGTAAAAATAAAAAATCCTTTTTTTTCTTACAAAGATGATTTTTTCGCCCCAATATATTATTTTCAGAAGGGTAACAGAAGAAATTGGACCCCAAAAGTTGTCCAATTTGTCTTGAGTACGCTGATACCCTATATGTGGGAGAAAACTACTGTATAGGCACACGTCGGGGCTCGGAAGGCAAGTAGTGACGTTTTGGATTGCAGACTTTGATGGAAAGGTCTGCGGGCGTCATGTCACGTTTGGAGAGACCGTGATGTGCCTAAACAGTGGAAACCCCCTACAAGTGACCCCATTTTGGAAAATAGACCCCCCCAAGGAACTTATCTAGATATGTGGTGAGCACTTTGAACTCCGAAGTGCTTCACAGAAGTTTATAATGTACAGCCGTAAAAATAAAAAATATTTTTTCTAACAAAATGATTTTTTCGCCCCCAATATTTTATTTTCACAAGGGTAACAGAAGAAATTGGACCCCAAGAGTTATTGTGCAATTTGTCCTGAGTACGCTGATACCCCACATATCAGCGTACTCAGGACAAATTGCACAATAACTCTTGGGGTCCAATTTCTTCTGTTACCTTGTGAAAATAAAATATTTTCTGTTTGTGCGCATGGCAGAGCTCAGAAGAGAAGGAGCACGGTTTGACTTTTTCAACGCAAAATTGGCTGGAATTGAGATCAGACGCCATGTCACATTTGGAGAGCCCCTGATGTGCCTAAACAGTGGAAACCCCCCAATTCTAACTCCAACCCTAACCCCAACACACCCCTAAGCCTAGTCCCAACCCTAACCATAACCCTAACCACAAACCTAATCCTAACACACCCCTTACCCTAATCCCAACCCTAACCCTAATCCTAACTTTAGCCCCAACCCTAACCCTAACTTTAGCTGCAACCCTAACCCTAATGGGAAAATGGAAATAAATACGGCTTGTTATTTGCGGGACAGTACCATGTTTATTTATATCCTTTTTTTTGATCGCGTGTTATTCCATTTTTTGTTTGGCGGTATGATGATAAAGCATTGGTTTTTTAAATTTTTTTAAGGGGTTCACTAAAGGGGTTAACTAGTGGGACAGTTCTATAGGGCGGGTCGTTACGGACGCGACGATACCAAATATGTGTACTTTTATTGTTTTGTTTTGTTTTTTTTTATTTACAGGAAGAAATGAATTTATTGAGGAATATTTTTTTTTTTCCCTTTATTTTGGAATTTTTTTTTACACTTGTGATTTTCATTTTTTTAACTTTTTTACTTTGTCCCAGGGTGGGACATCACAGTATAGGGTCAGATCGCTGGTCTGACAGTGTGCACAGCACTCTGTCAGACCAGCGATGGGACAGGCACTGCTGCAGGCTTCCTCAGCACCTGCTCTCACCTCCCTGCAGGACCCCGCGGCCATCTTGGATCCGGGGTCTTGCAGGGAGGAAGGCCTCAGAACAGCGCGATCACACTGTGCTGTTCTGAGGGTCTCAGGAAGCACGCAGGGAGCCCCCTCCCTCCGCGATGCTTCCCTGTGCCGCCGGTACACCGCGATCATGTTTGATCGCGGTGTGCTAGGGGTTAATGTACCGGGAGCGGTTCGTGACCACTCCTGGCACAAAGTGCCGGGTGTCAGCTGTGATAATCAGCTGACACCCGGCCGCGATCGGATGCGCTCCCGGGAGTGCATCTGATCGCATGGGACGTACTATCCCATCCGTGGTCATATGGGCCCAGGTTCCATAGACGGGATAGTATGTCCGATGGCAGAAAGGGGTTAAAATTTCCATGAGAAAAACAGCAAAAAATGCAACATGTGAATATAGCCTAAAAGTCTTATTGGCAGGATTCACATGCAGCTATGGGGTTTAAATTTCCATCTTTTGCTGTAGTATTCATAGCATGGTGGGAAAATTAAAATATTTTCTTATCATGTAACTTTGAAGAATCAATTTTTTTGGCCTGCAGAAGGTAATTTTTTCAGTATGTATATATAATATTCATTATGTAAACTAAGGGGCAAGTCACTGAGGGATCGGTGACCTGTCAGCAGTGTTCATTATAAATAGCTAATCAGAGCACCACATAAAGCCCCCCCCAGGAGCACTAACACATCATTAACTCAAAACTGAAAATAAAGACAACCACAAGACAGATTTCATCCACCAAGGTATTATTTTAATCTGTATAACGGCGCCGACCTGACATTGTAGGTTATTGTGCACAATCATTCTGGCAGGTTCCCTTCAACCCCTTAACCCCCAAGGGTGGTTTGCATGTTAATGACCAAGCCAATTTTCACAATTCTGACCTCTGTCCTTTATGGGGTAATAACTCTGGAACACTTCCATGGATCCCAGTGATTCTGACATTGTTTTCTCGTGACATATTGTACTTCATGATAGTGGTAAAATTTCTTTGTTATGACTTGCGTTTATTTGTGAAAAAAACAGAATATTGGCAAAAATTGAGAAAATTTCGCACTTTTTCAACTTTGAATTTTCTGGCCTTAAATCACAGCGATATGTCACATAAAAATACTTTAGAAGTAACATTTTCCACATGTCTACTTTACATCAGCACAATTTTGGAATCAAATTTTTTTTTGTTATGAACTTATAAGTGTTAAAAAGTTAAACAGCAATTATTCATTTTTACATTATTTTTTTTTAGGGACCACATCACATTTGAAATCACTTTGAGGGGTCTATATGATAAAAAAAAATGCCCAAAAGCGACACCATTCTAAAAGCTGCACCCCTCAAGGTGCTCAAAACCACATTCAAGAAGTTTGTTAACCCTTCTGGTGCTTCACAGGAATTTTTGGAATGTTTAAAAAAAATGAACATTTAACTTTTTTTCACAAAAAAATTACTTCAGATACAAATTTTAGTATTAAGTAGTAAGTAGTAAGGGTATCAGGAGAAATTGGACCCCAAAAGTTGTGCAATTTGTCTTGAGTACGCTGATACCCCATATGTGTGGGAGAACCACTGTTTCGGCGCATAGCAGAGCTTGGAAGGAAAGGGGCACCGTTTGACTTTTCAATGCAAAATTGGCTGGAATTGAGATCAGATGCCATGTCGTGTTTGGAGAGCCCTTGATGTGCCTAAACAGTGGAAACCCCCATAAATGACACCATTTTGGAAACTAGACACCCAATGAACTTATCTAGATGTGTGGTGAGAACTTTGAACCCCCAGGTGTTTGACTAAGGTTTATAACGCCCGGCCGTGAAAATATATATTTTTTTCCCACAAAAATGATCTCTTAGTCCCAAATTTTTAATTTTCCCAAGGGTAACAGGAGGAATTCGACCCCAAAAGTTGCCCAATTTGTCTTGAGTACCCTGATACCCCATATGTGAGAGAAAAGTACTGTTTGGGCGCACGTTGGGTCTCGGAAGGGAAGTAGTGACGTTTTGGAATGTAGACTTTGACGAATGGTCTGCGGGCATCATGTTGCATTTGGAGAGCCCTGATGTGCCTAAATAGTGTAAATGCCCGACAACTGACCCCATTTTGGAAACTAGACCCCCCAAGGAACTTATCTAGATGTGACTTAGCAGTAACACTGCCAACAAATGCCCCCTTTTTGGAACTAATCTACTGTTTCCTGGTATGTGAATTTTATAAGTGATCCCGGAACTCACCGCAGCTCAGCCTGGCTGGGAACAGAGCCCAATGACCGGATGTAACTGCTGTGACTTTGGTGAGATCCCCGCTAGCACCATGAGCGCTCAAGATGCTAGCTGGGATCTCACCGCAGCTTAGCCTGGCTGGGAACGGAGCCCAGTGACCGGAGGTAACCTCTATGATGTCACCCTGGTTACTGACGCTGCGTTCCCAGCAGCTCATTCACCAGTGGCTCTCAGCGTGGACGGTCACATCTTGGCACCATCCAGGTTGAAAACTAATGTTTTTGTGATTGGCTTCTGTCACATGCTAAAAGACGCTTTTTATTGCAAAAAAAAATAGTTTTTGCATCACCACATTTTGAGAGCTAGAATTTTTCCATATTTTGGCCCACAGAGTCATGTGAGGTCTTTTTTTTTGTGGGACGGATTGACGTTTTTATTGGTACCATTTTCGGGCACATGACATTTTTTGATCGCTTTCTGTTTCGATTTTTGAGAGGCAGAATGAACAAAAACCAGCAATTCATGAATTTCTTTTGGGGGTGGGGGAACGTTTATACCGTTCCGCATGTGATAAAATTGATAAAGCAGTTTTATTCTTCGGGTTAGTGCGATTATAGCAATACCTCATTTATATCATTTTTTTAAGTTTTTTTATACAATAAAAACTATTTTATATAGAAAGTAATTATTTAGGCATTGCTTTATTCTGAGAGCTATAACTTTTTTATTTTTCCAGTGATGGAGCTGTATGGGGGCTTGTTTTTTGCTGGACAAGATGACGTTTTCAGTCGTACCATGTTTATTTATATCTGTATTTTTGATTGCGTGTTATTCCACTTTTTGTTCGGCGGTATGATGATAAAGCATTGTTTTTTGCCTTGTTTTTTTTTTTTTTTTATGGTGTTCACCAAAGGGGTTAACTAGCGGGACATTTTTATTGATAGCATTTTGGGATATATATGACATTTTGATCTCTTGTTACAGCGTTTTATGTGGTATTACAACGACCAAAAAAAACCCCGTAATTTTGGCATTCTTGAATTTTATTTTGTTTGCAGTGTTTACCGATCGGGTTAATTATTTTTATATTTTTATGAATCTGACTTTTCTGAACACAACGATACCACATATGTGTATTTTGATTTATTATCTTTATTTTTAATGATAGAAAAGGAGAACAATTTGAATTTTTATGTTTTCATATTTTTTAAAGCATTTTTATTTTTTACTTTTTACTGTTCTTTTTAGTTTTGATTAGGGGACTTGAAGCTGCAATTATCTAATCGCTTGTTCTATATACAGCAATGCTATAGCATTGCTGTATATAGTAAAAATCGCGGTTTGCTTTGAAGACTGTCCACAAGCAGGGTTTCAAAGGAGCTGCATAATGGCAAGCACAGAGGTCTTCAACAGACGCCCTGCTGTCATAGCAACCCATCGGCGAAACACGATCACATCATTGACGCGCCTATGGGCGCATGGAGTGATGCACCCCCATGCTGACGCGTGTTTAATGCTGCAACAAATGTCGTGAAGAGGTAAAGGGAATCAGTGAAATGCAGTTCCAAGAAAGGTTAGCAAACCTGGGCTTATTTAGTTTGGAAAAACTAAAACTTAGGGACCCAGTCTTATTACAATGCACAAACACATGAAGGGACAATACAGAAATCTTCCTAAGGCCGAGGTCACACTTGCGAGAAACTCACACGAGTCTCGCACCTCAATACCCGGCACTGCCGCCGGCACTCGGACGGAAGTGTGTGGATGCATGTATTTCTATGCAGCTGAACGCTCCGGTCTGAGTGCCGGCGGCAGTGCCAGGTATTGAGGTGCAAAACTTTTGCGAGTTTTCGCAAGTGTGACCCCAGCCTAATGATTGTTTTACACCTTAGCCTACAACTATAAGGGGCATCCTCTAGGTCAGGGTTCCCCAACTCCAGTCCTCAAGGCCCACCAACAGGTCATGTTTTCAGGATTTCCTGTTATGAATGTGCTAGAGATGGTTTCTGAGCAGAGGCTCCCTCTGGTGGTTACAGACAGTACTGAACCTTTCAGCGAGGAGTGGCAATCTGGAATCACGGACTGGTCTGATATAAGGGAGGTTCCCGCCCATGATGGTTGCCAGTGATCAATTGTTCTTGTCTCAATTGTGGCTCCTGGTTCATTTGGAAGTTTGCTGGAGTCCTGCCTGCATCTCCTGCTTTCAGATAAGATATTTTTTGCTTTTCTTTTTGTGCTTGCTTTTTGCATTGTTTTCTGCACTTTTGTGGAGGTCAGCCAGGTCCCCTCCTGGGGCCTGAGCTCCTCACAGTTTTTCTGCAGCCACTGTTATTTGCTCATTTGCTTTTTCCTGCTTTTTCAGGGGCTGCGGCTTGGTTTTTGTTCACACTGAGATCTGATTTAGTGGGTGGCGAGATCGTGTGATCTCAGTATTTTTGTAATCAGAATTGTTGGATTTTTGTAGGGTTTTCTGGGTTGCAGAAAGTAGTCTCTCCTGTCCTATCCTATTTAGTCAGCTTGTGGCCCCAGCGTTTGCTCAGTCTATTTTCTGCCTATGTTTGTATTTTAATCTTGTCTAACCGCCATTATATGTTTGGGAGCTTCCTATTTTCTTTGGGGATCTGCTCCGGGGCAGATAGCTTTCATCTTTCTGCCTTTAGATGTAGTTATCTCTCAGGCTGTGACGAGGCGTCTAGGATCAACGTAGGAATGCTCCACGGCTACCTCTAGTTGTGTCGTTAGTTTAGGAATCTGCAACCCATCAGTTACCAACATCTGAGGTGTTCGGCTGCCCTGCTGTTGTTCCTGTCCTCCTCAGCTACCGAAACATAACAATTTCCTTAGTATTGCCCAGGTGATAATTGCATCACCTGTGCAATACAAAGGAAATCCTGAAAACATGATCTGTTGGTGGGCCTTGAGGACTGGAGTTGGGGAACCCTGCTCTAGGTGTAGAAGAACGAAAGTGTGTCCATTACAAGCCGTGAATCTTTACGAGCAGTGAGAGTATGGTTGATTCACAAAAGAAAGTTCATGGACATCTTGATTACCTTTCTTGAAAAGCCGCCACAGGAACGAAAAGCATTCTCAAGAAACAACCATCGGTGTTTACCTGAAGTGGCTTAGTCTGGGAAAATTTGCTAGATGTATCGGAGTCTAAATGGTGCCATGTTCAAATACTCTGTTTATTTTTTATTTTATTAATAACTTCCAATTTATTTTTAGAAACTTCCTCATATCTTCTGAATTGTAATGTCCTACTTCATAAACTCCATCCACTTTACTAAACACCAATTTATCTTTTATGTAATTACCGCTGATTTCAAGGTTTTCAGTACTAAAGGGTATGCCACACTAAGCGAGATCGCTAACGAGATCGCTAACGACATCGCTAAAACGTCACTATTTAGCGATCTCGTTAGCGACGTCCTTGTGTGTGGCATGTAGCAGCGATGTGGCCCCTGCTGTGATGTCGCTGATCGTTTACTAGCGTATCAAGATCGGTGATTTTCAACCCAGTCCTAATGAGTTGAGAGTCGAGCCTGACACTCTCAATTAATTAAAAGGTGTGTGCCTTGACAGAAATCTTACTACAGTCAGTGATATACGTAGGACTACAATTAATGTAAGACCGTATTTTAGATCTTCTATTTGTCACGATCCATTTTTGGATTTGGGGCAGATCTCAGTTTAAAACTTTTTTCCTTTTGGACCATCGGGGGTTAATGTCAGTTTTTCCCTGCTGGCAATCTGGTGTAATTGCACTGCTTCGGGGTCAGCTGATGTGGATGGTGACCACTCCCACCATCCTTTAAATGTCACCTGATGAATCAACTGAGTGTTGGTTATACTGGTCCTTTCTGGAAACCAGCCTAGCAGGAGCAGCTCTCTGGTGTCAGCCATGTCTGGTGTTTGGAGTCCAGTTGCTGTGTTTTCTGCTGTGTGGAGCTTAGCAGCAGTGTCCTGTTCACAAGCTAAGTGTGGTGTTTTTTGTTACCTTGTCCCTTTGGTGTCTGTCACTTCCCCTGTGTTCATTATCTGCAGAGGTGAGGCTAGTGCTCGTTGCCGGCCAGTGCACTAGCCAGGGCAGTTATAGGTGACAACTAGGGATGAGGTATCCTGACTGCGGCGGGGAGAAAGACCCGCATAGGGCGTTAGGGGAGTTCAGGGACAGGCTCAGGTTTGAGCTCAGATGGTGGCCATCCCTCATTCCCTATGTTAGGGCCCTCCTCTCGCCTTTCCCATCCCGTTGTGTGTGTTGTGCCATCCGCTGACCGACCACCCGTTGGGTCGTGTCACGCATCATGACATTATCACCAAACGTCACATTTTTTCCGGTGAGCCATGTCCCAAATGCAGGCCTTTGCCCAACTGATCCAGACCCTCACTGATGAGCTTAAAGGGAATCTGTCACCCCATTTTTTGTATATAAGCTGCAGCCACTGCCATCAGGGGCTTATCTACAGCATTCTGTAATGCTGTAAATAAGCCCCTAATGTAACCTGAAAGATAAGAAAAACGAGTTATATTATACTCACCGGGGGGGCAGTCCAGCTACCATGGGCGTCGCAGGTCTAGGTCCGGCGCCTCCCATCTTCTAGCAATGACGTCCTCCTTCCTGCTTCTGTCGCTCTCCTGCGCTGGCTACTTTATCTGCCCTGTTGAGGGCAGAGCAAATTACTGCAGTGCGCAGGCCTGGGCCTCTCTGACCTTTCCCGGCGCTTGCGCACTGCAGTACTTTGCTCTGCCCTCAACAGGGCAGATAAAGTACGCCTGTGCAGGAGCGCAACAGAACAAGGAGCAGGACGTCATCGCTAGAAGATGGGAGGCGCCGGACCCGGACCGCGACACCCATCGGACCGGACCCCCGGGTGAGTATAATATAATTCGTTTTTCTTGTCTTTCAGGTTACATCGGGGGCTTATCTACAGCATTACAGGATGCTGTAGATAAGCCCCTGATGGCGGTAGCTGCAGCTTATATACGAAAAATGGGGAGACAGATTCCCTTTAAGGAGCTGTGGGGTCAGGTGTTACAGCAGCTTCAGCAGTTGACAAGGATCTTGGCCTCGGCTCAATTGCAGGATCAATCGGAACCCAAAATATCTCTCCCTGACCGTTTCTTTAGAGCCCATATGTCAAAGTCAAGGCCCGCGGGCCAGATCCGGCCCGCGAATTGATTATCTATGGCCCCCTGGATGATATTTAATTACTATTAGATCCGGCCCGCAGGCCACAGCCGCCTGCTGGTGTTTTGCACGCAACACTACATTTCCCACAATGCACCGGTAGCAGGGCCGGCGTCAGTCTGGCCCTCGGCTTGTAGCAAATTTGTTTTTTTGGCCCTCGGTGTGTTTGACTTTGACATCCCTGCTTTAGAGGGAGAGATAAGTTTGTTGTGTTCAAATAAGCCTGCAAGTTGTATTTTAGGCTTCGCCCTCGTTCATCAGTGAGTGAGGAACAGCGTGTGGGAATCAAAGTTTCCCTTCTTAAGGGTGATCCCCAATCCTGGGCCTTCTCCCTGCCGACCGATTCACCATCTTTATGGTCGGTGGACGAGTTTTTCGCGGCATTGGCGCTGGTGCATGGGGATCATGATGGCGTCTCCCTGGCTGAGTCTCGTCTCTGGAAAATCAAGAAGGGGGGCCGGCCGGCTGAGTACTGCTCACAGTTTAGGAGGTGGGCCACTGACATGCAGTGAAATGACCCTGCCCTTAGGAGCCATTTTTGTCAGGGTCTGTTACCTAGGCTGCAGGATAGTCTGGTGCAGTACGCTGCTCCCAGGTCATTGGAGGCCACCATGTCCCTTGCTATCCGAGTGGATAGACCCCTCAGGGAGAGGCATACACCAAATCTGCCCCCGTTGTCCTTGCTAGGGAGGAGGACATACCGGTGCGGCCGGCGAACCATGCAGGTGGGAGGAGTTGCATCTCAAACGAGGTCACCTGCGGTTCGCCGTGGTATGGGGGCATGTTTTTATTGTGGGCAGACTGGTCATTTTATGAATATCTGTCCAACTCACGCAAAAGTACCATCAACATCTCAAAAGCCGCTTCCCCCTGGTTGTGTGGAGGGAGGTGACCAGTGTGTGTATTTTCTCCATCTTCTCGTCTCAGTGTACCTTACCTGCTGAAGTGGTGGTTGGCTGGGTAACGGAAACTGTACCGGTGCTTGTGGACAGTGGAACGGGAGTCAATTTGGTGGATTCTCACTTTGTCCAGACCCACGGCCTAAGGAGTAGGACGCTAGTGAGACCCCTAGGCGTTCAGGCCATTAACTCTGTCCCACTCAGCTAGGCGAGGGTGACCCAAGTCGTAGATGATATACACTTGCGTATAGGGACTCGTCATGAAGAGTCCCTGACGTGATACATCTTGGAGGGTATGTCAACTCCCATCGTTTTAGGCCTCCCTTGGTTGAAAAAACTCAACCCGGTTATAGATTGGCTGTCCAGGGAAGTAGTCAGCTGGGGCCAGTCTTGTAAGAACTGCTGCCCTAGAGCCACAATCTCTGCCGTCTTTCTGCAACCTACCCCTTCTCCGGTGGGGGCAGCAGAGGTCCTGCCAGGGAGTAGGGGTAAGACTCAACCCTCACCACAAGTTAACCCTGAGTGTCGGAGTCCTGTTAGGAGGAGGGGTCAGGGGAGGGTGGTGGTTCCCCCTCTGTGCATAGTGGGAGGTATGAGTGTGGTGACACAGGAGGACTCCTCTGTTGTCGGTTCCTCAAAGAGTTCACCATCTTATGGCAAACGTATGCGTGTAAATAAACGTTCAGGTCCAGACCTGTGTGTGAATGAGTATGTATGGGTGTCCACCAAAAACATCAGGTGGAAGTGTGCTACTGGGACCTGGAGTTCTAGGGTGATCGGGCCGTATCGGGTGTTGGCCATTCTCAGCCTGGGGACTTTCCAGCTGGAGTTACCCCCAGTAATGCACGTGCACAACTCAATCCACAGGTCGGCGCTCTGGAGATTTGTGGTCCTCCGGAGCCTACGTTATTGTCACCTCCATCGGGCTGCGTTCGCCATAAATCTGAGTGTCAGGTGACTGCAGAGGTGAACTGTGGTGGATCGAGGCGTCCTCACCATATGTTGTTTTCTGGTGAGGTCTGGTGTTGAACGTCCAGAGTCCCCTCATTGAAAGGGGGATACTGTCACTATCTATTTTTGGATTTGTGGAAGATCTGGTTCCAGTCAGTTTAAAACTTTTTTCCTTTTGGACCATCGGGGGTTAATGTCAGTTTTTCCCCTCTGGCAATCTGGTATAATTGCACTGGCAATGCTGCTGGGTCAGATGATGTGGGTGGTGACCACTCCCACGATCCTTTAAAAGGTCACCTGATGCATCAACTGAGTGTTGGTGATACAGGTCCTTTCTGGAAACCAGCCTAGCAGGAGCCGCTCTCTGATGTCAGCCACGTCTGGTGTTTGGAGTCCAGTTGCTGTGTTTTCTGCTGTTTGGAGCTTAGCAGCGGTGTTCACAAGCTAAGTGTGGTGCTTTTTGTTACCTTGTCCCTTTGGTGTTTGTCTCTTCCCCCTGTGTTTATTATCTGTAGAGGTGAGGCTAGTGCTCCTTGCTGGCCAGTGCACTAGCCAGGGCAGTTATAGGTGACAATTAGGGATGAGGTATCCTGACGGCGGCAGGGAGAAGGACCCGCATAGGGTGTTAGGGGAGTGCAGGGACAGGCTCAGGTTTGAGCTCAGGTGGTGACCGTCCCTCTTTCCGTATTGTTAGGGCCCTCCTCTCGCCTTTCCCATCCCTTTGTGTGAGAGTTGTACCGTCTGCTGACCCACCACCCGTTGGGTCGTGTCACGCATCGTGACGCTATTGTTGGATGTTGACTGAAATGTATATGTTGTCAGAATTCAAATTTTTTTTTTAGGATATCGAGAACTGTTCTCTGTACTTGGGTGCGCTAAAAGTGCCACAAAAAAGCGCACTAGGATGTGGTCAGTCGTAGCCCTCTCCAACCGGAAAAAAGCCCCTAGCAACCAATCCCTGTCCCTCCGAGCTAGAAGGCCACAGCAAAACTAGGTGCCTTGTAGGTTGGCTTCTCTACTGAGAGACACGTGTTTTCAGGGGGGAGCGGAACCTAAACGCCATCACCCCTAGACTAATCAGGGGGGAACCTATAGGGGAACAGCACCCTGAAAAGTCTTCCCGACCGACACTCATGCAAATTATGACACACGTGAAAACAATTATATAAATAGTGAAGGTTTTCTAGTATAATACTAGCAGGACACTTGAACGGAATTTAAAAGTTAGCTATCCTAGCCAAAAGGCTTGGAAAAGAGTGTGTGCTCAAAAAGGATGAAAATTTGAAGTGCAGTGCAAAAGTAGCATAAACTCAAATAGGTTTCCCATGTCCAGTGAGATAAGGTACCCCAAGGTCACCACTTCACACCTCTGGCTCTCAAACTTACCCAACCTAATGACCTCGATTCTGGAGGGCCAGGGTCTATACCGGAGGATGATAAAAGCCACTTGGCATACTGCCCAGCGCACCATACCCATAATGTGCAATAATCCCGATCTACGAGGGCGGGCAAGCCCATAGCTGCCTTTTCGAATGATACTACACTTGCTGTTAGCCAAAAGGCTGTGAAGTAAAAATATGTTTTTCTGTGTCTAGTAAACTATTAATTTTTTCTTAATCTTCATTTTGTATTATTTCAGGTTCACATGGTTGCCTCACAAACAATTATTATGGTATGTCTAAGAACCAATTTCATCGTAACTATATTCTGGAAATGCTCAGCACTTTTTAGTGTATTTTAAATTATTCTATTTAGGTACACTAAAACAGACAGACTTGTAACAGGTTATATTTACATTGACAGTAAATTACATTTTGAAACTTTGAAGGTAAAGAAATTATGTCTGAAGTCAAGGATTATAACAGATTTAGGATTTGTCAGGGATTATTTAATCAGACCTGTCATAATTATAATTGACATAAATGGTAATATTTAAAGGCATAGCATTTAGTAATTATCTAAAGATCAAAGAAAATTAAACACTCTGCGTAGTGATCCACCACATAAAAGCTTTGCTCATAACATATTTCTGTACTATATGACGCAGCATTCTATAAGGCACACCTATGATGTAGGCAACAAAAATAGAAAAAACTTTTCCTTACTAATTATAAATCCACTCACTCATCCACAGTAGACTAACAATTAGCAAAGCGCCCCACAACCAGTTCACCCATGGGCGTGGAGAGAAGTGAATGTTCATTTCTCTTAAGTAGCGGGCCAAGTGATCGCCTGGCCACTGCAGGAAACCTGCAGCTGACACTGTGCACGCTACTAAATAGCACTGAATACTCACTGCCCTCCATGCACATAGTCCCGGCGTAGGGAGCAGTGAGTATTCCGGCAGCTGTCCTCTGCTTGTATAAAATATAGATCTGACACTCTCAAAAGGATGCTTAACAGAATTTTATCAGATCACAATCCAAACGTAACGTTTTGGTCCTCCCCTTGACCTTCTTCAGACTTGGATATGTAAACAAATCTACAAACACAAAATAAATGTCCCATTAGTGTTGAAATAACAGTACTAAATCACAAATAAGCAAAGTCAGCATATTGGACAGAAAAATTACATGAGGAGGTACTCATCAGCATTAGGTGACCTCCAAAAAAAAGTTCACAACATTGATTGTTAAATCGATAAGATAGTAACACTAATGTAACATGTATCAATGACCAAGGTAGGAAACATACAGGAATAGTATATGATATATACCGTGCTCAAAGGAATACTTAACTGAAAACACAAAGGAACGTAACATAAAACAAGGACTCCATGAATAATGCTCTTACCAGATTGTGGAAGCAGAGGAAAAATGAAGCGAAAGTCTTTAAAAGTCTGTGAAGAAGTAACAGGACTGCTTATGTAACACCCCAAATTGAACAAAGCATTGAAAGTGCCACTTCATAGTGAAAGCGGAGTGCTGGAGAGAGTTCTTACCATTAGCATACTAGGATATCAGAAGCGCTGTATGGGAGAGCTAGTCAGGAAAATAGCCAGCAGTATAGCGCCCATTGGATGGCGGTGCACGTGTGTTGTGAAATAGTAGCAGTACCGGAAGCGGAAATGGCGTCCTCAGCCTGTGACCTAGCTGTGGAGCGCAAGTGAGCCGGCCGACCGGAAGTGCGTCACCGCTCTCTCTCTCCAGGGCGGAAGTTCGCTGTGGAACGCAGCTCGTAGAGCGCAAACAGGAACGATTACTAGAGGGGGCGGTCCAAATGGTGCAAACGAAAATTAAACCGCTGGAGCGTGTAAAATAGGTAAGTATCAAAGGAGAAGTGGAATCATGAAGTTGCCTGAGATAAATAAAAGAAAAAAAAAATGTTATATTCAATGCATGATTTCTTACAGTATTGTAACATAGAATTAGAGTCTGAGGCAAGACAACAGTAATAAAATAAAAATAAGTAAGAGGCTTCCAATTTATAGATGGATGGATATATACACGTCCTGAGGGACCAAAAAGAGAGGAGAAGGTTGGAAGGAGGGGAGTAATTGATATGTAGAAACTACGAATTAAATATCAGTATACCCAATGATAACAAAGAAAGAAAAATTTAAGACATAATACAAACAATTGTATAACGACAGGATCTGTGTTTTATAGAGGAAACTGTTGCATTCTGACTATTGTCTAAAATAAACCCATGATATCGTACTCCCTATTGAGACCCTTAGGTTCTAAGGTTTGCAAATGGTGGATCCAATATGCCTCTCTGTAACGCAGTCTTTTCACAAAATTACCGCCTCTTCTATTAAACTGTACCTGTTCCAAAACCAAAAAGCGCAATTGTGCTATAGTATGGCCTGCCGTGTTGAAATGGTAAGGAATTGGAAGATGATTTTTCTTGCAGCGAATATCCGACTTATGGTGTGATATTCGATCCTTGATTGCCTGTGTGGTTTCGCCCACATACATTTTGCCACAGGGACATTTGATGGCATAAACGACTGATTTTGAGTCGCAGGTGTGGAATCTTGTGATTGGGATGTCCACACCTGTGAGTGGATGAGAAAACTACGGCCCTTTAAGGACATTGGCGCATTGTGCGCAACGTAGACAAGGAAACGTACCCCTCGGCATATTGGATCCACCATTTGCAAACCTTAGGACCTAAGGGTCTTAATAGGGAGTACGATGTCATGGGTTTATTTTAGACAATAGTCAGAATGCAACAGTTTCCCCTAAAAAGCACAGATCCTGTCGTTATATAATTGATTGTATTATGTCTTAAAATTTTCTTTCTTTGTTATCATTGGGGTAAACTGATATTTAATGCGTAGTTTCTGCATATCAATTACTCCCCTCCTTTCAACCTCCTCCTCCTCTCTTTTTGGTCCCTCGGGACGTGTATATATCCATCCATCTATAAATTGGAAGCCTCTTACTTATTATTTTATTTTATTTTATTACTGTTGTCTTGCCTCAGACTCTAATTCTATGTTACAATACTGTAAGAAGTCATGCATTGAATATAACATGTTTTTTTTTTCTTTTATTTATCTCAGGCAACTTCATGATTCCACTTCTCCTTCTCCTGATACTTACCTATTTTACACGCTCCAGCGCTGTTTAATTTTCATTTGGACCGCCCCCTCTAGTAATCGTTTCTGTTTGCGCTCTATGAACTGCGTTCCACAGCGAACTTCCGCCCTGCAGAGAGAGGCGGTGACGCACTTCCGGTCGGCCGGCTCACTTGCGCTCCACTTGCGTTCCACAGCTAGGTCACAGGCTGAGGATGCCATTTCCGCTTCCGGTACTGCTACTATTTCACAACACACGTGCACCGCCATCTAATGGGCGCCATACTACTGGCTATTGTCCTGACTAGCTCTCCCATACAGCGCTTCTGATATCCTAATATGCTAATGCAGGGTTCGACAAACCTGGGCGCCAGGTCGCCAGTGGCGCCTAGAAAATCATGCCTAGGTTTGTTGGGGCGTTAGCGGAGGAGAGCGGTGTCAGCGCCGCCACTGCCCCCCCCCTTGCTCAGGGCCCCGGCAGCAGCTGGCACAATACTCACCGCTCCCCGTGCCTCCGCTGCCGCAGCTCCGGACTCCAGGGGGCGCCTGCGCTTCCTCTCACAGCAGTGCCGCTGAATGACGTCATCATTCAGCGGCCGCTGTGGCAGAGAGCGCGCAGACGCCGAACAGGTGAGATATGTGTGTGTGTCTGTGCGTGTCTGTATCAGTGTGTGTGTATTTAGTGCAGTGCTTTGTGTGTGTATCTGAGAGAGTGCTTGTGTGCTGCGGTGCTGTCTGTGTGATGGTGGTGGGGGGAGGGCAGTGATGATGATGATGGGGAGGCATTGATGATAATGGGGAGGCATTGATGATGATGGGGAGAAATTATTGATAATGGGGAGGCATTGATGATAATGGGGAGGCATTGATGATAATGGCGAGGCATTGATGACAATGGGGAGGCATTGATGATGATGGGAAGGCATTATTGATAATGGGGAGGCATTGATGATAATGGGGAGGCATTGATGATAATGGGGAAGCATTGATGATGATGGGGAGGCATTATTGATAATGGGGAGGCATTGATGATGATGGGGAGGCATTGATGATAATGGGGAGGCATTGATGATAATGGGGAGGCATTGATTATGATGGGGAGGTATTATTGATAATGGGGAGGCATTGATAATAATGGGGAGGCATTGATGATAATGGGGAGGCATTGATGATGATGGGGAGGCATTGATGATAATGGGGAGGCATTGATGATGATGGGGAGGCATTGATGATAATGGGGAGGCATTGATGATGGGGAGACATTATTGATAATGGGGAGGCATTGATGATAATGGGGAGGCATTGATGATAATGGGGAGGCGATGATGATGATGGGGAGGCGATGATGATAATGGGGAGGCATTGATGATAATGGGGAGGCGATGATGATGATGGGCAGGCATTGATGATGATGAGGAGGCGATGATGATGATGGGGAGGCGATGATATGATGAGGAGGCAATGATGATGATGGGCAGGCATTGATGTTGATGGGGAAGCCATGATGATGATGGGGAGGCAATGATGATGATGAGGAGCAGGCAATGATGATGTTGAAATGAAAAAAAAATTCTGGCTCCTAAATTTTTTGGCTGGCTCCTAGATTCTGAACAACTTTGTCGACCCCTGTGCTAATGGTAAGAACTCTCTCCAGCACTCCGCTTTTACTATGAAGTGGCACTTTCAATACTTTGTTCAATTTGGGGTGTTACATAAGCCATCCTGTTACTTCTTCACAGACTTTTACAGACTTTCACTTCATTTTTCCTCTGCTTCCACAATCTGGTAAGAGCATTATTCATGGAGTCCTTGTTTTATGTTACGTTCCTTTGTGTTTTCAATTAAGTATTCCTTTGAGCACGGTATATATCATATACTATTCCTGTATGTTTCCTACCTTGGTCATTGATACATGTTACATTAGTGTTACTATCTTATCGATTTATCAACCAATGTTGTGAACTTTTTTCTGGAAGCCACCTAATGCTGATGGGTACCTTCTCATGTAATTTTTCTGTCCAATATGCTGGCTTTGCTTATTTGCTTATTTGTGATTTAGTACTGTTATTTCAACACTAATGGGACATTTATTTTGTGTTTGTATATTTGTTTACATATCCCAGTCTGAAGAAGGTCAAGGGAACTACCGAAACGTTACATTTGTATTGTGATCTAATAAAATTCTGTTAAGCATCCTTTTGAGAGTGCCAGATCTATATTTTATATTATTATGGGGTTGGTTACCCACATCTGAGCACCTCGAAGTAAGCCAAGGAGTGACGTGTCTATCTTTCCCATCAGTCCTCTGCTTGTAAGCAACGCATGACGTCAAAGGATGTAACTATGTTAATAAAATAGTTGTGATGCAAAGCAAAATACAAGAGGTCCAGAAAAATAATTTGTGCTTATGATTAATGGAGTCAACATGATTCAAATGGAACAGTGTAGCATGTAGCTAATACGTATGGGCAACATTGGAGTATAACTGCAGGGCTGTGGAGTCGGTAAGCTACACCACCGACTCAGACTCCTCAATTTCACTAACCTCTGGCTCCACAGCACTACCTCACTACTGAGCATGTACATTAAGTACAGCACAGATTCATCTGAACTAAAAGCCTAGATCCTTAGATCAGGAATAGAACAGACTTTTATAGGACATTTAATAACTTTCTCAAATTCTTATGAAAAGATTTACAGTACATCCTGCACTGAGCTACTGAACCCAATTTATTATATATTTTAGGAGTTGGAGTTGGTCCATTTTATACTGATTTCGACTCCACCTAAACAAACTCCGACTCAGAACCCACACCCCTAAGTATAAGGAACTCTATATCGCAGGTAACCATATATGTGTTATTTAAAACAATTATGGTCTTGTACCGTTGTAATAAGATGTGAAGAGTCTCGAACGTCGGAAGGAAGACTTAATACTAATGGTTGATGTCACATATGTGGATTGTGGACCTACTGTGCCACGAGCCCGGCGTACCCAGGAGGGGTGTGCCTAAGAGGCTACCTGGTTTTAGCTAGAGCTCTAGATTGTGGAGTTAGGCTTGCGTTGCAGGTAGCCATCAGATACCACACCTAGGAAGTCCATGGTAGTGCAGCAGCTGACCCAAGAGTCAGTATAGCAGACATGGACTCAATCACTGACAGGACAAGATTCATATACTGGTATAACAGATATCGAAGCCGACAGAGATGGCACAAAATCTGAAATACTAGCCAGGACAGACACTGTTGCTAGTTCAGACAACATGGGTTTCAGGAACAGGTTCTGTTTCAGGCAACACAGATTCAGGAACAGGTGCAGACAACACAGGTTTCAGGAATAGGTTCTGATTCAGACAACAGTGGATCCAGGAACAGGTTCAGTCAAAAAGCTTTTCAGGAACAAGTTCTGTTTCTGGCAACACGGGATCCAGGAACAGGTTCAGTTTCAGACAACACGGGTTTCAGGAATATTTTCTGGTTTAGACAACACGGATTCAGGAACAGGTTCAAGTTCAGACAATTCGGGTTTCAAAAATAGGTTCTGATTCAGACAACATTGGATTCAGGAACAGGTTCAGACAGCACGGGTTTCAGGAACAAGTTCTGTTTCTGGCAACACGGGATTCAGGAACAGGTTAAGTTTCAGACAACATTGGTTTCAGGAATAGATTCTGATTCAGATAACACTGGATTCAGGAACTGGATCAGGCAACATGGGTTTCAGGAATAGGTTCTGGTCCGGACAATACGGGACTCAAGGACAGGGACCTGACAACATACTAGTGGCCCACACACACTAAGTAAGGAAACTACAGGGGTTGCTCAGGCACCTCTCTACTGTGGAGGGTGCCTTATATACCCAAAGCATCCCAGTTATTGGCTGCACGCATTTCCAAAGTGCACGCTCTGCCCCTTTAAGAATTGGGGAGCGTGCACTTCTGGGAGACCTGCGCGGCGTTGTCAGGCACAGTACAGCTAGAAGCCACAGCAGCCAATGGGGACAGTGAGTCTCTGAGTATTTTGGCGTCCCTGCCGAGAGGAAAGAGAGGGTCCACGCAGGGACGCCGGCTTTGGCTTTGCACTTGATGATAAGTATACAAGCATACACTTTTTCTCCGAGAGGCTGTCAATACCTACAACTATTGGTTGTCCAATAGGAGATGTTGCGAGCAATCAAAAACTCAAACTCCCTCTTAGTGAGAGTACCTGAATTGTTGGCAGAAATGAAAAGCCAATCCAATTTGAACTTGAAAACAGAAGAGCCATGGTACCTCTCCATTATCCAGGCAGGTGATGCATCACGTATTACCCCATACCAGAGGACTCCTCCACAAAGGCACAGTCTGTTACCATGTGCCATCTGGGAATTGAAATCCATCCAGATATCTTAATGCCATATGGTACCCTCTAATTTTTGTTTTTGTTCCCTCACATGTACAATCCCCTAATAACGCCTTATAACTAGTGCAGAAACACGTTGAGAGGGAATATATATGCTTTTTCTTTGGGGTTCTATTTAGCTTTACACTTGGGTACTGCCATTGTCAGGATGCGAGCATATGCATGAGGCATGATGGGTAGACAGCCTTCCATCTGATACAAGTTCCCACGAGTATCCAGGAAGGACTATTTCTTTATGCCTGGCCTGGGTGAGATCTAAAACATTTTTCACTTGCTACATATATGTCCACTCTCTGTGATTGTCAAGTGGACATGCAGAAATTGTATATTTCTCTAGTAGCCTTCCACGACAGCATAGGAGGATGTCTCCTTGTCCTATTGGGGGACAGGAATACAGAGAGGTTAAAAACCCCTCCCACCTCCCATTAACCAGTGTTTTTCCTGTCCCCCTTGGGGCACGGAGAGATCCTGGTACGCTGGTGGCCGGCTGTTGCAGCGTTACCTGTGCGCACTATTAGCCGGGCAGCAGTGGTCGGGTCCTCACGCCTCCCTCCTCCGTGGCTGCTCCCGACTCCCGGGACCACACTGAGGCGGTCTCCCTGCGTCCCCTCATGGGGATAAAGCGGGCCGACTCTCCCCGCCGGAGGCCTCCTGCAGCTCTCCGGCGTCTTCCCCTCCACGTACGGTCTGACCTGGAAGTGCGACATCACTTCCGGGTCTTGCGTTCCACTGTGGAACGCAGGGCTTTCCAGAGCCTCTGAACGCCGCTAGCACTCGTCTCCACCTGTGCTGGGACCGGAGGGGGAGGGGGAATCTAAAGCGCTGGGCAGCGCTTATACCTAGTGTATAAAAACTGCCGGAAGACGTCAGCAGGTAAGCGCCTATGGGCCGAAATACCTGCTATGGAGACGTCCAGCCCTGCGACTGCAGAGCCCAGCGCTTCTCTGGCCTCAGTGAGTACTGATAGGCCCCCTCCCTTGTTAAGAGGCTCCTGGAACCCCATTTTCTTTTACTCCTCTCTCCCTCTATTACAGGGAGAAGGTTCATCCCAGAGACCCTCAGTTAAAAGGAGCAAATGCGCCATTTGTTCCCTGAAATTACCTCCCAAATGGGAGAAAAAACTCTGCCAAAAGTGCACAGATAAAGTGATCAGTGCAGAGCATCCATCGTGGCTAGATGAGATCCGTACCCTGGTGAAACAAGAAGTGCAATCTTCACTAGCCGCTTTAACTCCCCCACCCCCGCTCCACCACCCTCACCTGGTCCATCTCTCCCAAAAAAGAGAAAGATCCAGGCGGAACATTCGGATTCTGAGTCCGACATATCCCAGGGGTCATCATCATCCAAGTGGGGAAATCCCTTAGTTCATAAACCCCGGAATTAAGGAAATTCCTTTTCTCCTCAGAATTTATTGAGGAGCTAGTAAGTGCGGTACGTAACACTATGGGGTTGGAGGACCTACCGGTCCCTCATTCCGTTCAGGATGAATTTTTTGGCGGGGCTCAGATGGAGCAGATGGTTGGGTTTCCAGTCCATAAGAGTATATCGGATATGATAAATTGGGAGTGGGAGCTTCCAGAGAAACGCCTCGCGATCCCTTCAGAGTTTAAAAATAGATTTCCTCTGGATGAAAATCCTATCAAGTGGGATATCCCTTAAGTGGATGTACAGGTGGCGAGGGTAGCGAAGAAAACGGCTCTGCCATTTGAGGATTCCTCCCAACTGAAGGATCCCATGGACAGGAAAGTCGAAAGTCTTCTTGGGAGACCTCCTCTTCGGCCCTCAAGAGCAATATAGCGTCCACCTGCGTTGCCAGATCTCTTCATTGCTGGCTCCAGGAACTGGAAACTCATATCTCCCAGGGCACTCCAAGAGACGACATGCTAGACTCTCTACCCATCCTGCATAAAGCAGCGGGTTTTTTGGCTGATTCTTCTTTGGGTCCATACGCATTGCGGCTAGAAATCTGGTCCAAACGAATTCGGCCCGTAGAGCCCTCTGGCTTAAAATGTGGAGCGGGGATGTTACTTCCAAAATTAAATTGTGCTCCATTCCTTTTAAAGGAGACTATGTATTCGGGCCAGCCCTGGATGACATCCTGGAAAAGGCCACGGATAGGAAGAAAGCTCTTCCAGAACAAAGGCCTCCCAAGAAGCGAGTTTTTCAACCCTCCCGGGCTCAACCTACTCAGTATAGAGGTAAAGGGAAGACGGGAAGATGGAGTTATGCAAAAGGGAAACCTAAAAATATCCTCGTTCCCCAGCAGACACAACAGGAGAAGCAATGACTCCCAGCAGGTAGGAGGGAGACTCTCGAAGTTTCTAAACAACTGGCAAAAAATTTCCAGCTGCCGCTGGGTGTTGAATGTAATAAGAGACTGTCTCTTAATAGACTTGGAGTCTCCCCCTCCTCCGCTATTCAGAGTAACCTCTCTATCATCTCAAGAGAGTCAATCCATTATCGCTGCAGAAATTCAAAATCTGATAGCTTCAGGCGCAATTTCCATGGTCCCACGAGACGAGCAAGGGAAAGGCCATTACTCCCGCATTTTCATAGTAAAAAAAACCGTCGGGGAAATCTCGGGTTATAATAAATCTAAAAACCCTCAACCAGTCAGTTTCCTACCAGAGATTCAAAATGGAATCTGTAAAGTCGGCCATTCCCTTGATAGCCCGTTGCTCGTTTATGGCGACCATGGATCTCAAAGACGCCTATTTCCACATTCCAATACATCCTCATCATCGGAAGTATCTGAGATTCGCGGTCCGTCTAGATCACGAGATAGTACATTTCCAGTTCAAAGTACTCCCCTTTGGCATTTCATCAGCCCCAAGGGTTTTCTCAAGGATCATGTCGGAAACGATAGCTCACATTCGAAAACAAGGGTGGCTATAGTTCCCTATCTAGACGACCTTCTAATCATCGGTCCTTCAGCCAGAATCCTCGAGACAAGGGTACACCAGACTCGAGACATCCTTCAGAGTTTAGGTTGGATCGTCAATACAAAGAAGTCTCATCTCCAACCTTCAAAAGTAATAAGGTTTCTGGGAGTTCTCTTGGACGCAGAGAATCAGACTTCTTATCTTCCAGACGACCACCGCCAAGACCTGATATCCAAGACTCTAGCCTTCAGAAGTCAAAGATCTCCATCGCTGAGATTAGCTATGTCCCTGCTAGGCTCAATGACGGCCTGTATACAATCCGTGGCTTGGGCTCAGGCCCATTCCAGAGTTCTTCAGGCACACATTCTAGAAAATTGGAATGCAAATCCTGCCTTGCTGAACAAAAAGATACGAACTCCAGGAAGAGTCAAAGCCTCCCTGTCTTGGTGGCTAAATCTTTCAAACCTACGCAAGGGAATAGCCTGGTCTCAAGCTCCCTTGTTGACAGTGACCACCGATGCAAGTTCGAGAGGCTGGGGAGCAGTGGTGCCACAGACTCCCTTTCAAGGCCTATGGTGTCAGCAGGACAGCGCCAAATCCTCCAACTACAGGGAACTAAAGGCGGTACTAAAAGCCTTCCAGGCAGCCAGTTCTCTAATCTCAGGTTATCATGTCAGAGTTCTTTCGGACAACATGACTACAGTGGCTCATCTCAATCACCAAGGGAGTCCCAAATTCAACAGTCTGAGGAACGTTTCAAATCATATTCTCCAATGGGCCGAAGCCAATCTCCTTTCCTTATCAGCAGTTCACCTGAAAGGCTCAGAGAACTCCCAGGCAGACTTCCTGAGCCGCCAAGACCTGCAACCAGGAGAATGGAGCCTAAAGAGAAAAGTCTTCTGGTCACTTACAGAGATGTCGGGCCTTCCCGATGTGGATTTGATGGCCTCAAGGCAGAATGCCCAGGTAGAAACATTTTTTCCCTAAATCCAGGAGATGGATGCCTAGGGGTAGATGCGTTCAGTCATCCTTGGAGTTTCCGATTGGCCTACGTTTTTCCCCCGATACCTCTCCTGGCAAAAACTCTGCGAAAAATACAAGACGATCAAGTCCCGGTCATACTAGTAGCACCAGCCTGGCCAAAGAGGAGTTGGTTCCATCTCATTCTGGAGTTGCGGACAGAAGGACCAATTCAGTTACAACCGGAGGTCGATCTCCTCCAACAAGGTCATCTCCATCATCCGGATCCCCGGAAACTGAACCTAGCAGCTTGGCTGTTGAAGCCCGGGTCCTCAGGGAAAAAGGACTTTCGGGACCTGTGATCGCCACTCTTCAAAAATCCAGGAAACCAGTAACTAATACTATTTACAATAAGGTCTGGAAAAAGTTCTCCTCCTGGTGTCACCCTGATATTCCAGACCCATTGCGTCCTGATATATCTAAAATACTAGACTTTTTACAGAAAGGATTGGAGCTTGGTCTCAGACCAAACACATTAAAAGTCCAGGTGTCAGCTCTAAGTTCGGTGTATGACCAAAATTTAGCGGGCCATAAATGGATTAAAAGATTCATGGTGTCAGCACTCAGACTGAACCCTAGGAAGCAAATTATTGTCCCACCATGGGACTTAAACACAGTTCTCAAAGGCCTTACAGGACCCCCCTTTGAACCTTTGATGACATGTTCCCCTCAATTACTAGCGTGTAAAACAGCCTTTTTGATCGCCATTTCCACAGCAAGAAGAATATGGGAATTACAAGGCCTCTCAATTCGAGAACCATATTTGCTCATTAGAGATGACGCTATTATATTTCGTCTTGATCCATCTTTTCTTCCCAAGGTTGTATCAGATTTTCACCGTTCACAGGACATAGTTTTACCTTCATTTTGCAATAATCCGGCAAACCTTAAAGAACAACAGTTCCATACCCTGGATGTTAGAAGAATTGTTCTTCACTACCTCGATTTTTCATCATCTTTTAGAGTGACCAGAATCTCTTTGTTCACCTATACGGTAAAAATAAAGGTAAAAAAGTGGCAAAAAAACACAATTGCCACTTGGATAAAGAAAACCATATCTGAAGCTTACTTGGCCCAGAATATAGCTCCACCAGCGGGCCTGAAGGCCCACTCAACAAGATCCGTAGCAGCATCCTGGGCTGAAAGAGCTGGAGCTTCGTCTGAGCAGATTTGCAGGGCTGCAACATGGTCTTCCTTGCATACTTTCACGAAGCATTACAGATTGGACTTTTGGTCCAATCGGGACTTAGTCTTTGGCCGGAAAGTTCTCCAGGCCATAACCCCCCCTTAAAATTGAATTGGTTGGTATATCTCCTATGCTGTCGTGGAAGGCTACTAGAGAAAAAAGAATTATTCTTACCGTTAATTCGGTTTCTAGTAGCATTCCACGACAGCGCCAATTCCCTCCCGAAATTCTTGGATTAAGTTCTGAGAATACTAAAGGTAACCGTTCCTAATGTGTGGTAAAACACTGGTTAATGGGAGGTGGGAGGGGTTTTTAACCTCTCTGTATTCCTGTCCCCAATAGGACAAGGAGACATCCTCCTATGCTGTCGTGGAATGCTACTAGAAACCAAATTAACGGTAAGAATAATTCTTTTTTTTGTTTGTTGTGTTTGCTTCAGCTTAGGCTATCCCTGCTCTTTATAGTACAGATTAAATATTATGTTTTATAGAATCTCTTCATGCTTATGAACTCCTGGTAAACACCTCAAACCACAGCATAAATCGGCCCGACGTTTCCCCCCCCTCCCGCCCATTGGCTGACAAATGCCCTCTTTGCCCACTTAATTTCACCCCTGGTGAAAGTGATCCCCTGCATAGAGATGCAGTCATACTGCTGTGTTTCTTATAATCCTCATGAATAGTTTACTATATGAATTACTTTCCTCATGAATACATATTAACCACTTAACGACCACCAGTGACCTCTAAAGGGACTTACTCTCTCATCGCCGTTTTAAAATAGTGATCAAGAATAAGGGTATTTTGCCCTCCATAGTCTGAAAATCTCCGGTGTTTCCACTACGGGGAGTAGATGAGACCCTGGAGAACATGATTTGGGACAGATTTTCCTGTCCCCCGACCATGTGATCACCGTTATTCAGTGAATAACGACGATCAAGAAAAAAAAGTGCTTGCTATTAAAATAATTTCTCTCTCTTATGATATAATTTCTCTCTCCTCTGAAATGTTTATGTCACCAATCCTCCCTGGCACCTCCACCATCCCCGGCCCACTCCCTCCTCTTCCCTGAACAAAATGGCGGGCGTGAATGCGCAGTACGCCGGCCGAGATCTACTGACTGTCACCCAGCAATAGAAGGATTTTTCCTTTTGGTTCCTTTTGATTACTGTGATAAAACCTAAAGGTACTACTCAGAATTTGACATTAGGTTGTCATATTGAATATGTCTTCATTAGTGTTGAGCGCAAGTGCTTGGTACTCGAGTTTGCATCGGGTGCTTGGGTATGTACCAAATATCGTGGGTGCTCGGGTGTTATGCTCGAGTCACCGCCCGCAAGTTTCACGGCTGTTAGGCAAAAAAAACATGCAGGGATTGTCTGCCATACACAGGCAATCCCCGCATATTTTTTTTGGGTGTCTAATGGCCGTGAAACATACGGAGCAGAAACTCAAGCATTTTTTGGGTGCCTAATGGCCGTGAAGCATACCGAGCGGAGACTTGAGCATTTCACTTGAGCAACCACGATAATCTGTGCATACCCAATCACCTGATGCAAACTAGCGAGCCCTTACGCTCAACACTGATGAAGACTTATTCAATATGTTAACAAATTCTGTGTAATACCTTTGGGTTCAAAATCCTCACTATGACCCTGGATAAAATCCTTAAGGAGTGTCTTTTCGAAAATGAGGTCGGTTGTGGGGGATTCTGCTGTTTGAGCACCTTAGAGGCCATGCAAATGTGACCTGTTGCCCATTGTCTATTTCATCCAATTTGTGTTCCAAAATTTAAATATTGCTCCTTTTATTCCGAGCCCTGCCGTTTGTCCAAACAGAACTTTATGTGGGGTATTGCCGTTCTCATAAACTGGGCAACGAACTGTGGGGTCCACTTTTTGGTGTTACCTCTTGCAAAAGTGAGAAATTTGGGGCTTAAGCAAGATTTTAGAGGTAAAATTGAAAAAAAAAAAGTTCACTTCACTTTTAATTAACACCTTAACGACCAGAACTATTTTTGGTTTTGCATTTTCATTTTTTCATTTTTTGCTCCCCTTCTTCCCAGAGCAATAACTTTTATATTTTTTGGTCAAAATGGACATGTGGGATAAGTTGTACTTTTGAACAACACCATTGGTTTTACCATGTCGTGTACTAGAAAACGGACAAAAAATTCCAAGTGTGGTGAAATTGCCCAAAAATTACAATCCCACACTTGTTTTTTGTTTGGCTTTTTTACTAGGTTCACTAAATGCTAAAACTGACCTGCCATTATGATTCTCCAGGTCATTACCAGTTCATAGACACCAAACATGTCTAGCTTCTTTTTTATTTAAGTAGTGAAAAAAAATTCCAAACTTTGTTAAAAAAAAATTGCGCCATTTTCCGATACCCGTAGCGTCTCCATTTTTGTAATCTCGGGTTGGGTGATGACTTGATTTTTGCTCACCGAGCTGACGTTTTTAATTATACCATTTTGGTGCAGATACGATCTTTTGATCGCCCGTTATTGCATTTTAATGCAATGTTGCAGCGATAAAAAAAAACATAATTCTGGCGTTTTTACTTTTTTTCTCACTCTGCCGTTTAGCCATCAGATTAATCCTTTTTTATTGATAGATTGGGCGATTTTGAACGTGGCGATACCAAATATGTGTATGGTTGTTTTTTTTATTATTTTGCATGGGACGAAAGGGGGGTGATTTGAACGTTTATATATTTTTTAAACTTTTTTTGTACTTTTGGCATGCTTCAATAGTCTCCATGGGAGACTAGAAGCTGCCATAACCCGATCGGCTCTGCTACATAGAGGCGATGATCAGATCACATCTATATTGCAGAATTACTCACTTGCTATGAGTGCCGACCACCGGGGGCCCTCACAGCAAGCCGGCACTGACAACCATAGAGGTCTCCAGGAGACCTGGTCGTCATGCCAATGAACCGGTGACCTGCGATCACATGATGGGCGGATTTCCAGCCCGATGGCCGGAACCGCGAGTTACAGTGGGTAGGGAAGTGTTCAGACCCTTTTTCAGCTGCAGATGAAGGAAGGG
>JARQOD010000004.1:223894460-223978002 GCA_033576555.1 Oophaga sylvatica
GGCCTCGGCGCCCAGAGTTTTTACAAAAATTCTGGCACCTCTCATGGCAATTCTTCGAAGACAGGGGGTTGCGATCTTTCCCTATCTAGACGATCTTTTGATTGTGGCATCCTCAAAGGAGGAGGCGGTGACGGCTCGCAATCTATCCCTTCAGCTCCTGGAGGACTTCGGGTGGCTGGTCAATTGGGAGAAGTCGTCTCTAGAACCGTCTCAGTCAATCCTGTTTTTGGGGATGCATTTTGACACGGTATGGGCAGTGGTGTCCCTACCTCCAGACAAACGGACATGTCTACTTCGACATGTACAGACTATGAAGTCTTCGACAACGATGTCCCTTCGGAAGTGTATGCGCCTCCTGGGTTTGATGGTGGCGTCCATGGAGGCACTTCCGTTTGCCCAGTTCCATTCCAGAGCCCTCCAAAGGCTCATCCTGAGTCGTTGGGATCGATCGCAGGCTTCGCTGGATCGCAGCGTCATCATCTCTCACAGGGTACGGGAATCCCTAGAATGGTGGTTACGTCCAGAAGCGTTATCCCTGGGGAAATCTTTCCTCCCTCTGAAGTGGTCGGTCATAACCACCGATGCCAGCCTGACGGGCTGGGGAGGTGTCTGGAACGATCTTTGGATCCAGGGAATATGGTCATCGGAAGAGTCTATTCTACCGATCAATATCTTGGAACTGAGGGCAATTTTCCTTTGCCTCCAGCACTGGACGGTCCCTTTGAGCGGTCTGCCAGTCCGAGTGCAGACAGACAACGCGACGGCGGTCGCGTATATCAATCACCAAGGCGGGACGAGGAGTTCCAGGCTCATGATGGAGGTGTCTCGGATCCTGCTATGGGCCGAGACCAGGGTTCCAGCCATCTCTGCGATCCACATTCCAGGAGTCCAGAATACCACGGCGGACTTCCTCAGTCGAGAGAGGATGGATCCTGGAGAATGGAGTCTCCATCCAGAAATTTTGCACTACTGTGCTCCCGTTGGGGAACCCCCCAAGTGGATTTGATTATTATTATTATACATTTATATAGCGCCATTTATTCCATGGCGCTTTACATATGAAAAGGGAAAAATATAGACAGATACAATAAACATGTGCTAGACAAGGGACACACAAGTACAGAAGGAGAGAGGACCCTGCCCGCGAGGGCTCACAGTCTACAGGGATGGGTGAGAATACACTAGGAGAGGGTAGAGCTGGTCGTGCGATGGTTCAGTAGACTGAGGATCATTGCAGGTTGTAGGCTTGTCGGAACAGCTGGGTCTTCAGGTTTTTCTTGAAGGTCTCCGTTGTTGGTGAAAGTCTGATGTTTTGCGGCAGGGAGTTCCAGAGTATGGGGGAAGCCCGGGAGAAGTCTTGTATGCGGTTGTGGGAAGAAGAGATGAGGGGGGAGTCGAGAAGGAGATCTTGAGAGGATCGAAGGTTGCGTGTAGGTAGGTAGCGGGAGACCATGTCACAGATGTATGGAGGAGAAAGGTTGTGGATGACTTTGTATGTCATGGTTAAGGTTTTGAACTGGAGCCTCTGGGCAATAGGAAGCCAGTGAAGGGCCTGGCATAGTGGGGAGGCTGGGGAATAGCGGGAAGACAGGTGGATTAGTCGTGCAGCAGAGTGTAGGATGGACTGGAGTGGTGCCAGAGTGCTAGAGGGGAGGCCAGACAGTAGGAGGTTGCAGTAGTCGAGGCGGGAGATGATAAGGGCGTGCACTAGTGTTTTTGTGGTTTCATGGTTGAGGAATGAGCGGATCCGGGAAATATTTTTGAGTTTGAGGCGGCAGGAGGTGGCGAGGGCTTGGATATGTGGTTTGAAAGAGAGGGCAGAGTCGATGATCACCCCAAGGCACCGAGCATGTGGGACTGGGGAAAGCGAGCACCCATTGACATTGATGGATAGGCCTGGTGGAGGGGTAGAATGAGGTGGGGGAAAGATGATGAATTCTGTTTTGTCCATGTTCAGTTTGAGAAAGCGAGCAGAAAAGAAGGCTGAGATAGCAGACAGACACTGTGGGATTTTGGTCAGTAGGGAGGTGAGGTCAGGTCCAGATAGGTAGATCTGCGTGTCATCGGCGTAGAGGTGATACTGCAAGCCATGGGATTCTATGAGCTGTCCCAGGCCGAAGGTGTAGATGGAGAAGAGTAGGGGTCCTAGGACTGAGCCTTGGGGAACACCGACAGACGGGGGCGAGGTGAGGAGGTGGTGTGTGAGAGGGAGACACTAAAAGTTCGGTCTGTTAGGTATGATGAGATCCAGGATAGGGCCAAGTCTGTGATGCCAAGAGATGAGAGAATCTGTAGGAGGAGGGAATGGTCTACGGTGTCAAAGGCAGAAGACAGGTCCAGGAGAAGGAGGACAGAGTAGTGTCGCTTGCTCTTGGCGGTTAGTAGGTCGTTGGTGACTTTAGTTAGGGCAGTTTCAGTTGAGTGATGCGGTCGAAAGCCTGATTGTAACCGGTCAAAGAGGGAGCAGGAGGAAAGGTGGGAGGACAGTTCAAGATATACATGCTGTTCCATTAGTTTTGAGGCGAAGGGGAGAAGAGATATCGGGCGATAGCTAGACGCTGAGGATGGGTCGAGGGAGGGCTTTTTGAGGATCGGGGTGATTGAGGCATGTTTGAAGGATGAAGGAAAGACACCATTTGTAAGTGAAAGGTTGAAGAGGTGTGTGAGAGTAGGGATGAAGACTGTGGCAAGGTTAGGGATGAGGTGGGACGGGAGTGGGTCAAGCGCGCAAGTGGTGAGGTGTGATCTTGACAGGAGAGTGGAGAGCTGATCTTCTGTCATGGTGGTGAAGCTGGTTTTCCTGGATCCTGGAGAATGGAGTCTCCATCCAGAAATTTTGCACTACTGTGCTCCCGTTGGGGAACCCCCCAAGTGGATTTGATGGCATCCAGGTTCAATGCCAAGCTACCAACCTTCATGTCCAGGTACAAGGACTCGAAGACTGTGGCGGTGGATGCTCTGGTAGCTCCGTGGGACCATTTCGAGCTGGTCTATGTGTTTCCGCCAATTTCCTTACTTCTACTGATACTGCGTCGGATCAGACTGGAGAGAATTCCGGCTATGCTAATAGCCCGGATTGGCCAAGGAGAACGTGGTTCTCGACACTGGTGTCGCTCTTGGCGGCTCCGCCATTTCCACTTCCCCTGCGCCCGGACCTGTTATCCCAGGGGCCCGTTCGTCATCCGGACTTAAAGTCTCTGTGTTTGACGGCGTGGCTCTTGAGACCGAAATATTGACCCGTAGAGGTTTCTCAGCTGCAGTCATTGCCACTCTGCGAGCTGCTAGAGGTCCGGCCACTACTAAGATTTATCACAGAACTTGGGAAGCCTTCTTTTCGTGGTGTTCCGGTTCCTCAAAAAATCCGAAGATTTTTTCCATTTCCAATCTGTTGGCCTTTCTACAGTACGGGTTGGACAAAGGTTTAGCAGTTAGCACTCTGAAGGGTCAGGTTTCTGCCCTGTCCGTGCTTTTTCGAAAGGCTATCGCCTCGCGTAGGGACGTGCGTTCTTTCTTTCAAGGAGTAACCCGTCAGTTTCCACCGCGGAAGGCACCTGTGTCTCCTTGGCGACTCAACCTTGTCTTGGAGGCTCTTCAACATGTGCCCTTTGAGCCTATGGGCTCTATTAGCCTTTCGTTACTTTCTTGGAAGGTTGCATTCTTAGTAGCGGTAACCTCTTTAAGAAGGGTTTCTGAGTTGGCAGCTCTTTCCTGCTCGCCGCCTTTCCTGGAGTTTTACCCGGATCGAGTAGTGCTTCGCACACGGGGCGACTTTTTACCTAAGGTGGTGTCGCAATTTCATGTTAACCAGGATATTGTGTTGCCCTCGCTTTGCCCGGGCCCGAGGAATGCAAAGGAACGAAATTTGCACAAATTAGATTTAGTGCGGGCCTTGAAGTTCTATCTGTCTGTTACTCAAGGTTTTAGGAAGTCAGATTCTCTGTTTGTGATTCCAGCAGGTCGTAGACATGGTCAACGAGCTTCCAAGGACTCTATAGCTCGTTGGATTCGGTCGGCCATTTTGGAGGCTTACCGTCTTAAATGGCGAACCTTGCCCGATTAAGGTTCGAGCTCACTCCACAAGGGCTGTGGCTTCATCGTGGGCCTTTCATCAAGGGGCTTCGGCAGCTCAGCTCTGCCGAGCGGTGACCTGGCAATTCGTCCACACGTTTACAAAGTTTTATAAGGTGGACGTCAGTGCTTCCGCTGATGCGGCCCTAGGACGTAGGGTCCTGCAGGCAGCGGTAATCTAAGTTTTAAGTTAACTTGTATTTGGCGCCTGTTGCGCATTTATCTAGGTTGTTGGGTTTCTGCCTTTTTTGGTTTTTTTCCCACCCTATTTTTTGGACTGCTTTGGGACGTCCCACTAGTAAAGAGTGTGTCTCCCTTCCTTCATCTGCAGCTGAAACACGGATTTTGGTAAGAACTTACCTGTAAAATCCTTTTCAGCGAAGAAGGAAGGGAGACACATGTCCCTCCCATGGCAGAAGTGTGTTGTTATATTTACAGAAGCAGCGTGGCTCTTCTCTGATAGCGATTTCTGAGCTGAGGTCGACGCGCTACGGCTCTGTTCCAGCATTGCCAGTTTATCGCAGTAGTCCGGTTCAGTGAGTAGTACCTGGAACTGTGTGGTTTTTTCTTGACAAATGCATGCATAACCTGTACTTTTGTATTTTTCTCTGAAGTCCTTCAGAAGGGGTTATGTTGCTTCGCTGGTGATATTGTTCTTCCTTAAGCTTTGGTACGACTGAAGAGCTGAGTAGGAGGAGCCCGAGCTGGAGGGGCCGGTCAACACGCTTTCTAATCTGAGGTATTGATCCTATCTGGGGCTCCGCCTACCCACTAGTAAAGAGTGTGTCTCCCTTCCTTCTTCGCTGAAAAGGATTTTACAGGTAAGTTCTTACCAAAATCCGTGTTTTTCACTCATTGTTTCATTGCAGCCATTTGGTAAATTCAAAGAAGTTCATTTTTTTTTCTCATTAATGTACACTCTGCACCCCATCTTGACTGAAAAAAAAAAAACAGAATATCTCTGTACTTCTCTTCATGTTTCCTTCAATTGCAACCAGTCATCCTGTCCCTGCATCTGAAAAACACCGCTATAGCATGATGCTGCCACCACCATGTTTCACTGTTGGGATTACATTGGGCAAGTGATAAGCAGTTTCTGATTTTCTCCACACATACCGCTTAGAATTATCACCAGAAAGTTCTATTTTCGTCTCATCAGACCAGAGAATCTTGTTTCTCATAGTCTGGGAGTCCTCCATGTGTTTTTTTTTTAGCACATTCTATGCGGGCTTTCATGTGTCTTACAGTGAGGAGAGGCTTCCGTCGGGCCTCTCTGCCATAAAGGCCCGACTGGTGGAGATCGGCAGTGATAGTTGACTTTGTGGAACTTTCTCCCATATCCCTACTGCATCTGTGGAGCTCAGCCACAGTGATCTTGGGGTTCTTCTTCACCTCTCTCATAAAGGCTCTTCTCCCACGATTGCTCAGATTGGCTGGACGGCCAGGTCTAGGAAGACTTCTGGTGGTTACAAACTTCTTCCATTTAAGAATTATGGAGACCACTGTGCTCTTAGGAACCTTGAGTACTTCAGAAATTCTTTTGTAACCTTGGCTAGATCTGTGCCTTGCCACAATTCTGTCTCTGAGCTCCTTGGCCAGTTCCTTTGACCTCATAATTCTCATTTGGTCTGACATTCACTGTGAGCTGTGAGGTCTTATATAGACCGGTGTGTGCCTTTAAAAATCAAGTCCTATCAAACACAGCTGGACTCCAGTGAAGGAGTAGAACCATCTCAAGGAGGATCACAAGGAAATGGAGAGCATGTGACTTAAATATGAGTATCTGAGCAAAGGGTTTGAATACTTATGACCATGTGATATTTCAGTTTTTCTTTTTTAATTTGCAAAAATGTCTACATTTCTGTTTTTTTCAGTCAAAATGGGGTGCAGAATGTACATTAATGGGAAAAAAATGAACCTTTTGAATTTACCAAATGGCTGCAATGAAACAAAGAGTGAAAAATGTAAAGGGGCCTGAATACTTTCCGTACCCACTGTTAATGCTGCTGTCAGCGTTTGACAGCAGCATTTAACGAGTTAATAGCCACGGGTGGATCGCGGTTCCACCCGCAGCTATTCCGGGCACATGTCAGCTGTTCACATGTCCCGGGAAAGATGTGGGCTCAGCGTCAGAGCCCACATCAAAGGGAAGGAGTCCGACATTGGCGTAAATTTACGCCTAACATCGGAAAGGGATTCATTCCTGTATATCAACTGACGGACAACAGTTTTTAAGGTATGTTAGGGGTGCACTTTTTAAAATGGAATCACTTTATTGAAGTTTCCAATATATAGGCCTCTCAAACATGACATGGCATCTGCTCTCGATTCCAGCAATTTTTACATTCAGAAAGTCAAAAGGTGCTCCTTACCTTCTGAACTCTGTCGTGCACCAAACAGTAGTTTTCCCCACAAATGGGGTATTGGAATACTCAGAAGAAATTGTACAACAAACTTTGGGGTTCATTTTCTCCTGTTAACATTGTGAAAGTAAAAAAATGGGTCTAAAGTAACATTTTTGTGAAAAAAAAGTAAAATGTTAATTTTTTTCCTTCCACTTTCCATTAATTCATGTAAAGCACTTGAAGAGTTAATAAACTTCTTGAATATGGTTTTGAGGACTTTGAAGGGTGCAGTTTTTAGAATGGTGTCACTTTTGGGTATTTTCTGTCATATAGACCCCTTAAAGTCACTTCAAATGTGATGTGGTCCCTAAAAAAAATATCTTTGTAAATTTTGTTGGAAAAATTAGAAATTGCTGATCAACTTTGAACCCTTCTATCTTCCTAGCAAAAAAAAGTTATGTTTAAAAATGATGCATATGTAAAGTAGACATGTGGGAAATGCTATTTATTAACTATTTTGTGTAGTATAATAGTATAACTATCTAATGTCAAATTCAGCGCGTTTCAAAGTGTCAAGCACTTCTTCCTAATGAAATGACCACATACAAGTAGCACGCACACACTGCCATGTGATATGTCGAAGTTCACAAGGTCAGCACGTGATAAAATCCAATAATTACTAATGAACAGGTGCATCCAATAAATACGTAAAAATGTGCACAAAAATATGTGCAATAAAATACATATTGTTAATCATATTATTTTTTTTATATTAAACATGTATAATGTTTTTTATTTCACATATTTTTAATATGGGCTTGTTGGTTTTATAACGAATGGATCTGCAGCAGCTATACAAATTATTTAAAAATGCTTTTAAAATCGTAAATCAGGTTAGTACAATCTAATTAAGAACTTTAACCCCTTTAACCCCCAAGGGTGGTTTTGCATGTTAATGACCAGGCCAATTTTTACAATTCTGACCACTGTCCCTTTATGAGGTAATAACTCTGGAACGCTTCCATGGATCCCGGCGATTCTGACATTGTTTTCTCATGACATATTGTATGTCATGATAGTGGTAACATTTCTTTGATATGACTTGTGTTTATTTGTGAAAAAAAAAGAAATTTGGCAAAAATTTTGAATATTTCGCAATTTTCCAACTTTGAATTTTCATGCCCTTAAATCACAGAGATATTTCAAGTAAAATACTTAATAAGTAACATTTCACACATGTTTACTTACATCAGCACAGTTTTAGAACCAAAATTTTTTTTTGTTAAGAAGTTGTAAGGGTTAAAAATTAAACAGTGATTTCTCATTTTTATAGCACCGTTTTTTTTCGGGACCACATCACATTTGAAGTCACTCTGAGGGTTTCTATATGTTGGAAAATACCCAAAAGTGACACCATTCTAAAAACTGCACCCCTGAAGGTGCTCAAAACCACATTCAAGAAGTTTATTAACCCTTTAGGTGCTTCACAGGAACTTTTGGAATGTTAAAAAAAAATGAACATTTAACTTTTTTCACAATTTTTTTTAATTCAGATCCAATTTTAGGGTAACAGGAGAAATTGGACCCCAAAAGTTGTTGTACAATTTGTCCTGAGTACGCTGATACTCCATATATGCAGGTAAACCACTTTTTAGGCGCATGGCAGAGCTCGGAAGGGAAGGAGCGCCGTTTGACTTTTCAATGCAAAATTGGCTGGAATTGAGATCGGACGTGTTTGGAGAGCCCCTGATGTGCCTAAACAGTGGAAACCACCCACAAGTGACACCATTTTGGAAAGTAGACCCCCTAACGAACTTATTTAGATGTGTGGTGAGCACTTTTAACCCCCAAGTTCTTCACAGAAGTTTATAACGTAAAGCCGTAAAAATAAAAAATCCTTTTTTTTTTTTCACAAAAAAATTTTTCGCCCCAATTTTTTATTTTCCGAAGGGTAACCGGAGAAATTGGACCCCAAAAGTTGTTGTGCAATTTGTCCTGAGTATGCTGATACCCCATATGTGGGGGGTAAACCACTGTTTGTGCGCATGGCAGAGCTCGTAAGGGAAGGATCACCGTTTGACTTTTTCAACGCAGAATTGGCTGTAATTGAGATCAAACAACATGTTGCGTTTTGAGAGCCCCTGATATGCCTAAACAGTGGAAACCCCCCCAATTCTAACCCTAACCCCAACACACCCCTACCCTAATCCCAACCATAACCCTAACCACAAACCTAACACTAATCCCAACTGTAACCATAATCCAAACCCTAACCCCAACTCTAGCCCCAACCCTAACCCTAACTTTAGCCCCAACATTAACTCTAACTCTAGCTCCAACCCTAACCCTAACTTTAGCCCCAACCCTAAACCTAACTTTAGCATAACTCACTTTAGCCCAACTCTAACCCTAATGGGAAAATGGAAATAAAAACTTTTTTATTTTATTATTTTTCCCTAACTAAGGGAGTGATAAAGGGGGGTTGGATTTACTATTTTTTTTTATTTTGATAACTGTGATAGCGTCTATCAGCCGTTTTTACTGATTCCATCTTGAATTTTCGGTATGTGACATGCCGGTTGAGACCCTTCAGGTTTATAGTTATACGTGCATCCCCAGAAGGCTTCTTTGCTATAAAGAGTCGGGAGTAGTGACCCCTCTCACACTCCTGACTTGGTACAGGGGAGATTACATTCGCACTCAGTAGACCCTGAAGACCTGATATTAAGAGGTCCTGAGCACCCGGGGATGGAAGAGAGGTGACTCAAACCTTGAGGGGGGAAAGACTTTAATTCTATTAGGAGGCCCTCCCTGATGATGTTGAGAACCCAATGGCTCTCGGAAATCAACATCCACTGTTGAAGGAACCTTGAGAGCCTCCCCCCCAGAGTGGCCATTTCTAGTATTTCGTCTATGGCAGGCCCAAAGACATATTTGCCTTTAAACGGGATGGAGCAGAGCTTAATTTTTGATGTGACGTCCCCGCTCTATATTTTAAGCCACACATGTGGAGGCGATATTAGTTTTTAGGGAAGAAGTGGAGGTTTCCCAAGACTTTCTCAGGAGGCTCTCCACCTATCTATCCATCGAGTCTTTTAGCTGAGAGGAGTCCTCAAAGGGGAGAGAGGTCCTCTTAGTTACTCTCGCCACTTGTACGTCCACTTTAGGGATCTCCCAATTAACCAATTCCCCTTCCAAGGGAAATCTATGTTTTAGTTCAGAGGGGGTACTTAGGCGTTTTTCCGGAGATTCCAACTCCTGGGAAATCATGTTTAACTCATGGTCAGGGAATCCTACCTGCCTTTCCACTTTCAGACCTCCAAATATTTCATCCTGAATCGTTTTTGGGGTTTGCTCCTCCTCGAAGCCCATAGTATTTACGTACTGAGCTAATACGTACTGAGCTAATTAAGTCCTCCATGTATTCCATGGAGAAAAAATATTTCCTAACCTCAGAAGGTCTATGAAATGAAGATTCCTCCCATCTCCCAGAGGCCGAGCTGTAGGAGTCCTCAGAGTCAGAGTGCTCAAAATACGTTTTCCTTTTCTTGGGGGCAGATGGACCCAGAGAAGGAAGAGTAGGAGGGGGAGGTGTCAGAGTGGCAAGGGAGGACTGAACCTCCTGTTTCACAAGGGCACGTATCTCCTCTAGTAGTAAGGGGTGTTCAGCCCTAACCACCTTATTGGTACACTCGCGGCACAATTTCTTCTCCCATCTGGACGGGAGCTTTTTGAAGCAGAGGGCACATTTTAGCACTTCTTTGGCCAGGTTTTTGTGGGCAGTCTTGTCTCCCTAGATCCAAAGAAAGGGGAGACAAGTGACACCAAGGGGACTGCTATTCAAAAACCCGTACTAGGACCCCCCCCATTTCCATACACTCACTGTGGCGCTGAGCTCTGCAGACGCACGGCCGGATGCAGAAACACCTTCCATTGTGGGGGAAAATAGGCCTTACCTGAAGGTGTCTTCTGGAGGGTTTATATAGGCAATAAACCCTCCCTCAGCACAGTCAATTATCCCTCTCCTCCTCCCTGGGTCCAGAGCATGCCTCCGCTAGCTTCAACGTGCTCTGCACGCCGTTCGTTAATCCGGAGGCCGCAGAGGTCCAAAACCGGAAGTGTGTGCGTTCCACTGTGGAATGCAAGGCCGGAAGTGACGCGCGCCCTATGATGACGTCACTTCCGGGACGCCGAACAACGCGCGCAGGAGGAGGAAGACCGGAGGGCTCAAGGAGGCTTCCGGCACAGAGGTCACTGGTCACTTTACCCCCGAAGGAGGCGCAGATGGGCCAGGAAGGTCCCTGAATCCACCGCAAGTGGGGAGATGGGAGAGCTTTTGGGAAGAAGGGAAGTCACGACCGCTAGTTCCCGGTTAATTATGTAAAGGTAATACTGTAGTCGCTGGCCACACAGAATACCTTATAAACTCTCCATGCCCCAAGAGGGACAGGAAAGACACTGGCGAATGGAGGGTGGGAGGGTCTGTTAACCTCTTCGTGCTTCCTGTCCCCCATTAGGGCGTGGAGACAACCTCCTATGTTGTCATGGAAGGTGACTAGAGAAAAATTATTCATTTTGTTTGTCAAACTTTCAATATTTTCATAAATATGCATGAATCATATTGACCAAAATTCACCACTAACATGAAGTATAATATGTCACAAAAAATATTCTCAGAATCAGTGGGATCCATTGAAGTGTTCCAGAGTTATTACCTCATAAAGTGACAGTGGTCAGGTTTCAAAAATTTGGCCCGGTCATAAAGGTCAAAATGATATCCGTCACTAAAGGGTTAATATAACATTATTTTATAGAATGATTAATTATCTTGTGCCCCTGACATTAATAAGTTTGTGTGAATTGACAGCAAAAAAAGATGTTGCTCCATTGAATGCCATATTGCAGAGGTATTCTACCATAGAAGTATTTCTCTTTGCAGGGAATTTCTCTCACCATTATTAATTTTATAACTATTTGTTTATATTGATATACACAGTTTGCCTATAATAGTACTATTTTGCATAAAAATGATAACTATAAGTGATATCTTATTTTTCTTATTCTAGGGATTAACACAATGGCTACAATTGCTTCTCAACGAGAAAAAGCTTGTAATCCTAGGATGGGTAATTTAGCTATTGGCCGGAGTTTGTGGACAGACACAGTCTGTGGCGCTAACAGCACAGAACTATATTGCACATATACTACATATCCTGACCAAACTTGCAAGGAACCAAAGTGTGAAAAATGCAATTCTGCAGTTCCCAGACTATCACATCCAGCATCTGCGATGGCAGATTCAACTTTCAAACTTCCACGCACGTGGTGGCAGTCAGCCCGGGACATTCAGAGGGAAATTATACAACTACACTTAGAAACTACATTTTACTTTACTCATCTGATTATGGTGTTTAAATCCCCAAGACCGGCAGCCATGATTCTTGAGGGTTCACAGGACTTTGGTCTCAGTTGGCGTCCATATAAGTATTTCTCCACAGACTGCACACAGACCTTTCAGCTTGAGGATGATATTAATGTGAAAGGTGCTCCCTGCACATCTCGATACTCACAAGTATTACCTTGTAGTGGAGGAGAGGTAAGTGGTTTTTGTAGAATCATTGAAAAATGTGATAAACATTTTTAGATTATCTACACTATACTTTTGGACTATTATTTATTATTATAGCACCATTTATTTATTTATTATTTATTTATTGGTGAATTACATGTGAAAAGGGGTATACTGTACATGATAAAAAACAGTAATCTTAAACAATACAAGTTACGACTGGTACAGGAGGAGAGAGGACCCTGCCCGCGAGGGCTCACAATCTACAAGGGATGGGTGAGGATAGGTGAGGGTAGAGCTGGTCTTGCAGCAGTTTGGTGGTTACTGCAGGTTGTAGGCTTGACTGAAGAGTTGAGTCTTCAGGTTCCTTTCGAAGGTTTCCATTTATCCAATATGAGCAATTACAAACATTTGTAATGTTAATTGACTGAAGTAAATAAAATCCAACTATTTATCTTATAAAGAACTCATTTATGAAAAAAATTGTAAAACGTAACTCTACTTCGCTGATAAAATTATTGGTGTCACTAGGCTTTTCTACTTTATGATGGTGACAGTGGCACTAAAGACATGCTTACAGAGGAAGTTATCGTATTGTGCTTGTTAATTGATCATTTTGCCATAAAAATTAAGATTATTAACGGCATGTTTATTTACTTTAAATATTATTCAATACAACATTTCCACCAGACATTGCTGAAGATCTGTAACTATACAACAATTCACATTTAGTGAATATGCTTTGCATTTACTGCGGAAAATTCAGTAGCAGTATTGTGGAATAGATTTTTTTTCATCCACTTACTGCTGAAAAATTCTGCAGTGTGAATATTTTTCGGATTATAAGACGCACTTTTTTCCCCAAAAATTTTTTGGGGACACACAGCATCACCCCACTCCTACCTCCACCGAACATCACCTCTTACCCACAGGCCAAACACATAAAAGAATATAGGAGATTGTGTACTGCATGCGCCAAAAGCCAGTACTTGCCGTAAATTCCTGCAACGCCTTTAATGTTGCTGTAGGCCTTTTGGCTGATTCCGGGACCAATTTTCTTCTTGACTTTTCATCAATTTTTGAGGGAAGTTTAGTTTGAGGTAATGTTACTGTTGTATCAAATTTAAGCCACTTCCTCGTGAGTCTTCACAGTGTTCCATAGTATATCTAATGCCTTGGAAAAATGTTTGTGCCCTCCTCCTGACTAATAACTTTCAACAATGAGATACCTTTCCTGTGTTGTAAGACTTTTGCTGTAAAATAAAACTAAGAAAAGGTCAGGAAACTTACTAGACCCTAGAGCAGCTAAGCTTTATATGGAGTTAATCTGAATCACTGTAAATGAGTGCAGCTTTGTAATTATAAGAGGGTGTTCACAATTATGCAACCACATTATTTTACTTCTGTTATTTTTATTTTTCCCTTCAAAATGATTGTTTTGTTTTTTCACCTTTAAAGTCCCCCATAATCTCTACAAATCCAATGAAAAAGTTCTGAAATGATTCTTCTGGTTATGATTTTTTTTAAATGATAGAAATTTGGCATTTTTACGGATGTGTGTGTGTATACTTTGTATATTCACTTTAAGGCCGGGGTCAGACACAACTACAAAAAATCGGACCGTTTTAGTCAGTCGATTATCGTACCAAAATGAAAACATCACACATCCGCCTGGCATCCGATTTTCCTTCAAAGATGCGATTTAGTCGCATGTGTGTGTACCTTGTAACATCCGATTTTCATCCGACTTGCGAGAATTTCTCGCAGGCTTGCAAAACTGACATATAATGGATCCAAAAGAATAGTATTTAAATCACAAAAGAAAGAATAGATATATACACATAGAACACATATATATATATATATATATATACATGTCATTGTGACATATATATATACATATATTTATAGTTCTTACACTTCTACATACTGTAATAGCCGCTAATTCAATTGCCGGCTTTTGTGAAATCACAGAAGCCGACATGAAATGATACATTGTTTAGACACAGTTAACCATGTCATTTCCTGTATTTTGATATATGGTTTGAACTTACAATTACATAAGTGTATGTGTGCCAAATTTCAGACATGTAGGGGTTAATTAAAGGTGTAAATTCGTTGAAAAAAAATGCGTGGGCTCCCGCTGTATTTTCTCCACCAGACAGACAAAGCAAGCGAGTGGGGGCAGATAATAATAGCCTAGGGAGGGTACATTTTTTTTGTGCCCCCCCTGGCTACTAACATCTGCCCCCAGACACCCCAGAAAGGGCAAATCTCTAATTAGATTTGCCCTTTCTGGCACTTTGCCCGTCTATTCCCATTGCCCTGTAGCGGTGGCAAATGGGTTAATAAGGGGTTACAGCCACCTTGCAATTGAAAGGTGACTGTAAGCCAGGTTAATAATTGAGAGCTGTCAATTAGACCACTATCAATTATTAATCCTATTGTATGAAAGAAAAATCAAACACACACAGTTTAATAAAAAAGAAGTTTAATGAAATAATCACACAGTTTTTGACCATATTTTATTTTCCTGCTAAAACCATTTCCTGTAATAAAAATAAAATAAAAAAGCAAAATTATTCTTACCAATCCGATGTACAGTCAGGTCCCACGGTGTAATCCATCAGAAAGGGTTAACAGGTTACAGCGAGCAGAGAGCTATAATGCTGTCTCTGAGCTATAACCTCCTGAATGAATAACTTCCTCTACCAGCGAAAGGAGAGGAAGAGATTAATGAATGGAGCTTAATTGATTTATTGCCACTTTCACTTCAGTGACCTGACCTAAGGTGAAAGTGGGATACAATCAATTAAGCTTCATTCATTAATCACATCCTCTCCTGTCGGCAGGAGATAAGCTCATTCATTCAGGAAATATCAGCTGAGCACGCAGCATTAGTTGCGCTGCTTAGCTGATTGCTAGTTAACCCTTTGTGAAGGATTACATCGTGAGACGTGACAGATCGCCAGATAGGTAAGAATAATGTTGTTTTATTATTTTATATTTATTTTAGGAGATCAAGGGCTTCGCACGGATTAAGAGTAAAATAAAAGATGGTCAAAAAATGTGTTTTTATTTCATTAAAATTATTTATTCTTAAAGTGTGTGTGTTTTTTTATTTCCTTCAATAGGATTAATAATTGATAGTTGTCGAATTGACAGCTCTCAATTATTAACCTGGCTTACAGTCACCTTTCAATTGCAAAGTGGCTGTAACCCCTTATTAACCCATTCGCCACCGCTACAGGGCAATGGGAATAGACGGGCAAAGTGCCAGAAAGGGCAAATCTAATTATAGATTTGCCCTTTCTGGGGTGTCTGGGGGCAGATGTTAGTAGCCAGGGGGGGCACAAAAAAAATGTACCCTCCCTAGGCTATTATTATCTGCCCCCACTCGCTTGCTTTGTCTGTCTGGTGGAGAAAATACAGCGGGAGCCCACGCATTTTTTTTCAACGAATTTACACCTTTAATTAACCCCTACATGTCTGAAATTTGGCACACATACACTTATGTAATTATAAGTTCAAACCATATATCAAAATACAGGAAATGACATGGTTAACTGTGTCTAAACAATGTATCATTTCATGTCGGCTTCTGTGATTTCACAAAAGCCGGCAATTGAATTAGCGGCTATTACAGTATGTAGAAGTGTAAGAACTATAATATATGTCTATATATATGTCACAATGACATATATATATATATATATATATATATACTAGCTGTAGTACCCGGCTTCGCCCGGGTTAATTAATAACTGCTGTTAGCTGTAACAAAATAGACTATGTTAACAAAAATTTATTCTGCACATAAAAATCACACACCAAAACGTGCGGGGGTTAAAATTTCCATTTAACACATAGCCTATGATGCTCCTGGGGTTGAGATGTGCGGGCATGCAAAATTTCATGCCCGTAAGTACAACGGTGCAGATTCCTATCCCGGGCCAAAATTATTTGCCGATTTGGAATGCGGCGGTTAAAAATTTCGACTCAAACTGCCTAGTGACCAGCCGGGTTGCGGATACGTGTGAGTGTAGCAAAATTTCATGCCCTAAATCAGATTCCTATGCCGAATAACACAAGCATCAGCTTTCTCCCCATTATGGTAGATAGGGCAAAATTGTTTGGCATTTGAACGTGCGGGGGTTAAAATTTCCATTAACACATAGCCTATGATGCTCCTGGGGTTGAGATGTGCGGGCATGCAAAATTTCATGCCCGTAAGTACAACGGTGCAGATTCCTATCCCGGGCCAAAATTATTTGCCGATTTGGAATGCGCGGGGTTAAAATTTTGACTCAAAACCTAGCCTATGACGCTCCCGGGGTCGAGACGTGCGGGTGTTGCAAAATCTCATGCCCGTAAATGCAGATTCCTATGCCGGACATACACACAAGCATTCAGCTTTCTCCCCATTATGTAGATAGGGCCAAAATTGTTTGGCGATTTGGAACGTGCGCGGGTTAAAATTTCCATTCAACACATAGCCTATGATGCTCCTGGGGTTGAGATGTGCGGGCATGCAAAATTTCATGCCCGTAAGTACAACGGTGCAGATTCCTATCCCGGGCCAAAATTATTTGCCAATTTGGAATGCGCGGGGTTAAAATTTCGACTCAAAACCTAGCCTATGACGCTCCCGGGGTCGAGACGTGCGGGTGTGCAAAATTTCATGCCCGTAAATGCAGATTCCTATGCCGGACATACACACAAGCATTCAGCTTTCTCCCCATTATGTAGATAGGGCCAAAATTATTTGGCGATTTGGAACGCGCGGGGTTAAAATTTCGATTCAAAACATAGCCTAGGACGCTTTCGGGGTCGAGACGTGCGGGCGTGCAAAATTTCATGCCCGTAAGTGCGACGGTGCGGATTCCAATCCCGGACAAACATACCCACATACATACACACATACATACATTCAGCTTTATATATTAGATGTATTCTATGTGTGTATATCTATTCTTTCTATTCTTTATTAAAGCTGTCAGTGTGATTTTACAGTATAGCCGGGGATAAATTGCCGGCTTTTCTAAAGGACACCGATGCGATTTAATCGCAAGTCACACGTGCGGTCCGTTTGTAATCCGATTTTTCATCGCTCCCATAGACTTGCATTGGCGATAGTCGACCCACAATCGGTGACAATCGCAGCATGCTGCGATTGCACTCGGACGTTTAAAACGGACCACAAAAAATCTGATACTGGGAGCTGCTCCATAGATTAACATAGGGCAGACTGCAATGCGATATTTCATCGTATTGCAGTTGTCCGATTCTGTCGCCAGTGTGACGCCGGCCTAATTCTGTAAACCTGAAGAGCAGCAATGTGAGCTAAAATAACTTATCTGCTCTCTCAAGCATATCTAATGGTATATAGCTCACATCAACTTCTGCATAGATCCTGCATGGACAATTTCTATTCATGTCAGCAAGCACATCTAATGGTATATAGCTCACTTCAACTCCTGCATAAATCCTGCATGGACAATTTCTATTCATGTCAGCAAGCACATCTAATGGTATATAGATTATTCATCTTACTTTGCTTGTCCCTTAACGCTGTGGGGTCATGTAACTTTTTCAAAGAGGTTTATGATCCATGTAGGCCTGCACATTTGTTTATTTGTCTCTCCATTTATTGTCTCCTGCTGTCTTAAATTAGTTGATTGATTGCTAATGATGGTAAAATAGTGAGAGATCTTAGAGCAAGCCTACTATATATTCAGACATGGCTTGGGGATGCATTTATGTAGGGGTAGCATTTATGTACATTTAACCCCTCTCTGACATCAGACGTACTATCCCGTCCATGAAACCCGTGCCAATCTGACCATGGACGGGATAGTACGTCATAGGCGATCAGCTGCGCTCCCGGGGGGAGCGCAGCTAATCACCGCCGGGTGTCAGCTGATTATCACAGCTGACACCCGTGACTGTGTGTCAGGAGCGTTCACGGACCGCTCTCGGCACATTAACCCCTGGCACACCGCGATCAAACATGATCGCGGTGTACCGGGGGCACAGGGGAGCATCGCGCAGGGAGGGGGCGGCCTGCGCGCCCCCCTGAGACACTCAGACCAGCGCGATGTGATCGCGCTGTTCTGAGGGCTTCCTCCCTCCCAGGACCCGGATCCAAGATGGCCGCCGGGTCCTGCAGGGAGGCGGCTTCCTCAGTGCCTGCTGAGAGCAGGCACTGAGAAGCCTGCAGCTATGCCTGTGCGATCGCTGGTGTGACAGAGTGCTGTGCACACTGTCACTCCAGCGATCTGATAAAATACAGTGATGTCCCACCCTGGGACAAAGTAAAAAAGTTAAAATAATAAAAATAAACCTGTTTTAAAAAAAATTCCAGAATAAATAAAAAAAAAATATATATTCCCCAATAAATTCATTTCTTCCTGTAAATAAAAAAAACAAAACAATAAAAGTACACATATTTGGTATCGCCGCGTCCGTAACGACCCCCCCTATAAAACTGTCCCACTAGTTAACCCCTTTAGTGAACCCCTTAAAAAAAATAAAAAATCAATGCTTTATCATCATACCGCCGATCAAAAAGTGGAATAACACGCGATCAAAAAGACCGATATAAATAAACATGGTACCGCTGAAAACGTCATCTTGTCCCGCAAAAAACGAGCCACCATACAGCATCATCAGCGAAAAAATAAAAAATTTATAGGCCGCAGAATAAAGCGATGCAAAAATAATTATTTTTTATATAAAATTGTTTTTATTCTATAAAAGCGCAAAACATAAAAAAATGATATAAATGAGGTATCGCTGTAATCGTACTGACCCGAAGAATAAAACTGCTTTATCAATTTTACCACACGCGGAACAGTAAAAACACGTCCCCCAAAAGAAATTCATGAATTGCTGATTTTTGTTCATTCTAACCTCCCAAAAATCGATATAAAAAGCGATCAAAAAATGTCACATGCTCAAAAATGGTACCAATAAAAACGTCAACTCGTACCGCAAAAAATAAGACCTCACATGACTCTGTGGGCCAAAATATGCAAAATTTATAGCTCTCAAAATGTGGCGATGCAAAAAACTATTTTTGCAATAAAAAGCGTCTTTTAGCGTGACAGCTGCCAATCATAAAAACCCGCTATAAATAGTAAATCAAACCCCCCTTTATCACCCCCTTAGTTAGGGAAAAATAATAAAATAAAAAAAAATTATTTATTTCCATTTTCCCATTAGGGTTAGGGTTGCGGCTAAAGTTAGGGTTAGGGTTGGCGCTAAAGTTAGGATTAGGGTTAGGGTTGGGATTAGGGTTAGGGGTGTGTTAGGGTTAGGTTTGTCGTTAGGGTTGGGACTAGGGTTAGGGTGTGTTGGGGTTAGGGTTGGAGTTAGAATTGGGGGGTTTCCGCTGTTTAGGCACATCGGGCTCTCCAAATGTGACATGGCGTCTGATCTCAATTCCAGCCAATTCTGCGTTGAAAACGTCAAACGGTGCTCCTTTACTTCTAAGCTCTGCCATGCGCCCAAACAGTAGTTTACCCCCACATATTGGGTATTAGCGTACTCTAGACCCCAAGAGTTATTGTGCAATTTGTCCTATTTCTTCTGTTACCCTTGGGAAAATAAAAAACTGGGGGCGAAAATATCATTTTTAAAAAAAAAAAAAATGATTTTTTTGTTTTTACGGCTGTACATTATAAACTTTTGTGAAGCACTTGGGGCTTCATAGCGCTCACCACACATCTAGATAAGTTCCTTGTGGGGTCTATTTTCCAAAATGGGGTCACTTGTTGGAGATTTCCACTGTTTAGGCGCATCAGGGGCTCTCCAAATGCGACATGACGCCCCCAGACCATTCCATCAAAGTCTGCAATCCAAAACGTCACTACTTCCCTTCCGAGCCCCAACGTGTACCCATACAGTAGTTTTTCTCCCACATATTGGGTATCAGCGTACTCAGGACAAATTAGACAACAACTTTTGGGGTCCAATTTCTCCTGTTACCCTTGTGAAAATAAAATATTGGGGGCGAAAAAAATCATTTTTGTAAAAAAAAAAAAAAAGATTTTTTATTTTACGACTGTGCGTTATAAACTTCTGTGAAGCACTTAGGGGTTCAAAGTGCTCACCACACATCTAGATAAGTTCCTTGTGGGGGTCTATTTTCCAAAATGGGGTCACTTGTGTGGGGTTTCCACTGTTTAGGCGCATCAGGGGCTCTCCAAATGCGACATGACGCCCCAGACCATTCCATCAAAGTCTGCAATCCAAAACATCACTGCTTTCCTTCCGAGCCCTGTCGTGCGCCCATACAGTAGTTTTCTCCCACATATTGGGTATCAGCGTACTCAGGACAAATTGGACAACAACTTTTGGGGTCCAATTTCTCCTGTTACCCTTGTGAAAATAAAATATTGGGGGCGAAAAAATCATTTTTGTAAAAAAAAAAAAAAAAGATTTTTTATTTTACGGCTGTACGTTATAAACTTTAGTGAAACACCTGGGGGTTCAAAGTTCTCACCACACATCTAGATAAGTTCCTTGAGGGGTCTAGTTTCCAAAATGGTGTCACTTGTGGGGGTTTCCACTGTTTAGGCAGATCAGGAGCTCTCCAAACACGACATGGCATCCAGCCAATTCTGCGTTGAAAAAGTCAAACGGCGCTCCTTCCCTTCCAAACTCTGCCATGCACCCAAACAGTGGTTTACTCCCACATATGGGGTATCAGCGTACTCAGGACAAATTGCACAATAACTTTTGGAGTCTTGTTACCCTTGGGAAAATAAAATTTGGGGTGAAAAGATCATTTTTGTGGAAAAAATATGATTTTTTAATTTTACGGCTCTACGTTATAAACTTGTGTGAAGCACTTGGGGGTTCAAATTGCTCACCAAAGATCTAGATAAGTTCCTTAGGGGGTCTAGTTTCCCAAATGGGGTCATTTGTGGGGGGTTTCCACTGTTTAATTACATCAGGGGCTCTCCAAATGCAACATGGCGTCCAATTTCAATTCCAGCCAATTTTGGTTGGAAAAAGTCAAATGGTGCTCCTTCCATTCCGAGCTCTGCCGTGCGCCCAAACAGTGGTTCCCCCCCACATATGGGGTATCAGCGTACTCAGGACAAATTGGACCACAACTTTTGTGGTCCAATTTCTCCTGTTACCCTTGGGAAAATAAAAAATTAGTGACTAAAAGATAATTTTTGTGGGAAAAAAAATAGGATTTTTTATTTTCATGCCCGGGCATTATAAACTTGTGTGAAGCACTTGGGGGTTCAAAGTGCTCACCAAAGATCTAGATAAGTTCCTTAGGGGTCTAGTTTCCAAATTGGGGTCACTTGTGGGGGGTTTCCACTGTTTAGGCTCATCTGGGGCACTGCAAACAGAACATGACCCCCATCAACGTCTGCATTCCAAAACGTTACTACTTCCTTTCCAAGCCCTGCCGTGCGCCCAAGCAGTTTCCCCCCCCCACATATGGGGTATCAGCGTACTCAGGACAAATTGGACAACAACTTTTGGGGTCCAATTTCCTTGGGAAAATTCAAAAATTTGGGACTAAAAAATCATTTTTGTGGAAAATTGTTTTTTTTTTTCACACAGGCATTATAAACTTTTGTGAAACACTTGGGGGTTCAAAGTGCTCACAACAGATCTAGATAAGTACCTTAGGGGGTCTAGTTTCCAAAATGGTGTCACTTGTGGGGGGTTTCCACTGTTTAGGCGCATCAGAGGTTCTCCAAACGCGACATGGCGTCCAATCTCAATTCCAGCCAATTTAAGTTTGAAAAAGTCAAACGGCGCTCCTTCCCTTACGAGCTCTGCCGTGTGCCCAAACAGTGGTTTTCCCCCACATATTGGATATTGGCGTACTCAGGAGAAATTGCACAACAACCTTATCTGTCCATTTTCTCCTTTTACCCTTGTGAAAATAAAAAAAAGTTTGTAAAAGATAATTTTTGTGGCTAAAAAGTTAAATATTCATTTTTTCCTTCCATGTTGCTTCAGCTCCTGTGAAGCACCTGAAGGTTTAATAAACTTCTTGAATGTGGTTTTCAGTACCTTGAGGGGTGCAGTTTTTAGAATGATGTTTCTTTTGGGTATTTTCTGCCATATAGACCCCTCAAAGTGACTTCAAATATGAGGTGGTCCCTAAAAAAAAATGGCTTTGTAAATTTTGTTGTAAAAATGAGAAATCGCTGGTCAACTTTTAACCCTTATAACTTACTAAAAAAAAAAAATTTTGGTTCCAAAATTGTGCTGATGTAAAGTAGACATGTGGGAAATGTTATTTCTTAACTATTTTGTGTGATATATTTCTCTGTTTTAAGGGAATAAAAATTAAAAGTTTGAAAATTGCAAAATTTAAATTTTTTTCCATATTTGAGTTTTTTTCAAAAATAAATGCAAGTTATATCGAAGAAATTTTACTTCTAACGTGAAGTACAATATGTCACGAGAAAACAATCTCAGAATCGCGAAGATGCGTTGAAGCGTTCCAGAGTTATAACCTCATAAAGAGACAGTGGTCAGAATTGTAAAAATTGGCCCGGTCATTAACGTGCAAACCACCCTTGGGGTGAAGGGGTTATTCTAAGTATCTGGCAGTTAAACATGGCAGTTAGTCTGGGCAGGAGACAGGTAAGACAATAAAACAAACCTATTCCCAGTACATTTGGATTACAACAACTAGTCATCATATGCATTTGTATAATTTATATCCTGGCTTCTGCATTCACTCACATCTACTGTCCTTGCATTAACTCTTTACACTCCATCCATATCGGCCCCTCAGTTCTCTCCTCTCCTATGTATAGCACTCACGCTCTTTTCACATTGCTAAACTGCACAGATCCATTTAGCCCCACCATCCAACACAAGAGACGCTCTCACAAATCACTTAACCATCTGCTCACTCTTTCTATCCTCCTTCTCCTAGTTGAAGGAGATATCTCTCCCAACCCCGGCCCCCCATGTTATAGTAAGTCGAACCCCTCAACTGATACACTCAGAAACCCCTCAAATCTCATTAATATTCCCTGCATGCCTTCTGTCTCTTTTAATTATGCCTTTTGGAACTCTCGCTCAGTGTGTAATGAATTCTCCTTCATCCATGACTTTTTCCTTTCTGATTCTCTTAACCTTCTGGTTCTTACTGAAACCTGGATCCATCATTCAGACACCACCGCTGCTGCTGCTCTTTCATACGGTGGACAACACTTCTCTCATACCCCAAGATCGGACAACAGAGCAGGTGGAGGCGTTGGTCTGCTCCTATCACCCAAATGCAGGGTGGATTGATTTAAATCACGCCGATTTAAATCAACGATTTAAATCATGATTTAAATCAAATGATTTTTTTCTATTTAAATCAGATCGATTTAAATCGTGATTTTAATCATGATTTAAATCACTGATTTAAATCAAAAGATTTTTTTTAATATAAATCACGATTAAAATCTAAAACTTTCAATCATTGTTCAATTAACTCCACACTTCTAGCTTGGTTTCACTTTCTGTAGCTTGGTTTCAGTTTCTTTTTCCATTCAGTTGACATGCCCAAACTTGTTGGATAGTCAGTCAGCAGTACTTGGCTGTAGTAACAATCAAACTTCAGAAGTAATCTGCGTGAGCCATGGCAGGTCGTAAGAGAGACCCTATTTGGGTTCATTTTGGTGAGATGCCAGCAGAGCTTGGAAAGAAAGGTGGGAGAGCAAAGTGCAAATACTGTCAAAAGGATATCCAAGGACTTGTTTGCCGTTTGAAATCACATTATGAAAACTGCAACCAGAAGGGAAATGAAGATGTTGATAGTGATACAACTAATGTCAATGAACCCCCACAGCTTCTTATGCACCAGGACCCTAGCACTAGTGGTAAGTCTGGCAATTACAACCTATTTTAACAGACGTTTTACTTGGATGGTTAAAGTCTATGAAAAGAAAAATTTCTAGCACTAGTTCTGGAGTATAGAATTTAAATTTATGTTAAGGCAATATTTCACAGAAGATTAACGTTAAGTAAAAATAAAAGAGTGTGTATACGCCTATTTTTTTTTTATTGTAGGCTACAATTCACTTTTGAAGTCTGCCAAATTGACCATTTTTTTTTAAAAAAACATTTTTAAAACTTTTGTGACATAATTTTTTTCAGTTGCTCTGATATTACTAGTATTACAGCAACTTCACCGGAAACTTGAGTAGCATAACTTTTGAGACAGCCCTTATAGGACGAGGACCATTACATTGTTCAAAAAGTTTGTTTCAAAATATTTTCGTTATATTTCTTCAAATACGCAGTCGAATTATATTTTTAATTACTGTGCTTTCAGGGTCAAATATGGCTTGTGCTGCATGTGACAATCAATATCTGGGTACAACTTCAACAAAGCAGCCCAACAAAAAACTTTGCGTGCAAAGTGTAGAAAAATTCCTCTTAAAGACTACGACGAGCCAGAAAGAACATTTTGATGAATTAATTGCTAAATTCATATTTGCAACCAATTCTTCTTTCCGACTAGTTGAACACCCATTGTTTGTACAAATGATCGAAGGAATAAGACCAGGCTACAAACCACCAAGTAGATTTGATATCTCAGGAAAACATCTTCAGGCTGTATACGACAAAGAAAGAGCGGCTTGTACAAAATATTTGAAAGACAAAGTTGTTAACATGAGCTTGGATGGTTGGAGCAACATCCACAACGACCCCATAATTTGCATCACAACAGAAGATGGTGAAACTTACCTTACAGACACAATCGACACATCTGGAAATTCACATACTGCTGAATATTTACTTGAAATTGCTAAGAACTCAATTCACCAATGCCAAGAACAGTTTGGATGTAAAGTAAGGAGCTTAGTTACTGATAACGCAAGCAATGTGCCAAAAATGCGAGCAGAACTGGCACATGAGGATGACACAAATGTCATTACATACGGTTGTTCTGCCCATTTGTTGCATCTTTTGGCAAAAGACCTGCATATTTCGGGTGTCAAGGAACATGTTGTAGAAATTGTTAAATATTTCCGCAATAATCATTTTGCACATGCAACCTACAAGGAAATGGGAGGACTGAAGTTGGTTCTACCACAAGATGTTAGATGGAATACCTTGGCTGAATGCTTGGAACTGTTTATTAACAATTGGTCAAAATTAGTGTCCATTTGCGAAACACATCGGGATAAAATTGATGCTAATATACGAAGCAAAGTATTAAATCTTGGTGTGAAGAGAAATGCCGAGGACCTTTTGGAAAGGTTAAAGCCAATATCTATTGCGTTGGATAAAATGCAGAAAGATACTGCAACCATAGCTGATGCCACAGAAACAAACAATGTAAAGGTTGCAATACACCACCGCAAGGACCAAGCATTAAAAGAAGAACACTATTTAGCCAATATCTTGCATCCCATCTACAGAGGGAAAAAACTATCTGAGGCGGAAATCAACTCTGCAATGGAGTGGCTCGCCAATACTAACCATGACATTGTGGCAACTGTGCTGAAATTGAAGTGTGAATCTGCACCATTTCAAAAATACATGTTTGCAGATAACGTCGTTAATGAACTAAAACCACTGGACTGGTGGAAGTCGCAATCACTTGTTCTTCCAGCGAAGATAATAAATGTAGCTACTCAGCTACTGACTGCATCGGCTTCATCGGCAGGAGTAGAGAGATTGTTTTCTTCATTTGGTTTTGTGCACACAACAGTCCGAAACCGCTTAGGAACTGCTAAAGCAGGACAACTAGTTTTCCTATTAAAAGTCCTAAATAAACAGTAGGCTTAAAGGACTGATGTATTCACTGAAGATGTTTGCTTACTTCAAACGTTAGAGATAGGCTATTGTTAAAAAGTACTTACTCTCTGTAGTTCAATTCTGATTGTTTAATAGTGCAAATAAAAATTATTAGGTTTCATAATCATCAACTGTTTTAATATTTTTATTTGTGTAAAATAATTTGATTTGCAAAAAGACAAAGTTTTGCTTGTGTACAACTTGATTAAAAAATCCTATTTAAATCAAATAAATACGATTTAAATCAAAAAAATCCGATTTAAATCAAAAAAATCCAATTTTTTTTGATTTTTTTTTAAAAAAAATCATGATTTTTATCCACCCTGCCCAAATGTACATTTCAGGTTATCCCTCAAGTACCCTCGCTTGTCTTCCTTTCTTTTGAGGTTAATGCTGTCAGACTCTACATCCCTTCTCTATGCGATTGGTGGTTGTGTGTCGTCCTCCGTGCCGCTCCATCAGTTCCTGGATCACTTGGCCACCTGGCTTCCACATTTTCTCTCCTGTGACATCCCCTCCCTCATCATGGGTGACTTCAACATCCCCATGGCTTTTCCCCTCTCCCCATTTGCTACTCACCTTTTATCTCTAACCTTCTCTTTCGGCCTTTCGCAGCTTACTAACTCTCCTACGCATGAAGACGAAAACTCCCTCAACTTGGTCTTTTCCCTGCTTTGCTCAGTGTCGGATTTTACAAACTCCCCTCTCCCGCTCTCTGACCACAACCTTCTCTCATTCTCTATCAAGAACTGCCATCCCGCTCAGGTCACCCCCACTTTCCACACTTATAGAAATATACAGGCCATTAACACCCAGAAACTTATGAAGAACTTGGAGTCATCATTGGCCCCATCTCCTCCTTCTCATGTCCTGATTCTGCACTGAAGCATCACAATGAAACACTGCAAAGTGCCCTGGATGAAACGGCACCTCTTATATGTAGAACAACTCAGCACAGATGGCGACAACCCTGGCACACGCTGCAAACACTTTTCCTACAGCGATGCTCCAAGTGCACGAACGTTTGTGGAGAAAATCCAATCTACCCGAAGGTTTCATCCATTCTAAGTTTATGCTTAAAACATACAACACTGCCCTTTACCTCTCCAAACAAACCTATTTCAACACCCTCGTCACCTCACTATCCAATAAACCTAAATGTCTCTTTGACACTTCATTCACTACTCAACCCAAGAGTGCAGGCCCCAACCACGGATCTCCGCGCTAATGATCTGGCCAATTACTTCAAAGAAAAAATTGACTATATCCGACAGGAAATTTTCTCCCAATCCCCTCATACAATGCACTGTCCCCTCTCCATTGCCGCATCTAGCTCACTCTCTGATTTTGAATCAGTCACAGAAGAAGTAACCATCCTCCTTGCATCTTCCTGCCCCACTACTTGCAACAGTGACCCCATTGCATCACATCTCCTCCAGTTCCTTTCCCCTGCTGTCACCACTCACCTAACAAAAATATTCAACCTCTCTCTTCCGGTATCTTTCCCTCCTCATTTAAGCATGCTATTATACATCCATTACTTAAAAAAGCATCCATCGACCAAAACTGTGCCGCTATCTATAAGCCTGTCTCTAATCTTCCCTTCATCTCTAAACTCCTGGAACGCCTGGTCCACTCCCGTCTTATCCGCTATCTCTCAGATAATCTTCTCGACCCTCTACAATCCGGTTTCCGCTCTTTACACTCTACTGAAACTGCCCTCACTAAAGTTTCTAATGATCTACTAACAGCTAAATCTAATGGTCACCAATGTACTCCATGCTAATTCTCCTGGATATCTCTGCAGCATTCGACACTGTGGATCATCAGCTCCTCCTCACCACTGTGTCTTTTCTTGGCTCCTCCTTATCTCATCTTTCCCTTACTGTTGGGGTTCCTCAAGGATCAGTCCTAGGCCCCCTCCTCTTCTCTTTGTATACTGCCCCTATTGGACAAACAGTCAGTAGATTTGGTTTCCAGTACCATCTCTATGCTGATGACACCCAATTATACACTTCTGCTGACATCACGCCTGCCTTTTTAGAAAGAACCAGTGATTGTCTTACCGCTGTTTCTAACATCATGTCCTCCCTCTATCTGAAACTGAACCGGTCAAAAACTGAACTCCTGTGTTTCCTCCCTCTACTAACCTACCTATGCCCGACATTGCCATTTCCGTGTGTGGTTCCACCATTACTCCCCAGCAACATGCCCGCTGTCTTGGGGTCATACTTGATTCCGAGCTTTCATTCACTCCCCACATCCGATCTCTGGCTCGCTCTTGCTATCTGCACCTCAAAAACATTTCTAGAATTCGACCCTTTCTTACTTTCGACTCTGTAAAAAACTCTAAGGCTAAGTTCACACGTTGCGGAATTGCCGCGGAAATTTCCGCGGCAATCCCGCACTTCTCCCGTGGGAAATACGCACGTTTTTTATAAGCGTATTCCCGCCAGAATAATAGCGTTTTGCAAGCGTAATTAGCTTGCAGAATGCTAGCGTTTTCCTAGCGAACTGTAGCATCGCTTGGAAAACTGATTGACAGTTGATCACACGAGTCACACATAGTGTTTGACACGTGTGACCAACTTTTTACTATTGATGCCGCCTATGCCGCATCAATAGTAAAAAGATCTAATGTAAAAATAATAAAAAAAATAATAAATAATGATATTCTCACCTTCCGGCGGCCCCCGCAGCCTTCCCGCCTTCAGCGACGCTCCGGCAACTCCGGTCCAGGAGTGCTTTGCGACAAATCACACCGATGACGTAGCATCTCGCGAGACCGCTACGCCATCTGGGTGATTCTCGCAAAGCACTCCTGGGACCGGGAGTTGCCGGGAGCATCGCTGAAGGCGGGAAGGCTGCGGGGGCCGCGGGAAGGCTGCGGGGGCCGCCGGAAGGTGAGAATATCATTATTTTTTATTTTAATTATTGTTTTACCAGGGATATGGTACCCAGGGCCTGGAGGAGAGTCTCCTCTCCTCCAGACCCTGGGTACCACCGCACATGAACCGCTTACATTCCGCAAAATTAATGAACATGTTGCTATTTTTTCCGCGAAGCGTTTTTTTCGCGGAAAAAAACGCAACATGTGGCCAAAACATGCGGAATCAATTAACATGTATAGGATGCTTAATGCTTGCGTTTTTATCGCGTTTTTACCGCGGAAAATCGCGGAAAAAACCGCGAAAAAAACGCAAAAATTCCTGAACGTGTGCACTTAGCCTTACTGTTTCTCTTATTCATTCTCATCTGGACTATTGTAACTCTCTACTAATTGGTTTCCTTCTTACCAAACTCTCTCCTCTCCAATCTGTCTTGAATGCTGCAGCCTGGATCATATTCCTCACCAACCGTTACACCGATACCACTACCTTGTGCCAGTCATTACACTGGTTACCCATCCACTCCAGAATCCAGTTTAAACTTATGACCCTCACCCACAAAGCACTCCATGGCTCAGCACCATCTTGCAGCTCCTCCCTCGTCTCAGTCTACCACCCTATCTCCGTTCTGCTAATGGTCTGAGGTTAACATCCTCAATAATCAGAACCTCCCACTCGTCTCCAAGATTTTCACATCCTGCGCCAATTTTTTGGAATGCACTACCCAGGTTAATTCAGTTAATCCCCAATACCCACAGTTTTAAGCGTGCCCTAAATACGCATTACTGCAAACTGTCCACTGCCTCAACACATTAACCTAACTATCCCTGTGTTGCCCATTCAAAAGTTTCACCATAACCTGGTTCCTCGCATCATGTTCTCACATGCTTTATGCATTTAATAGCCCTCTGTGTCTGTACTGTTACATACTTAGGCTGATAACTGGTTCATGCAGCATTACATGAACACTCGATTCTTACACTATGGCTGGTCCCAACAATGAGAGCAATTGTTACCATCCACCTTTCGCATCTCCCCTATCTCCTCATAGATTGTAAGCTTGCGAGCAGGGCCCTCATTTCTCTTGGTATCTGTTTTGATCTTTGTGTTTATTGTTATGCTGTAATGTCTATGGTCTGTACAAGTCCCCGCTAAAATGTAAAGTGCTGCGGAATATGTTGGCACTAAAGAAGTAAAATTATTATTATTATTATTACAGGTTTACAACTGAACATAGAGCAGCTGGAAAAAAGCAAGTCTGCTCTGCTTAGAGTCTGTGTTCTGCTGCAAATTGTCAGCATGCAGCATCCTCCGTTTGGCTGTCATATCATAGCTCAGAGACCTATGTGTCAAGGAATGTTTCTTCAGTCTGCAACCTGTCCTCATGCATGTATATGACTGGTTGCAGCAGGAAATTGGTGACTGCAGTCACATTTGATCACTTCTCGGAGAACCCCTTTAAACCCTTTCCGATATCGGGCGTAATAATACGCTGATGTCGGACACCCTCCCTTTGATGTGGGCTCCGAAGTTGAGCCCACATCCTTCCAGTCACATAGCTGTTTTGAACAGCAAACATGTGCCCGGAACAGCCGCGGGTGGAATCGCTATCCACCAGCGGCTATTAACCCATTAAATGCCCCTATCAAACTCATATTGCGGCATTTAACATGCGTTTCCGGCAATCACGCCGGAAATCCGCTCATTGGTGACCCCGTCACGTGATCGCGGGTCACCGATAGATTGGCATGACAACCAGAAGCCTCCTGGAGACCACTCTGGTTGTTGCTGCTGGATTGCTATGAACGCCGCCTGGTGGTCCGCGCTCATTGCAAGTCAACAATTCTGCTAGATACAGGCGATCTGATCATCGCCTGTATGTAGCAGAGCTGATCAGGTTATGGCAGCTTCTAGTCTTCCATGGAGACTATTAAAGCATGCTACAAGTAAAAAAAAAAAATGTTTTTAAAAATATATAAATTTAAATGATTTAAACTAATCATACCCCATTCAAAATAAAACAATAAAAAAATACACATACACGTATTTGGTGTTTCCGCATTCAGAATCGCCCGATCTATCAATATTAAAAAAGAATTAACCTGATCGCTAAACGGCGTAATGAAAAAAAAAAAAGTAAAAATGACAATTACATTTTTTTGGTTGCCGCAGCATTGCATTAAAATGCAATAACAGGCGATCAAAAGATCGTATATGTACCATAATGGTATCATTAAAAACGTCAGCTAGGCACGCAAAAAAATAAGCCCTCATTCAACCCGAGATCAAGAAAAATGGAGACACTATGGGTATCGGAAAATGGTGCCATTTTTTTTTTGTTTAACAAACTTTAGAATTTTTTTTACCACTTAAATAAAAAAAAACCTAGACATATTTGGTGTCTATGAACTCGTAATGACCTGGAGAATCATAATGGCAGGTCAGTTTTAGCATTTAGTGAACATAGTAGAAAAGCAAAACAAAAAACAATTGTGGAATTGCACTTTTTTTGCAATTTCACAACACTTGGAATTTTTTTCCCGTTTTCCAGTACACGATATGTTAAAACCAATGCTGTCGTTCAAAAGTACAACTTTTCCCGCAAAAAACAAGCCCTCACATGGCCGTTTTGACCAAAAAATCAAAAAGTTATGGCTCTGGGAAGAAGGAAAGCTAAAAACGAAAATGCAAAAACGAAAATACCTCAAGTCATGAAGGGGTTAATCAGGAAATTTATCTAAGTATATGGTCCTTTACTATGAGGTACCTATAAACCACCTTTCTTTGCAAAGAAAGAAAACATACGTTACCTATGTATCTCATTATAGAAATCCTCTCTGATATTATACACTACCGGTCAAAAGTTTAGGGTCACTTAGAAATTTCCTTATTTTTGAAAGAAAAGCAGTTTTTTTCCAATGAAGCTAACATTAAATGATTCAGAAATACACTCTATACATTGTTAATGTGGTAAATGACTATTCTAGCGGCAAACGTCTAGTTTGTAATGCAATATCTTCATAGGTGTATAGAGGCCCATTTCCAACAACCATCACTCCAGTGTACTTATGGTATTTTGTGTTCGCTAACTGTGTAAGAAGGCTAATAGATGGTTAAAATACCCTTTAAAACCCTTGTGCAAGTATGTTAACACAGCTGAAAACCGTTTGTTTGATTAGAGAAGCTATAAACCTCACCTTCCTTTGAGCTTGTTGAGAATCTGGAGCATTACATTTGTTGGTTCCATTAAACTCTCAAAATGGCCAAAAAAAAAAGAACTTTCTTGTGAAACTCGACAGTCTATTCTTGTTCTTAGAAATGAAGGCTATTCCATGCGAAAAATTACCAAGAAACTGAAGAATTCATACAATGGTGTGTAGTACTCCCTTTAGAGGAGTGCACAAACAAGCTCTAACCAGAGAAGAAAGACAAGTGGGAGACCCCGCTGCACAACTGAGCAACAAGACAAGTACATTAGAGTCTTTAGTTTGAAAAATTGACGCCTCACAGGTCCTCAACTGGCAGCTTCATTAAACAGTACACATTAAACGCCAGTGTCAACATCTACAGTGAAGAGGCGATTTGGGGATGCTGGCCTTCAGGGCAGATTGGCAAAACAAAAGCCATATTTAAGACTGGCTTAAATGAAAGGAAAAGATTAATATGGGCAAAAGAACACAGACATTGGACAGAGGAATATTGGCTTTTGTTTTGCCAATCTGCCCTGAAGGCCAGCATCCCCAAATCGCCTCTTCACTGTAGATGTTGACACTGGCGTTTAATGTGTACTGTTTAATGAAGCTGCCAGTTGAGGACCTGTGAGGCGTCAATTTTTCAAACTAAAGACTCTAATGTACTTGTCTTGTTGCTCAGTTGTGCAGCGGGGCCTCCCACTTGTCTTTCTTCTCTGGTTAGAGCTTGTTTGTGCACTCCTCTAAAGGGAGTACTACACACCATTGTATGAATTCTTCAGTTTCTTGGTAATTTTTCATATGGAATAGCCTTCATTTCTAAGAACAAGAATAGACTGTCGAGTTTCACAAGAAAGTTCTTTTTTTTTGGCCATTTTGAGAGTTTAATGGAACCAACAAATGTAATGCTCCAGATTCTCAACAAGCTCAAAGGAAGGTCAGGTTTATAGCTTCTCTAATCAACCAAACGGTTTTCAGCTGTGTTAACATACTTGCACAAGGGTTTTAAAGGGTATTTTAACCATCTATTAGCCTTCTTACACAGTTAGCGAACACAAAATACCATAAGTACACTGGAGTGATGGTTGTTGGAAATGGGCCTCTATACACCTATGAAGATATTGCATTACAAACTAGACGTTTGCCGCTAGAATAGTTATTTACCACATTAACACTGTATAGAGTGTATTTCTGAATCATTTAATGTTAGCTTCATTGGAAAAAAACGGGTTTTCTTTCAAAAATAAGGAAATTTCTAAGTGACCCTAAACTTTTGACCGGTAGTGTACGTTCTGTGGTGATCAACTGATTGCCGCTGCTGTCATGAGCCGATAGTGACACTTGTATAACAAGCATTACCTGTTGGTCAGTTATGGAGACTTCTTAAGTCCATTGTGACCAAATTAATTTATCTAACCTAATCCAAATCTTTAAAACTTATTACATTACAAGGACTAATTGAATATTTGTGTATGCTCCCTGGTCATAAGAATATAAAAAAATTGTAAATACTTCGTGCATAGTGGTGATGTTAGATGGGATAAACATCTCGTATATACTAGTGTATAGCGACTGTATAACCGACCCCTGATTTGAAAAAAACTGAAAACTTATTGACTCGCGTATAAGCCAACGTGAAAAAGTATAAATGCCACGATCCCCCTAATTTGCACAGATATAATATGTAAATACCTATGCTCCGATTATGCCAATATGTCGAGAAGCAATGCAGATTATGCCCCAATATATTCCACAGATTATGCCCCACAATTATCCCCATGCTCCAGATTATGCCCCATATGTTCCACAGATTATGCCCCATATGCTCCAGATTATGCCCATATGTTCCACAGATTATGCCCCCATATGCTCCAGATTATGCCCCAATATGTTCCACAGATTATGCCCCCTATGTCCATTATGCCCCATATGCTCCAGATTATGCCCCCATATTTCACAGTTATGCCCCATTTGTCCAGATTATGCCCCATATTCTCAGATTATGCCCCATATGTTCCACAGTTTGATTGTCATATTATGCCCCCATATGCTCCATATTATGCCCCCATACTCAGATTATGCCCCATATGCCAAATTATGCCCACCTCAATGCTCCGTAAATAATGCACCCATTTAGGGGTTCCTACAGGAGTACACGCCCATAATGTGTCCACAGTGTTGACCCGCCATATTTGCCTCTCGATGGTATTGTCCCCCTAATATGTCCGGGCCACAAGCGTATTTGCCGACTTTTATGCCCCTGCCACAGTTATCGCCCTACCCCGCTCTCTCATTCCTTCTCCAGGCTATCGCCCCTATTTGGGTCCTACAGTTTATGTCATCACTTTAATGAGCGGTGCCATGTGACCGCTGCAGGAAGGAGCCGGAGATCGTGGGAGAATAGGGGGGCTGCAGAAACCGCGCCGGCGGAGGGGTGAGTATGATCCGACACCCCCGATCCCCTCCCCCGCCGACCCCCGTATATGACTCGCGTATAAGCTGAGAGGGGGACTTTCAGCCCTAAAAAATGGGCTGAAAATCTCGGCTTATACATGGGTATATACGGTAAGTTATTTTCTGTTTCTTTTATAGTCAGTTAATCAGAGCTTATGAAGTCTTGGATAGGCAGCCTAATTTTTCTGTTATTAGTCATTTTATAATACAGAAGTTGTCTATTAGGTTATCAAACCAAATTTCTGTGGGATGGAAGCCAAAATTATTTCACAGAGAACGGACTACTAGATAACTGGGCACTTCAGGGCGAATTCTACAATAACTTCAGATTACCGAATATAATCTATGCCCTAGAGCAGTGATCCCCAACCTTTTTTGCACCAGGGACCGGCTTCAAGAAAGACCATTCTTCCATGGCCCGGCAGGGCGGGGATGGAGGTGTGGCAGGGGTGGGGCTTAGTCATAAGGGGGCAAAGCTGAGCTATGGACGGGGTTGTAGTTTAGTAGTAGTGCATACTCATCATTTAATTATAACATTTATAATGTGAATGTGTGAATGTGACTCCCTTGCATACAAGGCTCTGCTCCCACCCTTGTATACAAGGCTCCGCTCCCACCCTTGTATACAAGGCTCCGCTCCCACCGTTGTATGCATGGCTCCGCTCCCACCCTTGTATGCATGGCTCCGCTCCCACCCTTGTATGCATGGCTCCGCTCCCACCCTTGTATGCATGACTTCGCTCCCACCCTTGTATACATGGCTCCGCTCCCACCCTTGTATACTAGGCTCCGCTCCCTCCCTTGTATACAAGTCTCTGCTCCCACCCTTGTATACATGGCTCCGCGCCACCCTCCCATCCTGTATACATGGCTCCGCTCCTACCCTTCCACCCTTGTATACAAGGCTCCGCTCCCTCCCTTATATACATGGCTCTGCTCCCACCCTTGTATACATGGCTCTGCGCCACCCTCCCATCCTGTATACATGGCTCCGCTCTCACCCTCCCATCCTTGTATACATGGCTCCGCGCCACCCTCCCATCCTGTATACATGGCTCCGCTCTCACCCTCCCATCCTTGTATACATGGCTCCGCGCCACCCTCCCATCCTATATACATGGCTACGCTCCACCCTCCCATCCTTGTATATATAGCTCCACTCCCACCCTCCCATCCTTGTACGCATGGCTCCGCTCCCCCCTCCCATCCTGTATACATGGCTCCGCTCCACCCTCCCATCCTTGCATATATGGCTCCGCTCCCACCCTCCCATCCTGTATACATGGCTCCGCTCCACCCTCCCATCCTTGTATATATGGCTCCGCTCCCACCCTCCCATCCTTGTATATATGGCTCCGCTCCCATCCGGTATACATGGCTCCGCTCCACCCTCCCATCCTTGTATACATGGGTCCGCTCCACCCTCCCATCCTTGTATACATGGCTCCGCTCCACCCTCCCATCCTTGTATATATGGCTCCTCTCCCACCGTCCCATCCTGTATACATGGCACTACTCCACCCTCCCATCCTTGTATATATGGCTCCGCTCCCACCCTCCCATCCTGTATACATGGCTCTGCTCCACCTTCCCATCCTTGTATATTTGGCTCCGCTCCGCTCCCACCCTCCCATCCTGTATACATGGCTCCGCTCCCCCCTCCCATCCTTGTATATATGGCTCCGCTCCCACCCTTGTATATATGGCTCCGCTCCCCCCTCCCTCCCTTGTATGCATGGCTCTGCTCCCTCCCTTGCATGGCTGGGCTCCCCCATCCTCCCCCCATCATACTTACCCTCTTCGCTCCGTCGCTGCAGATCCCTGCATCCCTGTCGGCCGCGGAAGCTTCCTCCTGGCAGTGCGGTGACGTAGTACCGCTCATTAAGGTCATGAATATGGACGCCACGCCTATGGGAGTGGCATCGCGTCCATATTCATGACCTTAATGAGCGGTACTACGTCACCTCTCAGCGCTGGATGAAGCTGCCGCAGCCGACAGGGATGCAGCGACGGAAGGTGAGTATCCATGTCTTCTTGAAGCCGGCGGCTGTAGCTGTCACTACAGTGCTGCAGCCACCGGCTCCATGTGTGTCCAGCGTTCTGTACTGTGGCTCCGCGGCCCGGCAACGGAACTGCAACGGCCCGGTCATGGGCCGTGGACCGGCGGTTGGGGACCCCTGCCCTAGAGCATTTAATGAAAGGTGAATTGTAATGTTATTTAGCCTTTTGAGTCTCGAATATGTATTATTATTTTATTTATTTTTTTAAAGCAGGGAACTCGTTCAACAAATTTCCTAACTCTATTAATTGTTGCAACTCTGTTCATATTAGTATTCTGAGCTGCAGACAAATGCTATTTCAAATCATCTTTACCAGTTATTTTTAGGTTTTTAGATTGTTTGATTTTTGGCCTGAAATAATAAATTAGTAGAAAATTATCCTCAAAGGTCATTGCTACAAAGTTTTTCAGACCATTTGTAAGTCCTGACTATATTTGCTTACATAAAACTTATTAAGTATTCTGATAATACCATAAGCATAACTCTCAAAAGATTGGCTTCGCCAGAAGATCAATATTTTGGAGTGAAGTTTTGCAGGTCCCTCACTCCTCCTGTAACAGTTTAACTCACTAATGTCTTTATTGTCTGTACATGTCCCCACTTAATTGTAAAGTGCCGCTGAATGTGTTTGTGCTATATAAATGAAAATAATAGTAATAATTATATTAGTATTATTATTGTAGTGGCTCAGCCATTGCCCATAGCTGAATCCAATAGAAAATCTGTGGGTGACCTGAAGAGGGCTGTAGAGGAGATGCTTTTACACTGACAGATTTGGAGCGCTTTTGTAAGTTAGTGTTCGCTCACAGCGTATTATAAATATTATAAATCGCTCCAATGTTCATCCCGAAAAGTTGGACAAGTGTCATGCTTACGTCATTCCGTATGTCATGTGTAGCGCCGGCGTCGGCGTCCCTGCCCTCTGCCAGGCAGGGACGCTGTTCCCCTCACCCCTCTGCTCCAGGTCCGGCGTCCTCCTGCCGCTCTGCTGGCGGCGCACGCTCCTTTCCTGCCACTGTGCTTAGGGCGCGCGCGCGGGCGCTGCCCGCCCTCTTAAAGGGGCCGCGCGCGTCGTCCTAAGGAGTCCCCGGCCAATGGCCGGAGGACTTCACCTTATATAAGGCCCCTCCTCCAAAATGGAGGTGCCCGAGCAATGTTGTTGCACTGTTCACTACTCTGCTTCAGTCCTCAGGGTCCTTGCCAGATACCTGTCACGACGTATAACAGATATATTCTATGATAGTAACATATATCTAATGTGACAACATTCTATATTTCATATAATAGAAAATATCAACATGTATACATAGTATCTGCCAGCAATGTCTTACCTGACATAATATCCTATGTATTGTGGGTCTATACTGTGTACGTGTCACGCTGTCTCAGGATAGAGGTGGACCGGGGTCTATGCTGACCCTGAACTGGGGTCCTGACTAGTCCCTCTACCTGGAGGTACTGTTAATGGTACAGAGGTCCAGGCCGCCAGCGTAACCCTGTCTCCTGTAGATCCCTGACCACTGTAATCTAGTCCTGAGAAGGACCCTGATTACCACCACAGGGAATGGGCAGGTCACAGCTTACACACAGTCTAAGACAAACGAGACAGACAAGGGGTAAAGAAAACACTGCCTTGCATACAAAACTTCCACTACAGAGGAACACAAAAGGTTAAGGAGATAAACAATAAGCGAGGAGAGGAAAAACCACAACAGGCACTCTTAGCTTAAGTCTTCTCAGAAACGATCCGCTCTGCTGGTCTGAATGAATGCTTTCACCGACAACTTCCCCAGCAGACCAGCAGGTATATGAAGGAAGCTAATTAACAAAACATCAATCGCAGCTGGGCGAGGCTGGTCAGTCCAGCACCGAGAGAGAAAGAATTAACTCCCTCAGTGCCGAAAAACACCCAGCACCAGAAACTCAGCTGTGCGAAGTCAGGGTGTGCAATCGCGACGATCTTCGCCGCGACACACCCGTGACAGTACCCCCCTTCTACGAGGGGCCTCTGGACCCTCAGGCCTGGTCTATCTGGGTGAGTAGTGTGGAAGGCCCGAACCAATCGGTCTGCGTTAATATACGACGCAGAAACCCACATCCTCTCCTCAGGACCATACCCCCTCCAATGAACAAGGTACTGAAGGGACCGGCGATTCAGACGTGAGTCAATGATCTTCGATACCTGAAACTCCAAATTACCATTGACCACCACAGGAGGAGGAGGTAGAGGTGACGGTATAACTGGTGCCACGTACCTCTTAAGCAACGATTTGTGGAACACATTGTGGATTTTAAACGTAGGAGGGAGGTCAAGACGGAAAGCCACCGGATTAATTATTGAACTGATCCTGTATGGCCCGATGAATCTGGGACCGAGTTTCCAGGAGGGAACCTTAAGTTTTATATTCTTGGTAGACAACCATACCAGATCGTTCACACTTAGGTCCGGACCAGACACTCTCCTCCTATCAGCCATACGTTTATATCGGTTCCCCATAGTGCTCAGATTATTAAGCACTCCTCTCCACACTGAAGCAAGTGACGACGAAAATCGTTCCTCCTCAGGAACCCCAGAAGAGCCCCCCCCATTGAAAGTACAAAACTGGGGGTGAAAACCATATGCCCCAAAAAGCGGGGACTTACCAGTGGACTCGCTCCGCCTATTGTTAAGAGCGAACTCTGCCAGAGGCAAGAAAGAAGACCAGTCCTCTTGGTTCTCTGAGACAAAACACCGGAGATATGTCTCTAAGCTCTGATTCAGACGCTCTGTCTGACCATTGGTCTGTGGATGAAAAGCCGAAGAAAATGACAACTGCATCCCCCGACGAGAACAAAATGCCTTCCAGAATTTGGACACAAACTGAGACCCCCGATCCGACACCACATCGGAAGGCAACCCGTGAAGTCTCACAATCTCCCCAATGAACGCCTGCGCCAGAGTTTTAGCATTAGGAAGAGCAGGAAGAGCAATAAAATGTGCCATTTTGCTGAACCTGTCAACTACAACTAGTATGACAGTTTTACCTGAAGACGGAGGGAGGTCCGTAATGAAGTCCATAGACAGATGGGTCCATGGACGCTCCGGGATTTTCAACGGTAAAAGGGCCCCAGACGGACGGGTATGTGGGGTCTTAGAGCGCGCACATACCCCACAGGACGCGACAAAAGTTACCACCTCTTTATTTAAGTTAGGGCACCAAAACCGGCGAGAAAGGAGATCTACAGTTGCTTTACTCCCTGGGTGTCTTGCCAAAGCAGAATTATGATGTGCCTCGATAACCTTTTGTCTTAACTGATCTGGAACAAACAGTTTCCCTGGAGGTCCTACAGGGGCGTCCCCCTGAGCCTCCAATACCTCCTCCTCAAGCTCAGAGCATACAGCCGACACCACAACTCCCTCCTGAAGAATAGGAACCGGGTCATCCGTCTTCCCGGCCCCCGGGAAACTACGAGATAAGGCATCAGCCTTTACATTTTTTGACCCAGGACGATATGTGACGACAAAATTAAACCTGGTAAAAAACAACGACCATCTAGCTTGTCTGGAATTCAGACGTTTTGCAGACTCTAAATACAGCAGGTTCTTGTGATCAGTAATGACGGTGACCGGGTGGACTGCCCCCTCCAAGAAGTGACGCCACTCTTCAAAAGCCAACTTAATGGCCAAGAGTTCCCTATTGCCGACATCATAATTCCTCTCGGCGGACGACAATTTTTTAGAGAAGAAAGCGCACGGATGCCATATACCAGGGGACGGACCTTGAGATATATACCGCACCCACTCCTACGTCAGATGCGTCTACCTCCACAATGAACGCTTGTGATGCATCAGGTTGGATGAGTATGGGTGCTGAAGCAAAACATTTTTTCAAGGAGGAAAATGCTTGACAAGCTTTGTCAGACCACCTAGAAAAATCCGTCCCTTTTTTTGTCATGTCAGTGAGAGGTTTGACAACTGATGAGAAATTACGAATAAATTTCCGGTAGTAGTTAGCAAACCCCAGGAAACGCTGCAGTGCCCTAAGATCCTCTGGTCGATCCCATTCAAGCACTGCCTTCACTTTCCCAGGGTCCATACGGAAACCAGAAGCTGACACCAGGAATCCTAAAAACTGAAGTTCTTGTACGGCGAATACACACTTCTCCCATTTGGCGTACAGTTTATTGTCTCGCAAGATCTGCAACACCTGTCTCACATGCTCCTGATGAGACACAAGATCCGGCGAGTAAATTAAGATGTCATCTAGATAAATGACAACAAACTGTCCCACTAGGTGGCGAAAGATGTCATTAACAAAATGTTGAAACACCGCCGGGGCAGTAGTCAGACCGAAAGGCATGACAAGGTTCTCATAATGTCCCTCCGGAGTGTTAAACGCCGTCTTCCACTCATCCCCCTCCTTTATCCTAATCAGATTATACGCCCCCCTGAGATCCAACTTAGAGAACCATTTGGCGCCCACAATCTGATTGAAGAGATCAGGAATAAGTGGGAGCGGATACGGATCTCGGACCGTAATCCGATTAAGCTCACGGAAATCCAGGCAAGGGCGTAGGCCTCCATCTTTTTTCTTCACAAGGAAGAACCCCGCGGCCACTGGGGAAGATGAAGGTCTAATATGCCCCTTGGCCAGACTTTCCGAAATATAATCCTTCATAGCTTGCCTCTCAGGACCAGAAAGGTTATATAACCTAGATTTTGGTAACTTAGCACCAGGAAGCAATTTTATAGCACAGTCATACGCGCGATGAGGAGGTAATTCTTGACACCCTTCCTCTGAAAACACATCCTCAAAGTCCTCCAGAAAAGGAGGTAAGGTTCTAGGCACGACCGCACCGAGGACCGTGTTCATGCAGTTACTATTGCAAAATTCACCCCACTGGCTTATGTCTCTGGATTGCCAATTAATAACTGGGTTATGTTTAGTTAACCATGGAAGTCCCAACACAATAGGAGTGGGAAGGCCCTCCAACACATAACAAGACAATAGTTCTTTATGTATTGCCCCCACTCGAAGGTCTATGTTATGCACGGCTTGCACAAAGCTACCTTGACCGAGAGGCCTGGCGTCAATAGAGAATATAGGGATAGGTTTGGCCAATACACTCAGTTGCATACCTTGCACCTGGGCAAACCGAGCGTCCACCAGATTAGCCGCGGCCCCACTATCCAGAAGAACAGAAATCCTCTCAGTTCTCGTACCTACCACCACCTCCGCTGGTACGAGAAACTGAGACGGACTTGGGGACGAAATACATACTCCCAGATTGTCGTCCACCACACAACCTGGGATCAACAGTTTTCTGGCGACTCCTTGCTCAGCAAAGTACGGGATGGACACCCCCCAACAAAATGTCCCTTTCTCCCGCAGAAGTAACACTTTCCTGTCTTGCGGCGCACCGCCGATCCCCTCCCTCAAAACGATGTCCCTCCTAACTGCATAGGCTCCTCAGAACAAACCAGGGGAACCTCAATATAAGGGACTATAGTAGAAGGTGGAGTAATCACAGGGGGCGGAGTTACCTCGCACCTCTCCCGAAGCCGTCTATCAATGCAAATAGCAAGGGCCATAGCGGCCTCCAGTGACGGGGGAGAATCATACTGAGCCAACACATCTTTTAATTTGTCAGATAATCCTTGACAAAACTGGCTCCTAAGAGCTGGGTCATTCCACTGAGTATCTGTGGCCCATCTACGGAACTCAGAAGAAAATTCCTCCGCCGGACGATCTCCCTGCTGTATCTTACGTAACTTCATTTCAGCAAGGGAGACCCGATCCGGGTCATCATATACCAGACCCAGGGCTGTAAAAAATCGATCTACTGACTGGATAGCCGGGGAGTCCGGAGGAAGAGAGAACGCCCAGGATTGAGGGTCCCCTTGTAAGAGCGAGATGACAATTCCCACCCTCTGATCTTCACTCCCCGAAGACAGAGGCCGTAGCCGAAAATATAATTTACATGCCTCCCGGAAGGTAAAAAATTTGTCCCGCCCACCAGTGAACCTGTCCGGGAGAGCTACTTTAGGTTCAGATCTGGTTTGCTCCCGGGGGTACAAAACCTTGGACTTAACGTCCGTCAGCTCCATGGACAAACTCTGCAACTGCTGAGCTAACTGGGCTACTGGATCCATGGTAGCTGGGGAGAATATTTTAGTGGGGTCGGTGAAAATGTCACGAAGTATAACAGATATATTCTATGATAGTAACATATATCTGATGTGACAACATTCTATATTTCATATAATAGAAAATATCAACATGTATACATAGTATCTGCCAGCAATGTCTTACCTGACATAATATCCTATGTATTGTGGGTCTATACTGTGTACGTGTCACGCTGTCTCAGGAAAGAGGTGGACCGGGGTCTATGCTGACCCTGAACTGGGGTCCTGACTAGTCCCTCTACCTGGAGGTACTGTTAATGGTACAGAGGTCCAGGCCGCCAGCGTAACCCTGTCTCCTGTAGATCCCTGACCACTGTAATCTAGTCCTGAGAAGGACCCTGATTACCACCACAGGGAATGGGCAGGTCACAGCTTACACACAGTCTAAGACAAACAAGACAGACAAGGGGTAAAGAAAACACTGCCTTGCATACAAAACTTCCACTACAGAGGAACACAAAAGGTTAAGGAGATAAACAATAAGCGAGGAGAGGAAAAACCACAACAGGCACTCTTAGCTTAAGTCTTCTCAGAAACGATCCGCTCTGCTGGTCTGAATGAATGCTTTCACCGACAACTTCCCCAGCAGACCAGCAGGTATATGAAGGAAGCTAATTAACAAAACATCAATCGCAGCTGGGCGAGGCTGGTCAGTCCAGCACCGAGAGAGAAAGAATTAACTCCCTCAGTGCCGAAAAACACCCAGCACCAGAAACTCAGCTGTGCGAAGTCAGGGTGTGCAATCGCGACGATCTTCGCCGCGATACACCCGTGACAATACCTGTCTGATTCCTTCCAGGTTGCTGTCTGTTACCTGCCTGCTAGCTCACCTGGGAGCGCTCATCTGTTACCTGCTTGCTAGCACACCTGGGAGCGCTCATCTGTTACCTGCCTGCTGGCCTACCTGGAGGCTCTGCCGTCACGATACCGTGATCTTCTGCTATTCCAGTGACTCTCGCCCGCTCACCTGGGAGCGCTCATCTGTTACCTGCTTGCTAGCACACCTGGGAGCGCTCATCTGTTACCTGCCTGCTAGCCTACCTGGAGGCTCTGCCGTCACGTACCGTGATCTTCTGCTATTCCAGTGACTCTCGCCCGCTCACCTGGAAGCGCTCATCTGTCACCTGCCTGCTAGCCTTCCTGGAGGCTCAGCCATCACAGGTCGTATCTACTCGTCCAGAGACTGCCCCGGTCACTTGCCGTGACCTCCTGCCTACTCATCCAGAGACTGCCCCGGTCACTTGCCGTGACCTCTTGCCCACTCGTCCAGAGACTGCCCCGGTCACTTGCCGTGACCTCCTGCCCACTCGTCCAGAGACTGCCCCGGTCACTTGCCGTGACCTCCTGCCTACTCATCCAGAGACTGCCCCGGTCACTTGCCGTGACCTCCTGCCCACTCGTCCAGAGACTGCCCCGGTCACTTGCCGTGACCTCCTGCCCACTCATCCAGAGACTGCCTCGGTCACTTGCCGCGACTTCCTGCCCGTCCACCCTGGTCGCCACCGCTCTCTTACAAGGTCCGCCCCTTTGTATAGTAGCTCAGAGGTTCCGCCTCCCAGACCCGTTACAGTTTGCTCGGGCCATGGAACCCGGTGGCGCCCAAGTTCCCTCCATCTCGGACCTGTGTCATGAACTGTCCCGTCAGAAGTCCCAACAGGAGTCCATCCTGGGTCACCTGCGGAATGTCAATTCTCGCCTGGACACTCTGACAGCTCCACCAGCAACCACCGCTGGTGCCATGACTCGCAATCCGGCAGCCCCTCTGCTCCCCAATACCATAGGCTCCTGTCACGGACCCCGGCTCCCGCACCTTCTCGCTTCGGAGGCGACCCTGCTCAGGCTCGGGGCTTCATTAATCAGTGCACTCTGCACTTTGAACTCCTCTCCCACCAGTTTAACTCCGACCGGGCCAAAATTGCCTTCATCATGTACCATCTCACTGGGGAGGCCCTGGCCTGGCTGAATCCTCTTTGGGAGAGAGGAGATCCTCTGGTGTCCGACCTGCCTGCCTTTCTCGCGGCTTTCCGGAAGGTCTTTGACGAACCCGGACGAAAGATCTCATCCGCATCATCTCTGCTACGCCTCCGTCAGGGAAATCTCACCGTGGGCCAATATGCCATACGGTTTCGTACCCTTGCATCGGAGCTGGCCTGGGACAACGATTCTCTGGTATCCGTTTTCTGGGAGGGTTTGTCCGGCCGTATTAAAGATGAACTCGCCGGTCGGGACATTCCTACCACTCTCGATGACCTTATAACTCTCGCCACCCGGATTGACCTACGGTTCCAGGAGCGGGCCAAAGAGGTCACCCGTGAGAGGAGGTTTCCACGTCTAGCTCCTACGTTTCAGAAACCCGTCACTCCCTCCGTTTCTCCCCAATTACACTCTCCTGAGCCTATGCAGGTCGACCAGACCAAGATGGTCAAAACCCGTCAGGACTTACGCCGTGCCGAGGGGAGTTGCTTCTACTGTGGCAGTAAGGAGCATCGGATTCGTATCTGTCCGGAGAGGTCGGGAAACGCCTGTGTCTAGGTTCGCTCAGAGAGGTCGACCTAGACAAGGAGAAAGCCTCTCCATCTCTGCTGCTGTCAGTCTCAATTCTCTGTGGGGAGAATCGTTATTTTGAACTAGCCCAACTTGACTCTGGAGCAGCCGGGAATCTTATGTCACAGTCCCTGGTAGAAAAATACCGCATTCCCACCAAACCTCTGGTTGTACCTTTATCAGTCGCTGCTGTGGACGGGGGTCTTTTACCACACCCCATCCAACTCATCACCGAACCCATAACTCTGCAAGTGGGAATGCTGCATTCTGAGAGCATCTCTTTTCATGTTCTGCCTGGACTCTCTCACGCCCTCTTACTAGGGCTACCTTGGCTCCAGAGACATGGACCCGTGCTCGACTGGCAGACCGGAGAGGTTCTTCGCTGGGGACAGGATTGTCATAAGACGTGTTTGGTTCCTGTTCATCCTGTCTGCCCTTCTCCTACCCCAACTAATCTACCTGGACTTCCGATTCCCTATTGGTCATTTGCTGATGTCTTTAATAAAAAAGAGGCAGAGACATTACCTCCTCACAGACCATACGATTGTCCTATCGACCTGTTACCTGGTACTACGCTGTTATGATTTGGTAGCTGAGGAGTGCAGGTAAAAAGGCAATACACCAGAGCAGTTGGAATCTATGAGATTGCAGTACCCTGACTAACCACCACAACTAGAGGCAGCCGTGGAGCGTTCCTACGTTGGTCCTAGACGCCTCGTCACAGCCTGAGAAACTAACTACACCTAAAGATAGAAATAGGAAAGCTATCTGCCCCGGAGCAGAACCCCAAAGATAATAGAAAGCCCCCAAACATGTAATGGCGGTTAGCAAGAAGAAATACTGACACAGAAAGAAAATAGTATGAGCAAACGCTGGGGCCCAAACTAACTAAATAGAAAAGGATAGGAAGGGTACTTACTGCAATCCCAGAAAACCCTGAAAAGCACCAACTCTACTAATTTCAAAAACACCTAAGATCACACGACCTCTACCACCTAAATTAGTTCTCTGGTGTAACAAAATCAAAACAGCAGCCACTGAAGAAACTGTAAAAAGCAAAAGTACAAACATCAGTGGCTGAACTAAACTGAGAGGGCAAAAGCCCCCGGAGGGGACCCTGAAGGCCCCCACAGAAGTGCAGGACAAAATGCAAAAATCTAGCACAAAAAGAAAAGGAGAAAATGTCTTATCTGATAGCAGGAGATGCAGACACGACACAGCAGGCTACAAGGGAAACAAGATTCAAGGATTGAGACCAGAACAATTGATCACCGGCAACCCTGATGGGAAGGTGACTCCCTTATATAAGACCAGTCAGTAACACCTGATTCCCAATCCTCACAATCTTCACTGGACAGACCAGCACCGCTTGTAACCACCAGAGGAAGCCTCTGCTCAGAACTCATCTCAAACCCATTCACAACAGTACCCCCCCCTTGAGGAGGGGTCACCGAACCCTCATTTGAGCAACCAGGTCGGTCAGGATGAGTTCTATGATACGCACGGATAAGTCTCCTAGCATGGATGTCCGAAGCAAACACCCAAGAATTGTCTTCCTGACCATAACCTCTCCATTTAACCAAATACTGGAGTTTCCGTCTAGAAAAACGAGAATCTAATATTTTCTCAACCACATACTCCAGATTGCCCTCAACCAAAACAGGGTCAGGAGGCACAGCAGCAGAAACCACTGGCTCAACAAACCTCTTCAACAAGGACTTGTGGAACACGTTATGGATCTTAAATGTCCCTGGAAGAAGCAAACGAAAAGAAACAGGATTAATAATCTCCATGATCTTATAAGGTCCAATGAACCTAGGCTTAAATTTAGGAGATGCTACTCTCATAGGAATATTTTTTGAGGACAACCAGACCAAGTTCCCTACTTTAAACCGAGGACCATCAGTCCTTTGCCGGTTAGCAAACCGCTGGGCCTTCTCCTGAGAGAGGGACAACCTCTCCACTACCTGGTCCCAAATCTGTTGCATACCCTCCACAACAGAGTCAACACCTGGACAGACAGAAGCCTCCGTCTGTCCTGAAGAAAATCGAGGATGAAAACCAGAATTACAGAAAAACGGAGACATCAAAGTGGCAGAGCTAGCCCTATTATTAAGAGCAAACTCAGCCAAAGGCAAAAAAGAGACCCAGTCATCCTGATCAGCAGACACAAAGCATCTTAGATAAGTCTCCAATGTCTGGTTTGTTCTCTCAGTTTGACCATTGGTCTGAGGATGAAATGCCGAGGAGAAAGACAATTGAACACCCAGTTTAGAACAAAAAGTCCTCCAAAATCTGGAAACAAACTGGACTCCTCTGTCAGACACAATATTCTCAGGAATGCCGTGTAAACGAACCACGTGCTGAAGGAACAACGGCACCAATTCAGAGGAGGAAGGCAACTTAGGTAATGGCACAAGATGTATCATTTTGGAAAACATATCACAAATTACCCAGATGGTGGTCATTCTCTGAGAAACAGGAAGGTCGGAAATGAAATCCATAGAGATATGGGTCCATGGTCTCTTGGGCACAGGCAATGGCATCAACAAACCACTAGAGCGAGAGCAAGGCTTGGAGCGAGAGCAAGTCCCGCAGGACTGCACAAATTCCCTGACATCACGAGACAGGGTAGGCCACCAAAAGGACCGACTAACCAAGTCTCTGGTACCAAAAATTCCGGGATGCCCAGCCAATGCGGAACAATGAATCTCAGACATCACACTCTTTTTCCACTGGTCCGGGACAAACAATTTTCCAACAGGGCAGCACTCGGGCCTATCCTCCTGACACCCCTCCAGAGCAAGTCTCAAATTGGGCGAGATGCGGAAAGAACTACACCCTCTTTCAAAATAACAGAAGGATCAGATAACTCAGGAGAGTCCGCAAGGAAACTCCTCGAGAGGGCATCCGCCTTAACATTCTTAGTGCCAGGAAGAAAGGAAACCACAAAATTAAAACGTGTGAAAAACAAGGCCCACCTGGCCTGTCTAGGATTGAGTCGCTTGGCAGTTTCCAGATAGACCAGATTCTTATGGTCCGTAAGGACCACCACCTGATGTTTGGCTCCCTCCAGCCAATGTCTCCACTCTTCAAAAGCCCACTTCATGGCCAATAACTCCCGATTACCCACGTCATAATTATGTTCAGTAGGAGAAAATTTTCGAGAGAAAAAGGCACAAGGGTTACTTTTAGAGGTCTCTGGATCTTTTTGGGACAAAACGGCACCTGCCCCAATTTCAGAGGCATCAACCTCCACCTGAAATGGCAGAGAAACATCAGGCTGCCGTAGAACAGGAGCAGAAGTGAATCTTTGCTTAAGTTCCTGAAATGCAGAGACTGCCTCAGGAGGCCAATTCACCACATCAGAACCCTTTTTGGTCAAATCAGTTAATGGTTTAACAATAACCGAGAAATTACCAATAAATTTACGATAAAAATTGGCAAAACCCAAAAATCTTTGAAGAGCCTTTAATGAAGTAGGTTGGACCCAATCACAGATGGCCTGAACCTTGACCGGGTCCATTTCAATAACAGATGGGGACAAAATGAATCCCAGAAATGATATCCTCTGTACGCCAAAAAGACACTTTGATCCATTCACATACAGAGCATTCTCTCTCAAAATCTGGAATACAGTTCGAACATGTTTCACATGAGAGTCCCAGTCATTAGAAAAAATCAAGATATCATCCAAATAAACAATCAGAAATTTGTCCACAAAATCCCTGAAAATGTCATTCATGAAGGACTGGAAGACGGAAGGAGCATTAGTGAGCCCAAAGGGCATCACTAGGTACTCAAAATGCCCTTCAGGGGTATTGAATGCCGTCTTCCATTCATCCCCGTGCTTAATGCGAATAAGGTTATACGCCCCCCTGAGGTCAAGCTTGGTAAACCAAGTAGCGTTTTTCACCCTGGAAAACAGGTCAGAAATCAAGGGTAACGGATATTGATATTTCACAGTAATATTGTTCAAAAGACGATAATCAATACACGGCCTTAATGAACCATCCTTTTTGGCCACAAAGAAAAAACCGGCACCTAAGGGTGAAGAGGATGGTCTGATATGACCCTTCTCCAATGATTCCTTGATATAAGACCGCATAGCGTCATGTTCAGGTACAGACAAGTTAAAAAGGCGACCTTTAGGGAATTTACTACCCGGCACTAATTCAATAGCGCAGTCATAGCTCCTATGGGGAGGCAAGGATGCAGATTTACTTTTGCTAAACACATCAGAAAAATCAATCAAAAAGTCAGGAACATCCTGAGCCTGGGGGGAGGCAGAAAAAACAGGAGTGTTGGTATTAAGACATTGGCAGCCCCAGCTGGTTACAGACACAGATTTCCAATCCAAAACAGGATTATGAGACTGTAACCAAGGGAAACCCAGTACGATAATATCATGCAGATTATACAGAACCAAAAATTTGCAGCACTCCTGGTGATCAGGTTCAACCCTCATTATCACCTGAGTAGAGAACTGAGGTTTATTCTCAGCCAAAGGGGTAGAATCGATCCCCAGTAGGGGAATAGACTTCTGTAGGGGTATCAAGGGAAACCCACAATGTTTAGCAAAATCATAATCCATCAGGTTAATAGCTGCTCCAGAATCAACGAAAGCCTGAGCAGAAAATGAGGACAGAGAGCATATCAGAGTGACAGTTAATAAAAACTTAGTCTGAACATTACCCAAGACAACTGAGCGTGCAAAACGTCTTCCCCGCTTAGGGCAGACTGAAATAGCATGAGAGGCATCACCACAGTAGAAACATAACCCATTGCGCTTTCGAAACTCATGACGCTGTGCCCCAGACACCACTCTATCACACTGCATGGATTCAGAAGCAGGTTCACAAGGCAACACTATTCCACGCATACTTCTCCGCTCACGCAAACGTCTGTCAATTTGAATCGCTAATGACATAGAATCATTGAGACCAGAGAGGACAGGGAATCCCACCATAACATCCTTTACATTATCTGACCGACCCTTCCGGAAAAGGGCCGCCAAAGCGTCGTCATTCCACTTGGTCAGGACTGCCCACCTACGGAATCTCTGACAGTATAACTCAGCGTCATCAAGCCCCTGATTTAATGCCAACAAGGCTTTTTCAGCTTGATCAGTGACATTAGGCTCATCGTACAATAACCCCAAAGCCTGAAAAAATGCATCAACATCACTCAAAACAGGATCCCCAGGTGTCAGGGAAAAAGCCCAATCCTGAGGATCGCCGCGCAGGAGAGAGATGACAATTTGAACCTGCTGCGCTGCGTTCCCTGAGGACTTAGATTTTAAGGCAAAAAACAATTTACAATTATTTTTGAAATTCTGAAACTTAGCTCGATCCCCTAAAAACAAATCTGGCATGGGGATCCTAGGTTCCACAACAGGCAACCTAGCAAGACATGCAGCAATACTCTGAACCTCAGTGACAAGCTGATCCACACGGCCAGACAACTGTGCAAACTCCATTGAGAGAAAAGATCCTCCCCAGCACCCAGAGGTACAGAGGGAAAAAAAAAAAAAATAAAAATGCAACAAACAGAAAAATATCTCTGACAACTCTGACAACCTTTTTTTTTTTTTTTTCTTTCACAATATTTTTCCCTTCTGTGAGTACCATACAATATTAAATTTTTAGGCCGGTGATACTGTTATGATTTGGTAGCTGAGGCGTGCAGGTAAAAAGGCAATACACCAGAGCAGTTGGAATCTATGAGATTGCAGTACCCTGACTAACCACCACAACTAGAGGCAGCCGTGGAGCGTTCCTACGTTGGTCCTAGACGCCTCGTCACAGCCTGAGAAACTAATTACACCTAAAGATAGAAATAGGAAAGCTATCTGCCCCGGAGCAGAACCCCAAAGATAATAGAAAGCCCCCAAACATGTAATGGCGGTTAGACAAGAAGAAATACTGACACAGAAAGAAAATAGTATGAGCAAACGCTGGGGCCCAAACTAACTAAATAGAAAAGGATAGGAAGGGTACTTACTGCAATCCCAGAAAACCCTGAAAAGCACCAACTCTACTAATTTCAAAAACACCTGAGATCACACGACCTCTACCACCTAAATTAGTTCTCTGGTGTAACAAAATCAAAACAGCAGCCACTGAAGAAACTGTAAAAAGCAAAAGTACAAACATCAGTGGCTGAACTAAACTGAGAGGGCAAAAGCCCCTGGAGGGGACCCTGAAGGCCCCCACAGAAGTGCAGGACAAAATGCAAAAATCTAGCACAAAAACAAAAAGAAGAAAATGTCTTATCTGATAGCAGGAGATGCAGACACGACACAGCAGGCTACAAGGGAAACAGGATTCAAGGATTGAGACCAGAACAATTGATCACCGGCAACCCTGATGGGAAGGTGACTCCCTTATATAAGACCAGTCAGTAACACCTGATTCCCAATCCTCACAATCTTCACTGGACAGACCAGCACCGCTTGTAACCACCAGAGGAAGCCTCTGCTCAGAACTCATCTCAAACCCATTCACAACACTACGCCTCCCCGTGGACGTATTTACCCATTATCCGCTGCTGAGACCCGGTCGATGTCCGAATATATCGAGGAGAATTTGGCCAGGGGATTCATCCGGAAATCTACCTCCCCGGCAGGAGCAGGCTTCTTTTTCGTAAAAAAGAAGGACGGCTCTCTCCGCCCCTGTATAGACTATAGAGGTCTTAACCAGATCACGGTGAAGAATAAGTACCCCCTTCCGCTCATTCCAGAATTATTTGATCGTTTGAGGGGGGCTAGAATCTTCACCAAACTGGATCTCCGTGGGGCGTACAACCTGGTCCGTATCCGTCAAGGGGATGAATAGAAGACTGCATTTAACACCCGGGACGGCCACTATGAATATCTAGTGATGCCCTTTGGTCTCTGTAATGCTCCTGCCGTCTTTCAAGAGTTGGTCAATGACATCTTCCGGGACCTTCTCTACTCATGCGTAGTGGTGTACCTGGACGACATCTTGGTCTTCTCTCCGGATCTCCAGACTCACCGGAGGGACGTTCGTCAGGTTCTGCTCAGGCTCAGGCAGAATCACCTCTTCGCTAAATTTGAGAAATGCCTCTTTGAGCAGACCTCGTTGCCGTTTTTGGGCTACGTTATTTCTCAGACCGGCCTACGAATGGATCCAGAGAAACTGTCGGCCATCGAGAAATGGCCCCGACCGGAGGGATTGAAGGCCATTCAGCGGTTCCTGGGCTTCGCCAACTACTACCGCCTCTTCATACCGCACTTCTCTTCCCGGACTGGCCCAATTTCCGCACTTACCCGTAAGGGTACTAACCCCAAAGAGTGGACGCCCGAAGCAGAGGAGGCCTTCCTTTCCTTAAAGCAGGCCTTCTCTTCCGCCCCGGTGCTGCATCGCCCGGACGGCAACAAGCAGTTCTTCATGGAGGTTGACGCTTCCTCCTCTGGAGCCGGAGCGGTACTTACTCAAAAATCATCTTCCGGGAGGATGGTAACTTGTGGCTTCTTCTCCAAACTCTTCTCCTCTTCTGAGCGCAATTATTCCATAGGAGACCGAGAGTTATTGGCCATCAAGCTGGCATTGGAGGAGTGGCGTTACTTACTCGAGGGGGCTCTTCATCCGGTAATTATTTACACTGACCACAAAAACTTGGCTTACCTCCAGCATGCCCAGAGACTTAACCCGCGCCAGGCCCGGTGGTCCTTGTTTTTTGCTCGTTTTGATTTTGTTCTACATTTTCGCCTGGCAGACAAGAACATCAAGGCGGACGCCTTGTCCCGATCCTTCCTGGTGTCGGATCTCGAGGAGGAACCTAAACATATCATCGATCCCGCCAGAGTAATGCAGGTGTCTCCCGTGAGTCTAAATCGTCTCCCTCCCGGTAAGACGTTCGTATCGGTACCCGATCGGGAGAGAATCCTACACTGGGGTCATTCGTCTAAATTAGCTGGCCACGCCGGTCAAAAAAAGACCCTCCAGCTAATTACTCGGCATTACTGGTGGCCTACCCTGCACAAGGACGTAATAGACTTTGTTTCTGCCTGTGCCTCATGTGGCCGCAACAAGGTTCCGAGACACCTGCCTGCCGGTCGCCTCCTTCCGCTTCCTGTACCCGCTGCTCCCTGGCAGCATATAGCCATGGACTTCATAACGGACCTCCCCGTGTCTGCCGGTTGTACGGTCATTTGGGTGGTCGTTGACCGCTTTTCCAAGATGGCTCACTTTATTCCCCTGCCAGGCCTCCCGTCTGCAACCAAGCTGGCTAAAGACTTTATCCGCCACATCTTCCGTCTTCATGGCCTGCCCCGCCATATCGTGTCGGATCGAGGAGTACAGTTCACCTCACGTTTCTGGAGAGCCACTTGTAAATTGCTAGACGTCACCTTGGACTTCTCCTCCGCCTACCACCCACAGTCCAATGGTCAAGTGGAGCGGGTCAATCAGATCCTGACCAGTTACCTCCGGCACTTCGTTAATGTCCACCATTCTGACTGGGTGGATCTCCTGCCATGGGCCGAATTTTCTTACAACAATCACGAGAGCGAATCTTCCTCCAAATCCCCGTTTTTTGTAGTCTTCGGTCAGCATCCTCGGATCCCATTTCCCGTCTCCATCTCAGTGGACAATCCGGCTGCGGAATCTCTTGTTAACAAATTTTTCTCCATATGGGAGAGTACCCGGTCCGCACTCCTTCTATCATCCGAGCGTATGAAAATACATGCTGACAAAAAACGTCTGGATCCTCTGCAATTCCGTCCTGGGGATAAGGTCTGGCTCTCGTCCAAGTATGTCTGGCTCAAGATTCCTTCCTATAAGTTAGGGCCTCGATTCATCCGTCCTTTGGAGGTCATCAGTCAGATCAACCCAGTGGCCTATAAATTGAAACTTCCGGCCAACTTGCGGATCCCTAACTCCTTCCATGTATCTCTCCTCAAACCGGTGGTGCTTAACTCTTTTTCCAAGTCTACAGGTACGCCTCCTGCTCCGGTTTCAGCTGAAAACGAATTTGAGGTAGAGAACATTTTGGCCACCAAAAGGGTAAGAAGGAAGACCTATTTTTTGGTGGATTGGAAGGGGTTTGGTCCTGAGGAGAGAATGTGGGAGCCTCGGGAGAACATCCATGCCCCTCTCATCCTAGCTAAATTTCTTTCTGGCCTAAAAAAGGGGGGGCCTAAAGGAGAGGGTACTGTAGCGCCGGCGTCGGCGTCCTTGCCCTCTGGCAGGCAGGGACGCTGTTCCCCTCACCCCTCTGCTCCAGGTCCGGCGTCCTCCTGCCGCTCTGCTGGCGGCGCACGCTCCTTTCCTGCCACTGTGCTTAGGGCGCGCGGGCGCTGCCCGCCCTCTTAGAGGGGCCGCGCGCGTCGTCCTAAGGAGTCCCCGGCCAATGGCCGGAGGACTTCACCTTATATAAGGCCCCTCCTCCAAAATGGAGGTGCCCGAGCAATGTTGTTGCACTGTTCACTACTCTGCTTCAGTCCTCAGGGTCCTTGCCAGATACCTGTCTGATTCCTGCCAGGTTGCTGTCTGTTACCTGCCTGCTAGCTCACCTGGGAGCGCTCATCTGTTACCTGCTTGCTAGCACACCTGGGAGCGCTCATCTGTTACCTGCCTGCTGGCCTACCTGGAGGCTCTGCCGTCACGTACCGTGATCTTCTGCTATTCCAGTGACTCTCGCCCGCTCACCTGGGAGCGCTCATCTGTTACCTGCTTGCTAGCACACCTGGGAGCGCTCATCTGTTACCTGCCTGCTAGCCTACCTGGAGGCTCTGCCGTCACGTACCGTGATCTTCTGCTATTCCAGTGACTCTCGCCCGCTCACCTGGGAGCGCTCATCTGTCACCTGCCTGCTAGCCTACCTGGAGGCTCAGCCATCACAGGTCGTATCTACTCGTCCAGAGACTGCCCCGGTCACTTGCTGTGACCTCCTGCCTACTCATCCAGAGACTGCCCCGGTCACTTGCCGTGACCTCTTGCCCACTCGTCCAGAGACTGCCCCGGTCACTTGCCGTGACCTCCTGCCCACTCGTCCAGAGACTGCCCCGGTCACTTGCCGTGACCTCCTGCCTACTCATCCAGAGACTGCCCCGGTCACTTGCTGTGACCTCCTGCCCACTCGTCCAGAGACTGCCCCGGTCACTTGCCGTGACCTCCTGCCCACTCATCCAGAGACTGCCTCGGTCACTTGCCGCGACTTCCTGCCCGTCCACCCTGGTCGCCACCCGCTCTCTTACAAGGTCCGCCCCTTTGTATAGTAGCTCAGAGGTTCCGCCTCCCAGACCCGTTACATCATGCAAGTGCAGTGTGAGTGTGCTATTTATTTTTCTCGCTTGGCATCTATATGACATACAAATGTCATGTGTATGCAATCCATATGCAATTCAGTTATAACATAATCTTTTACATACTATAATGCTCTATGTAACTTAAATAGTTTACAGAACTAATAAAGCAATCTTATAATAAAGATATACAGTATTTTGTGGATTATAAAACGCACCCCAAGTTTTGAGGAGGAAGATAGGATTTTTTTTTTTAATGAAATGGTGGTGCGTCTTATAATCCACTTTTACAATAGCTTACCTGGAGGGTGGCGGCAATGGAGAGGGGTCCCAGGTGCCAGGGTCGCTGCTGCAAGAAGCTACCGACGGCGGAGGCAGGACCCAGGCTGGTAGGAGGTGGTGATTGGCGGTGCGGGGACTCCGCCGACTTTTCGTGAAACCCTGCACTTTCTATCCTTTTCAAAGAGGTGAACTCTGGGAAAATAGCTGCCAGAGGCGGCATATGCGCAATAAAGATTTAGGAAGCCACGATGAAAAGCATGGAAACTGCAGGGGCTCCGGGCTTTCACAAAATGCCAGCAGAGCCGCCAATGTCGAAGAACCCCTCCTACCAGCCTGGGAACCACAGCATCGCCCCACTCCTGCCACTGTCGCCAAGAGCTTCCAGCAGCAGCTACCCTGGGACCCCGCTCCACCATAGCCGGTAAGCTACATTCGGATTATAAGACTCACCCCCATGTCAGCTGACACTCCTTCTCCAATCATTCCATCTCTTGGTCTGAAGTCTCAGTGCAGTAGGCAAGATGGCGTTATTACAATGCTACTGTGGTGCCCAGTACATTGTAGTGCCTGTACATTATGCCCAGCTGGTGATTTTGGAGACATGCACCCCTACATTAAGCGGGCTCTCATCGCTACAGAAATGTCCAACATGTGGATACCAAATGTGGTTTAGGCAAACTGTGGGACTCAGAAGGGAGAGGGTCATTTAGACTTGTCAGCTCCAAATTCGCTGAATCTCTTTTGAGGGGGCGAGGAGCCATAGTGCTTTCAGCTGCAGATGAAGGAAGGGAGACACACTAGACATTACTAGTGGGTAGGCGGAGCCCAGATGAGATAGACACCTCAGATTAAAAAGAGTGTTGACCGGCCCCTCCAGCTCGGGCTCCTCCTACTCAGCTCTCCAGTTTTCAATTTGAGGTCAGAGAAGATAGTCGCTGCTGGAAGCAGCTCCTCAGAAGATTTTATTATTTTTTATCAGACAAGAGACTTGGATCACCAAATGTGGTCTAGAGGTCTCAGGGGTCTCAGCGCTGCTGGACCCCAACCTCTCCCTTGGCGGATCTGTATTACCCTATATGGTGGTCCCTGCAGAACCCTGCCGGCCCGGGGGGATGGGGATGGCTTCCCTGGCGGGGACGCAAACCGCGCTGCAGGGGTCACTGCGTTCCCCGCCCTGGGGGGAAGCATGGGCAAGCGCCAGAAACCCCTGGGGGTCCCTGTGGCGCTTTCGGCTGGTGAGTACTCCACATTTAATATGTGTTTGAGTGTTTTCAGCGACTGCTGCGGCAGTCGCTGTTACAATATACATGCGGTGACTGTGTGTTTTTTGTCCGCAGGTGAATGCCTGCAGGACATAGGAACGGGGGAGAGAGGAGCTGCGCGCCTTTTTTATTTGAATTTCGCGCCGCTCTGAGCGCGCGCTTTACGGCAGTCTCCTTTTCCCGGCTTCCCTCATGAAGCACACGGAGGCACAGCGCGGCGGCCATTAGCCGAGTAATGCTGACAGGCTGAAAGCTCCCTCGGACATCGCTCTCCTCCCCTCTCGACAGCGCTGCACCGCGACCAGCTGGGTGAGTCGCTTCTACCATAGGGCAGAAGCTTAACCCCTTCACCCCCACAGCGCGGGCGCCTTTCTGAGGCACAAATGGGTGGCAGACTGCGCTGCCTGCAGCTGTTACCTCAAAGCTCGCACACCTTTTCAATATAAGAGGTTGTGGGGAGTCTGCACAGTAATACTGCCACTATACGTTCCTGCTAACGACGACGCATACTATGCGATCGTTTGTGTGATCATTTTTAATGTCTAGTAGCTGCCAATCTGGGCGATCTCATTAACAACGCATAGGCGGTTAGCGATCCCCTTAATGACTTTGGCGGTCATTGCGATTTACAAACAAATCGCAATTTTTTAGCGATATTGTGAACGTTTCTTCTTGTTAAGTGTGGCATAGCTGTCCTATAGCTGCTGCCTTATAAGAGGCACTTGGGGCTCGCACACCCTTTTCATTATTAAGGTTGTGGGGAGTCTGTGACTTTAACCCCTTCTCAGGTGGTTAACTCTTAATGGGGGACAGCTGGGGTAGCTCTCTCCTTAAGAGCTTTAACCCTTCAGCGTTTCGTTTTTTCTTTAAGAAACCACACTTTCTAATTACTGACAGGTTTAACCTGCCATATACTGTGCAACCGTCTCCCAGATCCGCTACAGGATCAGTCTCGCGTATCTGACGCGCAGACCTGGACGACGTCAAGCGCAGCGGTCGGAGGTTTCCAGTGGTGTCAGAATGGAGGCCCTCGCTAGTTTCTATTGATGGCCTGTCTGATTTTCTATTATGAGTGTCAGCTAGATCCTCTCATGTTAGGAAGCGACACAAGCCGGTGCCTTCCTTCCCGCATAACGAAAATGTCCGATTCGGACAAGGAGGATCGGCAGGGACACTCTGCCTCCCTTTTGGGCCGTAAAGAGGTTTTTATTGGAGGCGTTACAGTTACCGAAGGAGGTATCTGGACGTCCTGGTAAGTCGGCCCGGATGTTTTCAATCACGATCAAGCTTTACCATCACTGGATGAGCTTAATGGGGTAGTGGAGAAGGAACGCCTGTGTCCAGAAAATTGAGACACCGTATCCATGTTCTACGGAGTTGATGATAATTGGATCCTTCTCCTGAAGTGGATGTCCCTTTATCCCAGCTTAGCAAAATCCTCCTTGTTAAGGGGAAGGCGAGTCTGCTGGACCCGCTGGACAAAAAAAAAACAAAAAAAAAAACCGTAGATGGCAGAAAAATCCATCTGCGAGGCCGCGGATCATGGATTCGGTATTAAGAATCCATGTGTACTTGTAAAGTTTCCCTGAGCCGGTTGGACCGTCTACGGACGGCGTGGCAGGGTGGATCTCCTCTATAGAGGTAGATGGGCTTTTCCAGTTTTTGGAGGATACTGCATCACTGCTATCCAGGGCGCAATCCTCGGCAGTCACAGTCAGAAGAGCACTGTGCCTTAGACAGTGGACGCAGTTTCCAAACAGGGTTTGCTAGCTTGCAAGGTGGTCAGCTATTTGGACCTGACCTCACGGAGCTGATTACCAAGGTAAAGGCAAAAGAAACAGCTTTACCGCATCGCAGAGCTGTGACCTCTGCGTCTGGCAGGACTAGTGCCGGTAGTTGTCGGCGGTCCTTTCGGTCCAGGGGATGATTCAGTCAGCCCTCTGGGGTTCGGGTCGTCTCTCTCTTTTTAAAAAAAAAAAAAAAAAAAAAAAAAGGGGGAATTCTCAGAAATTCCGCATACCCTGGAAACAGAACTTCCTTTAAGACAAGCGGGAAGCTGGCAAAAAGCCCGCTAAGGCGGACTGACGCCTGGGTCTCATTCGAGCGCTCTCGAGTGGGGGGTCGTCTATTTCTGTTCAAACCGACTTGGGCTTCCCGCATGTTGGACGCCTGGGTGACACGGGTTGTGTTGGCAGGCTACTTCATAGAGTCTCTTTTTCGACCCCCAGACAGTTTTTTTGTCAACCTCGCTTTCCGTCAGAGCCCGAGCTTTTTGCCGCTCTGCTGTGGGAGGTAGATTCCCTTCTGCAGAAAGGTGTGGTGGTACCGGTTCCGCCGGAGGGCCGGGGAAGAGGGTTTTATTCTAACCTCTTTGTGGTCCCCAAAAAAGAGGACAAATTTCGGCCCATTCTGGATCTCAAAAGATTAAATCGGCATGTCCACGCCAGGAAATTCCGCATGGAGTCGCTTCGCTCCGTTTTGGCGGCCCTGTCGCAGAACGCTTTTTTGGTGTCAATCGACATTCGCGATGCTTATTTGCACTTCCTAATTCGGAAGGGCCCACCAACGCTTCCTTCATTTTGCTATAGGTCAGGGCCATTACCAGTTTGTGGCTCTGCCATTCGGGTTGGCCTCAGCGCCCAGAGTTTTTACAAAATTTCTGGCGCCTCTCATGGCGATTCTTCGAAGGCAGGGGGTTTCGATACTTCCCTACCTGGACGACCTTCTGATTGTGGCGTCTTCGAAGGAGGAGGCGGTATCTGCTCGCAATCTATCCCTTCAGCTCCTGGAGGATTTCGGGTGGCTGGTCAATTGGGAGAAGTCGTCTCTGGAACGGTCGCAGTCAATCCTGTTTTTGGGGATGCATTTCGACACAGTGCGAGCAGTGGTGTCCCTGCCTCCAGATAAGCAAGCATGTCTCCTTCGACATGCACGGGTTATGAAGTCTTCGACAGCAATGTCCCTGCGAAGCTGTATTCGTCTTCTGGGGTTGATGGTGGCGTCCATGGAAGCACTTCCGTTTGCCCGGTTTCATTCCAGGGCTCTCCAAAGGTTCATTCTGAGCCGGTGGGATCGATCGCAGGTTTTCACTGGAATTGCAGTGTCATCATCCCCCACAGGGTACGAGAGTCCCTAGGATGGTGGATATGTCCGAAAGAGTTATCCCTGGGAAAGTCCTTCCTCCCTCCGAAGTGGTTGGACATAACCACCGATGCCAGCCTGACGGGCTGGGGGGGGGTGTCTGGAACGATCTTTGGACTCAGGGAGTATGGTCGTCGGAAGAGTCTGTCTTGCCGATCAACATCCTGGAATTGAGGGCGATTTTTTCTTTGCCTCCAACACTGGACGGTCCCTTTAAGCGGTCTGCCAGTCCGAGTGCAGACGGACAATGCGACGACGGTCGCATATATCAACCACCAAAGCGGGACTGGGAGTTCCAAGCTCATGGTGGAGGTATCTCGTATCCTAGTATGGGCAGAGACCAGAGTGCCAGCTATCTCTGCGATCCACATTCCGGGAGTTCAGAATACCACGGTGGTCTTTCTCAGTTGCGAGAAGATGGATCCCGGAGAATGGAGTCTTCATCCGGAAATTTTTGCACTGCTGTGCTCCCGTTGGGGAACTCCCCAAGTGGATCTGATGGCATCCAGGTTCAATGCCAAGTTACCGACTTTCATGTCCAGGTACAAGGATCCGAAGGCTGTGGCGGTGTTTGCTCTAGTGGCTCCGTGGGACCAATTCGAGCTAATCTATGTTTTCCACCGATTTCCTTACTCCTCATGGTGTTACGTCGGATCAGACTAGAGAGAATCTCGGCTATGTTGATAGCCCCAGATTGGCCAAGGAGGACGTGGTTCTCGACACTGGGGTCGCTCCTGGCAGCGCCACCATTTCTACTTCCTTTCCGTCGGACCTGTTAACCCAAGGGCCCTTGGTCATCCGGACCTGAAGTCTCTGCGTTTGACGGCGTGGTTCTTGAGACCGAAATATTGATCCGTCAAGGTTTTTCAGCCGAAGTCATTGCCACTTTGCGAGGTGCCAGAGGTCCGGCTACTACTAGGATTTACCACTTGGGAAGCCTTCTTTTCGTGGTGTTCGGGTTTTTCAAGGAACCCGAGGATTTTTTCCATTGCCAATTTGTTGGTTTTCCTGCAATTCGGTTGGACAAAGGGTTTGGCAGTGAGCACCCTGAGGGGTCAGATTTCTGCTCTGTCCTTGCTGTTCCGAAAGGCTATCGCCTCACGTAGGGACGTACGTTCCTTTTTTTTCGCGGATTAACCCGCCAGTTTCCGCCGCGGAAGGCGCCTGTGTCTCCTTGGCGCCTCAATCTTGTTTTTGGAGGCTCTTCAACACGGGCCTTTTGAGCCTATGGACTCTGTTAGTCTTTCTTTGCTCTCTTGGAAGGTTGCCTTCCTAGTGGCGGTCACCTCTTTGAGAAGGATTTCTGAGTTGGCGGCTCTTTCTTACTTGCCTCCTTTTCTGGAGTTTCACCCGGATCGTGTAGTGCTTCGCACACGGGGTGACTTTCTACCTAAGGTGGTGTCGCAATTTCATCTTAACCAGGATATTGTGTTGCCCTCCCTTTGTCCGGGACCGAGTAATGCGAAGGAACGGGCCTTGCACACATTGGATTTGGTGCGGGCTTTGAAGTTCTATTTGTTTGTTACCCAAAGTTTTCTGAAGTCGGACTCCCTGTTTGTGATTCCAGCAGGTCGTCGACGTGGTCAACGGGCTTCCAAGGATTCTATAGCTCGTTGGATCCGGTCGGCCATTTTGGAGGCTTACCGACTTAAAGGCGAACCTTGCCCGATTAAGGTTCGAGCTCATTCCACGAGAGCTGTGGGCTCATCGTGGGCTTTCCATCAAGGGGTCTCGGCAGCTTAGCTTTGCTGGGCGGCGACCTGGCGCTCCGTCCACACCTTTACAAGATTTTATAAGGTGGACGTTAGTGCTTCCGCTGATGCAGCCTTAGGACGTAGGGTCCTGCAGGCGGCTGTAGTTTAAAGTTCTAGTTAACTTGTATTTGGCGCCTGTTGCGCATTTATCAAGGTTGTTGGGATTCTGCCTCTTTTGGTTTTTTCCCACCCTTAATTTTTGGACTGCTTTGGGATGTCCCACTAGTAATGTCTAGTGTGTCTCCCTTCCTTCATCTGCAGCTGAAAGACGGATTTTGGTAAGAACTTACCTGTAAAATCCTTTTCAGCGAAGAAGGAAGGGAGACACACATCCCTCCCATGGCAGAAGTGTGTTGTTGTTTTTCAGATGCGGTGTGACCCTTCTCTGATAGCGATTATCTGGGCTGAGGTCGACGCGCTAAGGCTCTGTTCCAGCATCGCCAGCTCATCGCAGTGGTCAGGTCCAGTGAGTAGTACCTGGAACTGTGTGGTTTTTGCCTACATGCATGCATAACCTGTATTTTTGTGTTTTATTCTCTGAAGTCCTTCAGAAGGGGTTATGTTGCTCCGCTGGTGATATTGCTCTTCCTTAAGCTTGGTACAACTGGAGAGCTGAGTAGGAGGAGCCCGAGCTGGAGGGGCCGGTCAACACTCTTTTTAATCTGAGGTGTCTATCTCATCTGGGCTCCGCCTACCCACTAGTAATGTCTAGTGTGTCTCCCTTCCTTCTTCGCTGAAAAGGATTTTACAGGTAAGTTCTTACCAAAATCCGTCTTTTCCAGAGCCTTCGTGCTACCTATAACGTGCAAGTCCCCAATATTTCCATTGACAGATGGACCTGAGTGGGGACTTGCTTTTTTGCACATTGAGTTGAAACTTTATTGGGAACATTTTACATAACATTTTGGATGACTTTTATCTTGTGCTTTACGCTGAGCACTTACATTGGGGTTTCCATCTAAATCTCTAAGTTACATGATTCTGATGAAACCCCCTGATGGGTCAATTCACTATAATGAGACAACAGAGTTACTCTGGAATCCATCTGGCATCTGTTGAGTGGTGTCCTTTTTAGAGGTGCAAAAATCTCTGGTCGACCTCACTTTTATCCATGATTAAAAAGACAGACACTGCCGGATCTTAGGCTAGACAGAGTCCAGTGACTCCATAGGCCTCATTATAGGGAATCTTCCGCTGGGGATTCCACCCGAATCACATATTTCAGAGATTTACATGGAAACTCCGGTGTAAGTGCTCAGCGTGGAGCGCAGGATGATCGTGCGCTGAGCCTTGTTGTAATGTTTGGGAGGAAAAATGAACAAATCAACAGCAGGTGAAGAATTAGTTTTACTTTTTTACACAGTTTCTCGTGGGGTATAAGTGATTAGGCGACTTTATTCTTCAGGTCCATGCGAATACAGATGCCAGATTTATATTGAGTTTTAGGTTTGGCTGCTGTCATACACTAAAACACATTTTATTTTTTGCAAAAAAATTTTTGCATCTCCATATTTGAGAACTGTATTTCTGCCAACAGAGTCATGTGAGGGCTTGTTGTTTTGCTAGACAAGTAAACGTTTTTGTTAGTACCATTTTCCGTCTCATAACATTTTTTGATCGCTTTCTATTCTGATTTTTGGGTAGAGTGAACAAAACTCAGCAATTTAGGAATTTTTTTCTTTTTTTTTGAGCCATTCGGCATATAGTAAAAGTGATAAGACAGTTTTATTCTTAGGGTAAGTACGATTACAGCGATACAACAGTTTATATATTTTTTTATAGTTTGCTTCTTAGGCCTCTTTCACACTTCAGTCGTGCGACGTCAGTCAAAATCCGTCAAAATGTGAAAAAAACGGATCCGCCATTTTTTTTTGGCGGATCCGTTTTTTTCCCATAGACTTGCATTAGTGACGGATTTTGACGGATGGTCGTCCGTTATGTCCGTTTTTGGACGAATCCGCCAAAAAATTGGCGTCCGTCATTTCAAAAAAACGTCCAATGCAACTTTTTTTTGACCGCCAAAATGGCGGACAACGGCGGATCCGCCACATCCGCCATTTTTTACAATGGCCGCCTATGGGCGGCGGATCCGCCAGCATCCGTTTTTGACGGAATCCGCCTGCGGATCCGTCGCCTCTATTGAAAACCATAGTAAAATGCAGAAAACAGTGTCCGGGGTCTCTCTCTCTCTCTCTCTCTCTCTCTCTCTCTCTCTCTCATGGGCGGACGTCACACAACGGAAGTATGAAAGAGGCCTTATACACACAAAAAAACGATTTTATAGAAAAAAAGATTTGTTTTTACATTGCTATATTCTGAGAGCTATAACTTTATTTCTCTGACGGAGCTGTGTGACTGCTTGTTTTTTTTGCAGGACAAGATGACATTTTTAGCTATACCATTTTTATTTGCATTCAACTTTTTCATCCACCAATATTTTATAAAACCTAGGAGTGGACTCTTCCGGTCCCTGGCTTTTCCCAACTTTTAGGTTTTGGATGGCTTCCTTCAGCTCTACCTCTGAGAAACCTCCTTCAATACAGGACCAAGAGAATACTCCAGTTACTTTGTAGTGATTGTTGTGGTGTTATAAGTATTGTAGGAACCCGATTGGGGCATGCTATATTAGCTGGCATAATAAGTTCTAAATTCCTCCAAGATATTAGAAGTGGAGTGAACATGTAGTTCTATGCAGCCGCTCGCTCCACTCCCGAGTGCCGGTGCCAGAGCTGGGATTTCACATGCGAGTGTCAGACGATTTCGTCGCATGTGTGATCCCGGCCTTATGGAAAGAATAGGAGGTTGCGCAAGTGTAGGATGTAATGATCCTGCTAACCACCTCCCACACTTGTTGCCAAATTGGAAACAATTCCTACGGAGTTTCTTCTACACATAGTGTCCTTTGATCTAAAATACATAGAGGTTGTTGACGGAGGGAAGACATTACTGCTTTCAGTGCATCATTACATGAAGTTTTATTAATGGCATCTTTTTTGCCTATGAGAAATAGGATGTATTTCAATTGTTCAGGATGCTTTTTCTTAATTCTAGCTCTGTGAGCAATAAAGACTCCCCATTCTATGCATTTTTAGACCTCCCATTTGATAGGTTCAGGTGTGGAATATTTGGAATGGTCCGTTAAGAAGGATTAGATGGTTTTATTAATATCTGCTAGGCATAGTTCACCCTTTAAAAGGTTATTGTTAAGCCTCCATGTGTACTTCACTATTCCTCTCATGAATCCCTAGTTCCCAATACACTGAAACCTGATCTGACCAGAGAAAAACATCCATTGGACAACCTGGATTGTTATCTAGTTAGTCATGTGAGATAAATAAGTGATGCAGTCTGGAATAAATGTTATGTGCTAGTGAGTGGTAACTATAGTCCCTGACTTCTGGATAGAGCACGCTCCACAGATCCACTAACCTAAGGGATAGTGAATCCTTTTTCAGTTTACGCAGTGCTGGGAGAGAAACAAATAATAATAATAATAATAATAATCTTTATTTATATAGCGCCATCATATTCCGCAGCGCTTTACAGTTTAACAGTTTCAAAACACAAGTCATAGGTAACAACGTTAACAATACAATAATTAAAAAAAAATAAGCCGACCCTGCTTGTGAGAGCTTACAATCTACAATGAGGTGGGGGAGATACAAAGTACAGGTGTTTATATACAATGGTGTATTTACAATGATGGTCTAGCCATCTTGAGGGAGTGAGGGATGGATGGAGATAGTGAATGGGCTACACACACACACTTAAACATAGAACGACTTTGGTTAGTGAATGTGATAGGCCACTCTGAACAAATGTGTTTTGAGGGAGCGCCTGAAACCATGCAAATTGTGGATAGTCCTAATTTCTTGGGGTAGAGCATTCCAGAGGATTGGCGCAGCGCGGGAGAAGTCTTGGAGTCGGGAGTGGGAGGTACGGATTAGTGCAGAGGTTAGTCGAAAGTCGTTTGCAGAGCGCAGAAGTCGGTTAGGCCGATAGATAGAAATGAGGGAGGAGATGTAGGGGGGTGCTGCACTGTGGAGAGCTTTGTGGGTGAGAACCAGTACTTTGAATTGGATCCTATAATGAATGGGCAGCCAGTGTAAGGACTGGCGAAGAGCGGACGCGTCCGAGTACCGATTAGCCAGATGGATGGGGAGGCCAAGTAATAGAGCGTTGCAGTAGTCCAGGCGGGAGTGGATCAATGCTACAGTTAGGGTTTTTGTTGTTTCCATGGTGAGAAAAGGGCGGATTCTAGAGATGTTCTTTAGGTGTAGACGGCAAGAGCGGGCAAGAGATTGTATATGGGAGGTGAAGGAGAGATTGGTGTCAAACATAACACCCAGACAGCGAGCCTGCTGCCGGGGTGTTATTATGGTGCTGCCCACAGAGAGGGAAATGTCAGATTTAGGGAGGTTAGTAGACGGCGGGAGCAGAAGGAGTTCAGTCTTGGAGAGGTTAAGTTTCAGATAGAGAGCGGACATGATGTTGGAGACTGCGGACAGACAGTCGGTGGTGTTCTGTAGAACAGCGGGGGTAAGGTCGGGGGATGACGTGTATAGTTGTGTGTCATCGGCATAAAGATGGTACTGAAAGCCAAATCTGCTGATGGTCTGTCCAATTGGGGCCGTGTAGAGAGAGAAGAGAAGGGGGCCAAGGACTGAGCCCTGGGGTACACCGACAGTGAGAGGAAGAGGAGATGACGTGGAGCCAGAGAACGAAACACTGAAGGAGCGGTCAGAAAGATAGGAGGAGAACCAGGAGAGAACAGTGTCCTTAATACCTAGTGACTGGAGCCTAGACAGTAGGAGACAGTGGTCAACTGTGTCGAAAGCTGCAGAAAGGTCGAGTAGAATGAGCAGAGAGTGGTCGCCGTTACGTTTTGCTGTAAGAAGGTCATTGGTCACTTTGATGAGTGCAGTTTCAGTCGAATGTAGGGGGCGGAAACCAGACTGTGAAGGGTCTAGGAGGGAGTAAGTGGAGAGGTAACGGGTGAGGCGGGAGTAGACTAGGCGCTCCAAAAGTTTAGAGATGAAGGGGAGATTGGAGACCGGTCTGTAGTTGTTTGTGCAGGAAGGGTCAAGAGCGGGTTTCTTTAGTAATGGAGTAATGATGGAGTGTTTGAAGGAGGATGGGAAAATGCCAGAGGAGAGTGAGAGATTAAAGATTGTAGTTAGGTGAGTTGTGACAACTGGAGAGAGAGACTGGAGGAGATGTGAGGGGATGGGGTCGGTAGTGCATGTAGTCGGACGAGAGGAAGAGAGGAGTCTGGAGACTTCTTCTTCTGTGATGGGATCAAATGTGGAAAGTGAGCCAGGGGAAATGCAGGGTGGGATGGGAGTCACAGCACTTGGTGGTTGAGAGCAGATTTCCTGATGGATAGTATCTATTTTTTCTATAAAGTGGGAGGCCAGGTCGTCAGCACAAATGTCTGTGATAGGGGCTTGTGCTTTTGGTCTGAGGAGGGAGTGAAAAGTGTCAAAAAGTTTCTTGGGGTTGTTGGCTAGTGAGGAGATCAGTGTGGTGAAGTAGGTCTGTTTGGCGAGGTGAAGGGCAGCATTGTAAGTTCTTAACATGAATTTAAAGTGGATGAAGTCTTCTGGTGTGCGGGTTTTTCTCCAGAGGCGTTCAGCACTCCTAGAGCATCGCTGAAGAAGTCGAGTTTGCAATGTGAGCCAGGGCTGTTTTACTGTGTGTTTGGAGGTTCTGAGGGTGAGCGGTGCTACTTGGTCAAGGGTGCTTTTAAGAATGTCATTGTAGTGATGAACAGCCAGATCAGGACAGGAAAAAGAGGAGATTGGGGACAGCGATGAGTGTAGGGAGTCTGAAAGTGTCTGAGGGTTAATGGCTTGTAGATTTCTGAATGTGTGGTAGGTAGGAGTGCGCTGGGGTGGTGGAGGATTTGTGAGCGTGAAGGAGAGAATGTTGTGGTCAGAGAGTGGAAGCGGTGAGTTATTTAGGTGGGAGATTGAACAGAGGCGGACAAAGACCAGGTCAAGGGTGTTGCCATCCTTGTGTGTCTCAGAGGTTGAAAGCTGTGAGAGGCCTAGAGAAGTGGTTAGTGATAGAAGCTGAGATGCAGATGTGGAAGTAGGGCTGTTAATGGGGATGTTGAAGTCTCCAAGGATAAGGGTTGGTAGTTCTGAGGACATGAAGTGCGGCAGCCAGGCTGAGAAGTGGTCAAGGAACTGGGTGGGTGAGCCTGGGGGCCGATATATGACCGCTACTCTGAGGGAGAGGGGATGGAAGAGCCTGATGGTGTGGACCTCAAAAGAAGGGAATGAGAGTGATGGAATTGGGGGGATGACCTGGAAAGTGCATTGTGGGGACAGGAGTATGCCAACTCCACCACCATGTCTGTTTGTGGGTCTCGGGGAATGGGAGAACTGTAAACCACCATAGGAAATGGCAGCAGGGGAGACAGTGTCAGAATCCTGAATCCAGGTTTCAGTGAGGGCCAACAGATTAAGAGAGTGGTTCAGAAAGTAGTTGTGCAGGAAGGATAGCTTGTTGCATGCAGACCGTGGATTCCAGAGGGCACAATTAAAAGAAGGAGATGAGGGAGTGCAAGTAATATTAATAAGATTATTATGGTTTCGGTATGAGGTAGGGTAGGGATTGAGGTTGGGGGATGGTGGACCAGGGTTGGGGGAGATGTCCCCTGAAATCAGTAGGAGTAGGAAGATAAAGAGCAGGTAGTTGTTGGAATTGTAAGTAGGTTTTTTCTGTGATGTGTTTGGGCAAGATGGGCTGAGGTTTTTCAGGAAGGTGAGGAGTGCATGGGAGCTGTACATGGGAGAGGGAAGGATAGAGGGGCTGATGTGTATGAGTCGTGATGGAGGGGGGATGGGGCGGTGAATGTGGATGGCAAGGGAACACAGGAGGAAATAGATAAAGTACATAATGAAAAATAAGGCAAAGTGTGGGGTACCTGATTCCAGCCCTGATTAACTGCCATGAATAACTGCCGTTTTCAAGATGCTTTTCTTCTGTGATGCTTAACTTCTGGGATGCATGCGCCCCCACAATGCATGCGCCCCTTAGACTACTCCTAAATATATAGTCCACACTACAGGGTCAGGAAAGTGGGATTGTGGGAGCTGCTTTGGGATAATTTGCCAGCTGGGGCCAGCACACCAGGGGGTGGTTAGATCATCAAAGGCACTAGACCTGGCAACATCTATATGTTATAGCACTTTCCACCTGATAGCATCTACAGAGGCCCCAATCACAGGAATACACAGCAGTAAGTATTAAGCACAGTGCAAAAAATGAATTATACTAAAGTTTTACCAGGCACATTAAACTATGTTGCAAGATGGTACAGCAGTGGTTGGCAGCAATCAGAAGTATGGAGTGCATACTATTGCTATATATTTCCACATGCAAGACAGAAGGGGCTTGTGTCATTCAGCTGCTTGCTGACAATGAATGGAGTGCATACATGCCGAGAGGATCAATTCAGAGGATGAATGATTTGGTTACCATTGCTATATATTTCCATATGCAAGACAGAAGGGGCTTGTGTCATTCAGCTGCTTGCTGACAATGAATGGAGTGCATACATGCAGAGAGGATCAGTTCAGAGGATGAATGATTTGGTTACCATTGCTATATATTTCCACATGAAAGACAGAAGGGGCTTGTGTCATTCAACTGCTTGCTGACAATGAATGGAGTGCATACATGCAGAGAGGATCAGTTCAGAGGATGAATGATTTGGTTACCATTGCTATATATTTCCACATGCAAGACAGAAGGGGCTTGTGTCATTCAGCTGCTTGCTGACAATGAATGGAGTGCATACATGCAGAGAGGATCAGTTCAGAGGATGAATGATTTGGTTACCATTGCTATACATTTCCACATGCAAGACAGAAGGGGCTTGTGTCATTCAGCTGCTTGCTGACAATGAATGGAGTGCATACATGCAGAGAGTATCAGTTCAGAGGATGAATGATTTGGTTACCATTGCTATATATTTCCACATGCAAGACAGAAGGGGCTTGTGTCATTCAGCTGCTTGCTGACAATGAATGGAGTGCATACATGCAGAGAGGATCAGTTCAGAGGATGAATGATTTGGTTACCATTGCTATATATTTCCACATGCAAGACAGAAGGGGCTTGTGTCATTCAGCTGCTTGCTGACAATGAATGGAGTGCATACATGCAGAGAGGATCAGTTCAGAGGATGAATGATTTGGTTACCATTGCTATATATTTCCACATGCAAGACAGAAGGGGCTTGTGTCATTCAGCTGCTTGCTGACAATGAATGGAGTGCATACATGCAGAGAGGATCAGTTCAGAGGATGAATGATTTGGTTACCATTGCTATATATTTCCACATGCAAGACAGAAGGGGCTTGTGTCATTCAGCTGCTTGCTGACAATGAATGGAGTGCATACATGCAGAGAGGATCAGTTCAGAGGATGAATGATTTGGTTACCATTGCTATATATTTCCACATGCAAGACAGAAGGGGCTTGTGTCATTCAGCTGCTTGCTGACAATGAATGGAGTGCATACATGCAGAGAGGATCAGTTCAGAGGATGAATGATTTGGTTACCTGTGTGAAGAGAGAAGATGAATGTATGCGCCCCTTAGACTACTCCTAATCCTGGGAAGATGAGCCAAACCCCACGGAAGTGTCCATCGTGGATTATGTCATGCGCTTCCGCGACAAGATGCAGACCTTGACGCAGTTGGTGCATGACAACATGACGCAGGCTCAGGCTGACTAGAAGCACTGGTACGACCAGAACGCCCGGGAGCGGACCTACCAGGTGGGTCAAAAGGTGTGGGTGCTGGTCCCCGTACAAAAGGATAAGCTTCAGGCAGCCTGGGAAGGCCCGTACGTCGTGCACCAACAGCTCAACCCAGCCACCTACGTGGTCACGCTTGACCACACTCGGGGTAGGCGCAAGGCCTTTCACGTCAACATGATGAAGGCCCATCACGAACGTGAAGCCTGCGTCCTACCGGTCTGCAACCTGCCCAAGGACGGGGAGGAGGATCCCTTCCTAGACATGCTGGCCCAAGCTAATGCCAATGGGTCCATTGAGGACATGGAGGTAAATGCCTCGCTAACCGTCTCCCAGCGGTTGCAGTTGCTGACCACCCTGGAACCCTTCCGGGCCGAGTTCACGAACCGACCCGGAAGGACCGAGTTGGCAGTCCACGAGGTGGACACCGGGGATCATGCCCCGTTACGGCGGACACCTTATCGGATCTCTGAGGAGGTGCAGCAGATTATGCGCCAGGAGATCCATGAGATGTTGCAGCTGGGGGTGATCCGGCCGTCCAAAAGCGCGTGGGCCTCACCTGTAGTTCTCGTGCCAAAAAAGGATCGGACCACCCGGTTCTGCGTGGACTACCGGGGGCTCAACGCCATCACTACCTCTGATGCGCACCCAATGCCACGCATCGAGGATCTGCTGGAGCGGTTGGCGAATGCCAAGTACATATCCATCATGGATTTAAGCCGGGGATACTGGCAGATTCCCCTGAGCCCTGAGGCGCAGGAGAAATCCGCCTTTATCACCCCTTTTGGACTGTACGAGTCCACGGTCATGCCTTTCGGCATGAAGAATGCCCCTGCCACTTTCCAGCGGATGGTCAACCACCTGCTTCAGGGACTGGAGGAGTACGCTGTGGCGTACCTGGACTACATTGCCGTCTTCAGTTCCACCTGGGAGGAACACCTTCAGCATCTCCAGGAGGTGCTCAAGCGTATTCACCAGGCAGGTCTGACCATCAAGCCGGGAAAATGCCAGATGGGCATGAGGGAGGTCCACTACCTGGGCACCGGGTAGGCGGGGGTTCCATGAGTCCAGAGCCCGAGAAAGAGGACGCGATCGTGTCCTGGCCCACCCCCAGGACCAAAAAGCAGGTGAAGTCCTTCCTGGGCACTGCAGGGTACTATAGGCGTTTCGTACCGAACTATAGCGCCATTGCAAAACCCTTGACGGACCTCACCAAGGGCGGTCTACCCCAAACCGTCAGCTGGACAGATGGCTGTGAGGCGGCATTCCGAGCTTTGAAAACAGCCCTGTGCAGCTCTCCAGTGTTGAAAGCCGTCGACAGCAGTCGGCCATTCCTGGTACAGACTGACGCCAGCGAATTTGGCCTCGGTGCTGTACTCAGCCAGGTTGATTCGGGGAACCAGGAGCACCCCGTGTTGTACCTGAGCCGGAAACTTCTGCCAAGGGAAGTGGCATACTCCACCATCGAGAAGGAGTGCCTGGCCATGGTCTGGGCACTGCAACGTTTGCAGCCCTACCTGTACGGGCGCACCTTCAAGGTGGTCACCGACCACAACCCTCTGAGCTGGCTGCACACAGTGTCCGAACCAATGGTAGGTTGCTACGCTGGAGCCTTGCCCTGCAGCAGTATGATTTTGCCGTACAACACAAGAAAGGCAGCGAACATGGGAATGCTGATGGGTTGTCACGACGTGGCGAACCCGCTGAGGTGCGCATGTCGGATTACCGGCAGGTCATGCCTCCTTAGCGCCCTCTAAGGAGGGGAGGTGTGATGATCCTGCAAGCTCCATATCCTGTACTTCTCTAGAAGTCTCCACAGCTACTGCATTCATTAGGCTTTGCAGCCTGTGGGCTTCCCCCCCCCCCCTTCAGCTCACTACACACTCTGTGTAATCTGATTCCAGGTGGCTAGCCCCCACAGGGAGGCCGGCTGAAAGCGGCTAACAAGCCACATGGTCTGTTCCTTTGTTGCATGGTAGTTATTCAAGATCAAAAATCTTAGCTCCTGTGTATGTTATAAGTATGAAATTTTCATATCTGCCAATTCATCGGTGAATCCAGGGATCAGTGAAGTTTCTAAGCGCTGGCACCAGCAGAACCTAAGAAACAGATTTCTGCTTAGCCGATCCACCCAGGCACTCTGCGTTTAGACTTAAATGCACGCCAACATCTTGCGGAGTACAATGGTATGCTCTGCATCGCTGTATGAGACTCCATCTCTTATTTATGAAAGTTTTGAGTTTTCTGAACTAAGAGTAACCCTTAGAGCAAGAGGAGGACCCTGGTAACTCCACCCCGTTTATGATGTCACGGCCACAGGTCTATAAGGTAGGGGCCAGGTATTCTGGCTCAGATCTGCCCTGGACACCAGACTTATAGCAGCTCTGTGATGCATTGTGATGTCTCCCCTCCCCCGACCGCATGGCTTGCCTACTATGATCTAAGAACTGTAAGTTGATCTTCCTTATGTTAACCCCTTTTATTTTCTAATTGTCTTGTACATAACGATATTGTCTCAGTTTGTTCCATCTTTTTATATTGTATAAGCACTGCCTGTTTTTTTAAGGAATAAACCTATAAATTTATTAGTTTGTTTCTCCTGCTCTATAAACGAATTTGCACGTGCCTGAAGCACTACGCTACTGTTTTGGGTTGCTACGGACCCTCTTGATAAATTGTTCAGTAAGAAAAACCGTAGCTGGTGGCAGCTTAAAAGAAGGGGGTGTTAAGTGTTGACATATGGGGTGGCGTTGGCAGTGACGGAGCGGGTATTATAAGTGTATTACCCGGCTGCGGCTCGGAGTAATTATAATTCCCTCACTGCAGCGTGCCCAATAGCCAGCACACATCCAAGTGACCCGTCTGGCGACTGATTATCCTAGGTGCAGTTCCCTGACTGACCTGAGGGTAAGGGGGGCGCCAGAGAGCTGCAAGTTCCTAAGTGGAAGTGGGATAATTATAAATCCCTGCAGTTTACCGGGTCGGACGGCAGCAGCCGTCGTGTGTGTGCACCGTTTCATCACATATTGGTGACTTGCCCGAGGAAGAGTCAACCGAGGGATCAAAGTTGAAGGTTAAAGTCGCCTCCAAGGATGATGCCAGAGCCAACTGCAAAGCTTGCCAATGTCTGTAGAGTCCCGGAACCGAAATTCACCTACCCCTAGTTAGGAAAGTACACGTTAGCAAGTGTATACATGGAACCTAAAGAATGTTGAGATTTCTAAAAAAAATATAGTGACCTTCTGAGTCTATAGCAGTATCAATTATGTCAGGCTGGAATGACCTATGAAAAGCAGTTAAGGGAAGGGTGAGCACAATGATACCAGGTATTATTAGTGGCTATGAAATGAGTTTCCTGAAATATTGCTATAAGAGGTAATATTGCTCGAAGAGGTAACTAGTAGCGACTATTATCTAATTACAGCTTAAGTGCTGCGGACCCTAAATGGGGAAGTGAAGATACTCTAAGTGGGAGGTGAACTCTGCATATCCCCAGCAAAATAACATAAGAACTCTAAAGGTCTAGCTAGGTACTAGAGCAAAATCATGATAAAGCAATAAACATAAGGAACACAACAAGGCTTATGTAACCTTATATCAGATTGATTGTGACCGAGTCCAATCTGGTATGCTATAGTTAACTCCGATGCAAGTATTTTTTGGAAGGACAGTTCCCTTGAAGTAAACCACACAAGACTGCTTAACTACACCAAAGCTATTAAGTAGCTGGAGAACATGATCCTCTGGTTTGTCTTGATCTTATTTGAGCTGGCTGCCATTGTTCACTGGTGGGCAGGAGATGAACAAACCGTGGTGTCTGTCAATCTTGGGGCCACACCATAGAAAGTTCAAATGTTTGAAGAAATTCCAGGGTATGAAGGATCACTGATTTTCCATCCATTTTAGCAATGAGTTGAAAGGGGAATCCTCAATGGTATGGAATGTCCTTTTTCTCTGGGTGGGGCTTTGGTGCCTTGCGAAGCTGTAGTGTTCTGCAAGCTAAATCAGGAAGTATAGTAAGATGGGAGCCTTGGCCTTGAACAGGAGCCCCGTTCACTACAGCTTTTCAAGATTGTCTCCTTGTCTTTGCTCATCCAAGAGATGGCATCTGTAGGATCCATTTCTACAGAGTTTGTAGGTTTACGTTCTGTGTATCCATCTCGATGTGTGTTCCCATGAGTTGCTTTGCAATATATCACCTGAAACACTAATGCCGGCACCCATGCATGGTTCTCCTTCCTTATCCATGCAGGGATGTTGACATATTCACCGCTGCGGCTGCATGTTCCTTGTGCAGATATATCTTGTTTATGAGAGGTTTACAATGTGCCCAGCATACTGTCCATCTCCTGTTTGGTAGTGATAGTTGTTGTGTGCTTTCCAATCCCAATCCTCCTCTGCCATCAGCGGGTAAGTGGTGTTCCTTGGTTTGTAACCTAGTGCAGATGAGTTGCTGATAGAAGATGGTGTTCTGGCTGAGGGAAGCCCTATAGGTGACCCCAATGTGGAGGCCAGTGGTCATGAATCTTTGGATATGTTTCCCTCCGATATGGAAGCCGTCCCCACTCTCAGGGGAAATACCTATAGCTTCAGCGAACATCTCTGCTCCTTCATTTGGGGTTGACAAAGCCATCTCTTTCGTTCATGGCAATGAGGGAGGATGAAACGGCGCCATCTTGAAGAACATGACATTACTTGACTGTGATGCATAAGCCTTGAAGAAGCAGGATATGTCCACCTCTTCACTCTCCAATGTTGCTGTCGTGGAAGTAGATTTCTTCCTGCAGACCATTACGTGGTCTGGATCCAAATTTCTGTCTGTAATTTCTTCTTTGTGCTGAGGGTTTCCCTGCTTATCCCGCTATAGGCAAGCCACTCCCCTCGAAACCTCGCATTTTTAGAAGGGGTGTGTAGACTTATCATATCCAATGTTTCTAAGTTAAACTTAAATTGCAAATTTAAGACCAAGCCTCTTCCTTACCTAAATTCCTTTATAAAGGTTTCTCCTGCACCACTCACAAAACTCTTCACTTTCTTGGTTGAATCTCCACACCAAGTCTTATACAAACCCTCAGTTAACCCCTTCAAGACCCAGCCTATTTTGACCTTAAAGACCTTGCCATTTTTTGCAATTCTGACCAGTGTCCCTTTATGAGGTAATAACTCAGGAACGCTTCAACGGATCCTAGCGATTCTGAGATTGTTTTTTCGTGACATATTGGGCTTCATGTTAGTGGTAAATTTAAGTCGATAATTTTTGCGTTTCTTTGTGAAAAAAATGGAAATTTGGCGAAAATTTTGAAAATTTTGTAATTTTCAAATTTTTAATTTTTATTCTGTTAAACTAGAGAGTTATGTGACACAAAATAGTTAATAAATAACATTTCCCACATGTCTACTTTACATCAGCACAATTTTGGGAACAACATTTTTTTTTGTTAGGAAGTTATAAGGGTTAAAAGTTGACCAGCGATTTCTCATTTTTACAGCAAAATTTACAAAACCATTTTTTTTAGGGACCACCTCACATTTGAAGTCACTTTGAGGGGTCTATAGGCAGAAAATACCCAAAAGTGACACCTTTATAAAAACTGCACCCCTCAAGCTACTCAAAACTACATTCAAGAAGATTATTAACCCTTCAGGTGCTTCACAGGAACTAAAGCAACGTGTAAGGAAAAAATGGACATTTTAATTTTTCCAACAAAAATTTTCTTTTAGCATCAATTTTTTCATTTTTACATGGGCATCAGGATAAAATGGATCCTAAAATTTGTTGGGCAATTTCTCCTGAGTACACAGATACCTCATATGTGGTCATAAATCACTGTATGGGCGCACGGCAGGCTCAGAAGGGAAGGAGCGCCATTTGACTTTTTGAATGGAAAATATGCTGGAATATTTAGCGGTTGCCATGTCACATTTGGAGAGTCCCTGTGTGCCTAAACATTGGAGCTCCCCCACAAGTGACCCCATTTTGGAAACTAGACCCCCTAAGGAACTTATCTAGATGCATAGTGAGCACTTTGAACCCCCAGGTGCTTCACAAATTGATCTGTAAAAAAAAGAAAGTACTTTTTTTTCACAAAAATTTTCTTTTAGCCTCAGTTTTTTCATTTTCACATGGGCAACAGTATAAATTGGATCCTAAAATTTGTTGGGCAATTTCTCCTGAGTACACAGATACCTCATATGTGGTCATAAACCACTGTTTGGGCGCATGGCAGGGCTCAGAAGGGAAGCAGCGCCATTTGACTTTTTGAATGGAAAATATGCTGGAATATTTAGCGGTTGCCATGTCGCATTTGGAGAGTCCCTGTGTGCCTAAACATTGGAGCTCCCCCACAAGTGACCCCATTTTGGAAACTAGACCCCCTAAGGAACTTATCTAGATGCATAGTGATCATTTTGAACCCCCAGGTGCTTCACAAATTGATCTGTAAAAAAAAGAAAGTACTTTTTTTCACAAAAATTTTCTTTTAGCCTCAGTTTTTTCATTTTCACATGGGCAACAGTATAAATTGGATCCTAAAATTTGTTGGGCAATTTCTCCTGAGTACACAGATACCTCATATGTGGTCATAAACCACTGTTTGGGCGCATGGCAGGGCTCAGAAGGGAAGCAGCGCCATTTGACTTTTTGAATGGAAAATATGCTGGAATATTTAGCGGTTGCCATGTCGCATTTGGAGAGTCCCTGTGTGCCTAAACATTGGAGCTTCCCCACAAGTGACCCCATTTTGGAAACTAGACCCCCTAAGGAACTTATCTAGATGCATAGTGAGCACTTTGAACCCCCAGGTGCTTCACAAATTGATCCGTAAAAAAAAGAAAGTACTTTTTTTTCACAAAAATTTTCTTTTAGCCTCAGTTTTTTTCATTTTCACATGGGCAACAGTATAAATTGGATCCTAAAATTTGTTGGGTAATTTCTCCTGAGTACACAGATACCTCATATGTGGTCATAAACCACTGTTTGGGCGCACGGCAGGGCTCAGAAGGGAAGGAGCGCCATTTGACTTTTTGAATGGAAAATATGCTGGAATATTTAGCGGTTGCCATGTCGCATTTGGAGAGTCCCTGTGTGCCTAAACATTGGAGCTCCCCCACAAGTGACCCCATTTTGGAAACTAGACCCCCTAAGGAACTTATCTAGATGCATAGTGAGCACTTTGAAGCCCCAGGTGCTTCACAAATTGATCCGTAAAAAAAAGAAAGTACTTTTTTTTCACAAAAATTTTCTTTTAGCCTCAGTTTTTTTCATTTTCACATGGGCAACAGTATAAATTGGATTATAAAATTTGTTGGGCAATTTCTCCTGAGTACACAGATACCTCATTTGTGATCATAAACCACTGTTTGGGCGCACGGCAGGGCTCAGAAGGGAAGGAGCGCCATTTGACTTTTTGAATAGAAAATATGCTGGAATATTTAGCGGTTGCCATGTCGCATTTGGAGAGTTCCTGTGTGCCTAAACATTGGAGCTCCCCCACAAGTGACCCCATTTTGGAAACTAGACCCCCTAAGGAACTTATCTAGATGCATAGTGAGCACTTTGAACCCCCCAGGTGCTTTACAGAAGTTTATAACGCAGAGCCGTGAAAATAAAATATCATTTTTTTTTCTCAAAAAATGATTTTTTTAGCCCACTATTTTTTATTTTCACAATGGTTACAGGAGAAATTGGACCCCAAAAGTTGTTGTCCAGTTTGTCCTGAGCACGCTAGTACCCCATATGTGGGGGGGAACCACTGTTTGGGCACACGTCAGGGCTCGGAAGGGATGTAGTGACGCTTTGAAATGCCAACTTGATGGAATGGTCTGCGGGCATCTTGTTACGTTTGCAGAGCCCCTGATGTGCCTAAACAGTAGAAACTCCCCACAAGTGACCCCATTTTGGAAACTAGACACCGCAAAGAACTTATCTAGATGTGTGGTGAGCACTTTGAACCCCAAGGGCTACACAGAAGTTTATAACGCCCGGGCATGAAAATAAAAAAATCATATTTTTTCCACAATCAGGATCTTTTAGTCCCCAATTTTTTTATTTTCGCAAGGGTAACATGAGAAATTAGACCCCAAAAGTTGTTGTCCAATTTGTCCTGAGTATGCTGATATCCCATATGTGGGAGAAAACTACTGTATGGGCACACGTCGGGGCTCGGATGGGAAGTAGTGACCTTTTGAAATGCCCACTTGATGGAATGGTCTTCGGGCGTCATGTTACGTTTGCAGAATCACTGATGTGCCTAAACAGTAGAAACTCCCCACAAGTGACCCCATTTTGGAAACTAGATCCCCCAAGGAACTCCTCTAGATGTGTGGTGAGCACTTTGAATCTCCAAGTCCTTCACAGAAGTTTATAACGCAGAGCCGTGAAAATATAAAATCATTTTTTTTCCACAAAAATAATTTTTAGTCCCCAATTTTTTTTCCCAATGTTAACAGGAGAAATTAGAACCCCCAAAGTTGTTGTGCAATTTTTCCCGAGTACGCTGATACCTCATATGTGGGGATAAACCACTGTTTGGGCATACGTCGGGGCTTGGAATAAAGGGAGCACTGTTTGACTTTTTGAACGCAAAATTTGCAGGAATCAATGGTGGCGCCATGTCGCGTATGGAGACCCCCTGATGTGCCTAAATAGTGGAAACCCCTCAATTCTAACTCCAACCCTAACCCCAACACACCCCTAACGCCTACACACACCTAACCCTAATACAAACCCTAATCATAACCCTAACCCCAACACACCCTAATCCCAACTCTAACCATAAATTTAACTACAAGCCTAACCCTAATTCCAACCCTAACCCAAATTCCAACCCTAACCGTAATTCTAACCTTAGCCCTAATGCTAACCCTAACCCTAATGCTAACCCTAACTCTAGTTCTAACCCTAAGGCTGGTTCATATTGCGTTTTACCAGCCCGTTCAACACGTAGCGTTGACCGGCTGGTAACGGTATAGCATAACGCGATCGCGTTATGCTATACCCGCTAGCGCAGATGAATCAGCAGATAATCAGCCGCGGATCAGCAGCAAAATCAGTCGCGGATCAGCAGCGAAATCCGCCGCGGATCAGCAGCGAAATCCGCCGCGGATCAGCAGCGAAATCCGCCGCGGATCAGCAGCGAAATCCGCCGCGGATCAGCAGCGAAATCCGCCGCGGATCAGCAGCGAAATCAGTCGCGGATCCGCAGCGAAATCAGTCGCGGATCCGCAGCGAAATCCGCCGCGGATCAGCAGCGAAATCCGCCGCGGATCAGCAGCGAAATCCGCCGCCGATCAGCAGCGAAATCCGCTGCGGATCAGCAGCGAAATCCGCCGCCGATCAGCAGCGAAATCCGCCGCCGATCAGCAGCGAAATCCGCAGCGGATCAGCAGCGAAATCCGCTGCCGATCCGCCGCGGATCAGCAGCGAAATCCGCCGCCGATCATCAGCGAAATCCGCCGCGGATCAGCAGCGAAGTCCGCCGCGGATCAGCAGCGATGTCCGCCGCGGATCAGCAGCGAAATCCGCCGCCGATCAGCAGCGAAATCCGCCGCCGATCAGCAGCGAAATCCGCCGCCGATCAGCAGCGAAATCCGCCGCCGATCAGCAGCGAAATCCGCCGCCGATCAGCAGCGAAATCCGCCGCGGATCAGCAGGAAATCCGCCGCGGATCAGCAGCGAAATCCGCTGCCGATCAGCAGCGAAATCCGCTGCGGATCAGCAGCGAAATCCGCCGCCGATCAGCAGCGAAATCCGCCGCCGATCAGCAGCGAAATCCGCCGCGGATCAGCAGCGAAATCCGCCGCCGATCAGCAGCGAAATCCGCCGCCGATCAGCAGCGAAATCCGCTGCGGATCAGCAGTGAAATCCGCCGCCGATCAGCAGCGAAATCCGCCGCGGATCAGCAGCGAAATCCCCCACCGATCAGCAGCGAAATCCGCAGCGGATCCGTAGCGAAATCCGCCGCGGATCAGCAGCGATGTCCGCCGCGGATCAGCAGCGAAGTCCGCCGCGGATCAGCAGCGAAATCCGCCGCGGATCAGCAGCGAAATCCGCCGCGGATCAGCAGCGATATCCGCCGCGGATCCGCAGCAAAATCAGCTGCGGATCAGCAGCAAAATCCGCTAGGAAAAAAAAAAAAAATTCTTTATTTTTTTTATTTGTCCCTACCTATGATAAAGGGGGGGTCATTTACTTTTTTTATTTTGATCACTGTGACAGTTTATCACAGTGATCAAAATAAATTTTTGAACACTGGGGGCGCACTGCTCATGCGCCGGCCGGCGGGCGCACTGCGCATGCGCCCGCCATTTTCCAATATGGCGGCGCCCATGAAGAGGCCCGGGCGGACGCCGGGCCCGATCGTGGGACATCGGTGGATCGGGAGAGGTGAGTAGGGGGGTCGGAAGGCTGGGGGGGGATAGGAAGTGGGGGCAGTGGACCAAAAGAGGAGGGGAGCTGTAAGTGACGGCGGTGACCGATCGCTGCCATCTTTCGGTGGCGGCGGCCGATCACCGCCGTGACTCGGTGTGGGGGGGGTCAGGGCTCGGTCTCCAGCCATGGCAGATGCTATTGCAGCATCGGCCATGGCTGGATTGTAATATTTCACCAATTAAATTGGTGAAATATTACACATTGCTCTGATTGGCTGTTTCACTTTTAACAGCCAATCAGAGCGATCGTGGCCACGGGGGGGTTAAGCCAACCCCCCTGTGGTGAAGCACAAAGGGTCCTGTAACTGCGGGTCGGGTGACCTTTGAGTGACCCCGGTCTCCCGGCCCGCAGGGATGAGATCCTTTCATGACGCCACATAGGCGTCATGGGTCGGATTGGCACAGGTTTTCATGACGCCTACGTGGCGTCATGGGTCGGGAAGGGGTTAAAATCCAAGAGACCAGAGTTGCTATCAAAATTTATTATGTTATCAAAACCATAAAATAAGCAAAGGTGACATTTTGGCAACAATAAGCCTTCTCATTCCTCTTCCATGTCACACGTCCATTGACATAGCAACTATAGACAATCAAATAACAAAGTTAAAATCACTGATAACAGAGATAAAATCATATAAAACACAAAAAAAATCAATAATGAGGCGAGTATGCTTCAAACAGGTCTATGAGCAGTGCTACAAGTGGTAATGGATGAACCAGAAATAAGGTAATTTCTCACAGAAATAGAAATGTGTATCACAGTTGCCATGTACACATCTCCTTCTACTCTGTAGCTATACACCATCATTTAATAATAATGATCGTTCAAGGGTTCATAACAACCTTGTTGTATTATCTCTTTAACAATCAGAACACTACATGATGTTATGTCATGTTTTAGAGCTAAAATTCCTTGTATCCTTGCACTTTCTCACATACATTAAATGGCCTACCAAGATGACGCCTTCGTAGCGCTTAATTCGAACACATCTAGGCTACTCTGCCTCTAGCAGCGTAATCGATGCCTTAATAACCACCTAACAGAGAATGACCAGTCAGTAAATGTCAACCCTTTCAAACTTTCTGGCTTCTCCACACTCCACATTAAAGCATCACACGCATATGTGGGCAGCATCGTGATAAGGTTATCCTATCAGCATTCAGCAATTACTGGAGAAAAGAAAAATCCAGCATCCACAGCAAAAAAAAGGTAAGCATCTTAAATCATCACATTTATTTCAGCCATTAAAAATGGGAGAACATTAAAAATATGTAGTAAAGGAGAGAATGGGAAGAGAGACACCGAGTTTCGGGCTCACTGTGTTAACAAGGTATGTGTCTTTGCTTCAGAAATTTATAAGGAAACACATAATTAACACAAATGGGTAGGAGGATAAAATCTCTGACAATCCATGGAACAGCTCAACCCTTGATAAGACCAAAGGAAAACGTACAAAAGAAGAATCTGAACTTTACATGTGAGAATACACATACAAGTGACACAGATTCTATTAGTATATAGATACATGAAGAGAAAAATGTTATGTTATGAAAATGACTTATGATAAGTAAAAGTATACATTGTTAAACATTTTCTCTTATAGTTTAGGTAGATCAATGCACTCAATGTAAATACATTAGGTCCGTTTTATGATTGAGACCCCTAGGATATCTAGTGCCTAGTTTGAGGATCCAATAGGCTGCTCGTTTTAACCAGGCCTTTGCACAGTCAACCCTCTAATAGGGTGGTTAACTCTGTCAACGCCACTAATAATCAAGGAGATAGTGTCACCCTGATGTTTTTCAAGAAAATGCCTGTATACCCCTGACATGGAGCAATTGATTTTTAGAGAATTGGGGGTGGCATCGTGAACATGTTCTGCTATTCTTACTTTGAGCTTACATGTGGTGCAGCCCATAAATTGTACATCACAATTCTAATATTCTGATAAATAGACAACATACATGGTATTGCAGTTTATGAATAATTTAATATTTTGGATAAGTATGGAATTAGAAGAAAACGGCGATTTTTTTTTTTCCCATAAATTTACATAAACTGCATTTGGGTAACCCAAAATTGCCTTTGCATGTTAGCCAAGAAATCTGTGAATCCTGGCTATGTTCGTGAAAAAGACTGGGCGAAAGAATATCGCACAGTGACTTAGCTTTGTGTACAAAATGTTTGACACCAGTGTGTCGTACTGATATGACAGATGAAGATTTTTTATTATAAATAGAAAGAATGGCTTGGTAATCGGTTACCTTCATCGCCCAGTAGCCAATCTGGAGTCTCCGAGCACTGCATCCAAATCAAGGCATTTTCCCACCATTGCGGAGCTGATGTCATTGTTTTTCAATTTTCTTTTTCTTTTTTTATTCGGCAATTACTGCATAATGCGGACCTGTTATCGCTGTTCTGAAACTGTTTTTAATTTAGTTGCCAAGGCAACCATGGTGATCTACATTATTAAGACATACAATATTATACACTCTTACATGTACATCTAAAACCAACTGATTTACTTTGTTAGCCACCTTCCTAGGATATGAAAA
>JARQOD010000004.1:223978102-224012983 GCA_033576555.1 Oophaga sylvatica
AGGATGGGGATTAAGAGCCCGGGGATGTGACCGCCGGAATCTTTGCGGGTAAGTGCCGCGACCCCCTGACATCCCCCACCGCGGAAGTGCATGACTTTCCGTTTCCCCGTATCGTTGGAAAATTGGAACTGGGATGGGAAATTTCCGATCAGCCAATATCGGCCCGATACCCGATACTTGCGGTAGGGAATGCTCCCCTGCCTCCGCTACAGTTTTTCTTGGTCCCCGGGGGCCCTGAGCGAAATGATTTATTTTATTCTGCAGGGGGTTTACGAGGGGGGTAGCTTTCGCTCACCCGGTTTTTTCTATTTTCCCCTTTGAAATGGTTGCAGCGGGGGCCGACTAAACGGCGGGGGAAGGGATTTTGGGGGGGGTTTTTTTTTTTTTTGGTTAAGGAAAAAAGGGTTGATTTTGGATGGGCGAAAAAAATTGGTAAAAAGTGTTTTTTAATTAAAAAATTTTTTTTTTTTGTGTGGTTTTTTTAATTTCTATTGGGTTTTTTAATGGTGGTGTTTGACCCTATCCATTTTTAAACCCCGGGATTAATGCACTTTTCAATAGCAAGGTGTTAAACCCCCTTTTAAAAAACCCAGAGCCCCACTAAAAGGAAAGGGGTGAAGGCTAAGTCCAGAAAGGGCGCACTTTAGATGTGCCTTTTCTGGGGTGGCTGGGCCGGGAAGTTTGTACCCAGGGGGCCCAAAAACAGGGTCCCTCTCTGGTTTTAATATCTGCCCTCACTCACTGGTTTACTCCGGGCGAGAAATTTGCGAGGGACCCACGCAATTTTTTTCGCATTATCCCTTTAAAATTTTAACCCCTAGAGTTCCAAAGTTTTCCTAAAAAAAGTAATAAATTGATTAAACACTGCATATAAATTTTTTGATTGACATGGTTTATATATGAAAAAATGTGTATTCATGTTGGGGCGGTAAAGTTTTACTGAAGTAGGAATTGACTTGCGGCTATTATGTTATGTAGAACTCTATGAACTATAAATAAATATATATATTTATTTATTTATATATACAGGTCCTTCTCAAAAATTAGCATATAGTGCAAAATTTCATTATTTTTCCATAATGTAATGATTACAATTAAACTTTCATATATTTTAGAATCATTACACACCAACTGAAATTTGTCAGGTTCTTTATTGTTTTAATACTGATGATTTTGGCATACAACTCCTGATAACCCAAAAAACCTGTCTCAAAAAATTAACATATTTCAACCGTCCAATAAAAGAAAAGTGTTTTTTAAAAACAAACAAAAAAAACATCAAATAATAAAGTTCAGTTATGCACTCAATACTTGGTCGGGAATCCTTTTGCAGAAATGACTGCTTCAATGCGGCGTGGCATGGAGACAATCAGCCTGTGACGCTGCTGAGGTGTTATGGAGGCCCAGGATGCTTCGATAGCGGCCTTAAGCTCATCCAGAGTGTTGGGTCTTGCGTCTCTCAACTTTCTCTTCACAATATCCCACAGATTCTCTATGGGGTTCAGGTCAGGAGAGTTGGCAGGCCAATTGAGCACAATAATACCATGGTCAGTAAACCATTTACCAGTGGTTTTGGCACTGTGAGCAGGTGCCAGGTCGTGCTGAAAAATGAAATCTTCATCTCCATAAAGCATTTCAGCCGATGAAAGCATGAAGTGCTCCAAAATCTCCTGATAGCTAGCTGCATTGACCCTGCCCTTGATGAAACACAGTGGACCAACACCAGCAGCTGACATGGCACCCCACACCATCACTGACTGTGGGTACTTGACACTAGACTTCAGGCATTTTGGCATTTCCTTCTCCCCAGTCTTCCTCCAGACTCTGGCACCTTGATTTCCGAATGACATGCAAAATTTGCTTTCATCAGAAAAAAGTACTTGGGACCACTTAGCAACAGTCCAGTGCTGCTTCTCTGTAGCCCAGGTCAGGCGCTTCTGCCGCTGTTTATGGTTCAAAAGTGGCTTTACCTGGGGAATGCTTCACCTGTAGCCCATTTCCTGCACACGCCTGTGCCCGTTGGCTCTGGATGTTTCTACACCAGACTCAGTCCACTGCTTCCTCAGGTCCCCCAAGGTCTGGAATCGGTCCTTCTCCGCAATCTTCCTCAGGGTCGGTCACCTCTTCTCGTTGTACAGCGTTTTCTGCCACATTGTTTCCTTCCAACAGACTTCCCATTGAGGTGCCTTGATACAGCACTCTGGGAACAGCCTATTTGTTGAGAAATTTCTTTCTGGGTCTTACCTCTTGCTTGAAGGTGTCAATGATGGCCTTCTTGACATCAGTAAGGTCGCTAGTCTTACCCATGATGGGGGTTTTGAGTAATGAACCAGGCAGGGAGTTTTTAAAAGCCTCAGGAATCTTTTGCATGTGTTTAGAGTTAATTAGTTGATTCAGAAGATTAGGGTAATAGGTCGTTTAGAGAACCTTTTCTTGATATGCTAATTTTTTGAGACAGGTTTTTTGGGTTATCAGGAGTTGTATGTAAGGTTCTGTGTATCTGTTTCTGAAACTCAGTTTGTTCGTCGGCCATTTTGCTTTCTGTTTTGCTGCAGCTATCTTGCCCTCAGTTAAAATGGAGTTTTCCAGCTTGCATGTTCCCGCCCTGATTCTCTCCGTTTGCTTCTTAAACAGCCACACCTGAGCAATCAGTGCTTCAGAATCTAGCCTGCAGTGAACCTGTGTTCTGACTCCTGAAGCCTTGGACCTTGTACTCCAGCCATTTCTACTGAGAAACTCTGAAGCACTTGTGGACTCTGAACTCTGCTCTTGAAAGCCTCACGTTTGCATGGACTTGCGGTAACATAGAAGAAGATCTGAATCTGTTGTGGAGAGTTATTGATGAACTTAGATTACTCTGGCCTGCTGTGTCTCCTGCTTCTGTGTTTGCAACCTGTGTGTTTATTTTTGCCAATTTGTATGAAGCAATACAAGACTTTCTTTATCAACCTGTGTCTCAAGTATTTTCATCGCACCCAAGCACAAGACGCTATATGAACTGTATCACATACATTACAAGATTCTGAAGCCAAACGTTAGTGTCTGCTGGGTCTGGAAAGGCTTGTCTGCTGTACTGTGGATATCGGATGTCCGGTTGTACTTTCTGTGATGACAGTGGTTGTGACTTCTCACAACCATTCCAGGTGAGCAATTCCCTTAAGTTTTTTTTTCTGCAGTGTTATCACAGGTAAACACTATTGTTTTGTTTTTTTTTTCTCTTCTCTTTTTGTCTGCTGACCTCTGGACCAGTGGATCAGGAAACAGAGCCTTTAAAGGTTCTTATGGGTAAAGATCATCAAGAGAAACTGTCCTTTATGCTTATCTCTTCTCCTCACTTTCCCATTATTCTAGGGCTACCATGGCTGCAGGCTCAGAATCCTACCATTAACTGGGAGACCAAGGAATTACACTTTCCAGAGAAACAGATGAGTCAAAAAATTTCAGCTTGCTCTGTTCCTAAAGGAACCATGTCAGTCCCTGAATTACCAGCTGTATACCAGGACTATGTGGATTTATGTGACAAGAAGAACGCTGACCAGCTTCCTCCTCACCGTCCATATGATTGTCCAATTGAATTATTGCCTGGAGCAGAGATACCTTTTGGTAAGATCTACCCCCTGGCGGGGCCCGAGCTGAAGGCTTTAAAAGAGTACATAGACGAAAATCTAGCCAAGGGCTTCATACGCCCCTCTTCATCTCCTGCAGGGGCACCCATATTCTTTGTAAAGAAGAAAGATGGATCCCTGAGACCATGCGTAGACTATAGGGAACTTAATAAGGTTACTATTAGAAACCGTTATCCATTGCCTTTAATCCCTGAGTTATTGGAGAGAGTGCGACATGCCAAAATTTTTTCTAAACTAGATCTTCGTGGGGCCTATAACTTAGTCCGTATTAGACCTGGGGATGAATGGAAGACTGCATTCAGGTCACGCTATGGACACTTTGAATATCTGGTTATGCCTTTTGGTCTGAGTACCGCCCCAGCCACTTTCCAACACTTGGTGAATGACATCTTCAGGGATCTCCTAGATACATTCGTGGTAATTTATTTGGATGATATTTTAATTTTTTCTAACTCCACAGAGGAACATCATGGACATGTGAGAATGGTCTTGGAACGTCTAAGACAAAATCATCTTTACATCAAGCTTGAAAAGTGTGAATTCCATAAGACCGAAATTCAATTTCTGGGGTATGTACTGTCTACACAAGGAATTAGTATGGATGGAAGTAAAACCCAAGCCATCAATGATTGGCCAAGTCCTAGAAATGTGAAGGAGGTACAGCGCTTCATCGGGTTTGCAAACTTCTATAGACGTTTCATTAGAAATTTCTCTGAGGTAGTGTCACCTATCACCCAACTTACCCGGAAAGAGTCTAAGTTCTCCTGGACTCCCCAAGCCCAGGAAGCATTTTCCCGTCTAAAAGATAAATTTACCACTGCACCTATCCTAGTACATCCCAACCCAGAGCTTGCCTTCATAATAGAGGTGGATGCTTCAGACTGTGCCGTGGGAGCTATACTCTCTCAGAGAACAGGTGAGAAGAATGTCTTGCATCCCTGTGCCTTCTTTTCCCAGCAGTTGTCTTCGGCTGAGAAGAACTACGATGTGGGCAATAGAGAGTTGTTGGCCATTATTGCCGCCTTCAAAGAATGGAGACACCTTCTTCAAGGAGCTGCACAGCAAATAGTCGTTCTGACAGATCATCGTAATCTTGAGTTTATCAGGTCGGCTAAGTGCCTGACTCCTCGCCAGGCTCGCTGGAATCTTTTCTTAAACCAATTTAATTTTATTATTTCTTATAGACCAGGATCGCGCAATGGAAAGGCTGATGCACTCTCTAGGATTTACTCAGCAGAGACACGTCCAATTACTCCTCCTAAGACTATTCTTCCTGACTCTAGATTCCTAGGAGTGATTCATCATCAAGACCTAATTAAAGACATCAAGGAAGCATACCATGCGGATTCTTTTTTGGCTCAACCCCCAAGGGACGTAAGTCTTGTCTTTAAGAATGGTGTGTGGATTCTGGGACAACGTCTGTATATACCTGAAACAGTCAGATTGAGAGTATTGCAACTCATTCACGATTCCAAAATAGCCGGGCATAGAGGAATTCTAAAGACACAGGAATTTCTTTCTCGTTTCTTTTGGTGGCCCACTTGTAGGAAGGATGTTTTGGACTATGTCACTTCGTGTGAGGTTTGTGCAAGATGCAAAACACCTCGCTCTTCACCAACTGGTCTGTTACAGCCTCTTCCCACCCCGTCCCGCCCGTGGGGATCCATTTCTATGGACTTCATTGTGGAATTACCAACCTCTCAAGGGAAGAACACTATTCTAGTGGTGGTTGATCGTTTAACAAAGGCAGCTCATTTTATCCCTTGTGTCGGCTTACCCACTGCAAAACAGACATCAGATTTGATGATTAAAGATGTGTTTCGTTTACATGGAGTACCGGATGAGGTTATTTCGGATCGAGGGGTGCAATTCACTTCTAGGTTTTGGCAAAATTTCTGTGCAGCATTGGACATTAAAGTAAACCTTTCTTCTGCTTTTCATCCCCAGACTAATGGACAAACCGAACGAACCAATCAAACCCTGGAGCAGTATCTCCGCTGCTTTATCTGCCACCTACAGGATGATTGGGTGGATCTACTTCCATTGGCTGAGTTCTCTTACAACAACTCTCAGAGTGCCTCCACTAAACAGTCTCCTTTTTTCTCTAATTTAGGTTATCATCCTAACATTCTACCACGATTTCCCATAGAGACGCCTTTGCCAGCAGTGGCTGAAAGAGTCACGACTTTACAGAAGAATATGGATCTTCTAAAGGAGAATCTGGAATCGGCTCAGGAAAGGTACAAGAAGGCAGCAGATAAATTTCGTAAACCTGCACCAGCTTTTAAGGTAGGAGACCTGGTCTGGCTGTCAACCAGAAATCTTAAGTTAAGGATTCCATCGTCTAAGTTGGGACATAAGTACATTGGACCCTATAAAATCAGTAAGATTATAAGTGCCGTTGCTTGTCGTCTTCAATTGCCCAGAACTATGAGAATCCACCCTGTCTTTCATGTATCCCTACTAAAGGCTGCAACACCCAATACGTTTCCTGGACGTTCTTCTCCTTGCCCTGACCCAGTGCTAGTCGATGGTCAGGAAGAATTTGTGGTGGAAAGGATTTTAGATTCCAGGTTGTATAGAAATCAGTTACAATATCTGATTAAATGGCAGGGCTACCCAGTGGAGGACAACTCATGGGAGCCAGTCAATAACGTTAATGCTCCTCGCTTGCTCCGTCAGTTTCATCAGAGGTACCCACACAAGCCTGGTCTGAGGTCATCCGGAGGTTGCCCCTAAGGGGGGAGTAATGTAAGGTTCTGTGTATCTGTTTCTGAAACTCAGTTTGTTCGTCGGCCATTTTGCTTTCTGTTTTGCTGCAGCTATCTTGCCCTCAGTTAAAATGGAGTTTTCCAGCTTGCATGTTCCCGCCCTGATTCTCTCCGTTTGCTTCTTAAACAGCCACACCTGAGCAATCAGTGCTTCAGAATCTAGCCTGCAGTGAACCTGTGTTCTGACTCCTGAAGCCTTGGACCTTGTACTCCAGCCATTTCTACTGAGAAACTCTGAAGCACTTGTGGACTCTGAACTCTGCTCTTGAAAGCCTCACGTTTGCATGGACTTGCGGTAACATAGAAGAAGATCTGAATCTGTTGTGGAGAGTTATTGATGAACTTAGATTACTCTGGCCTGCTGTGTCTCCTGCTTCTGTGTTTGCAACCTGTGTGTTTATTTTGCCAATTTGTATGAAGCAATACAAGACTTTCTTTATCAACCTGTGTCTCAAGTATTTTCATCGCACCCAAGCACAAGACGCTATATGAACTGTATCACATACATTACATTGTATGCCAAAATCATCAGTATTAAAACAATAAAAGACCTGACAAATTTCAGTTGGTGTGTAATGAATCTAAAATATATGAAAGTTTAATTGTAATCATTACATTATGGAAAATAATGAAATTTTGCACTATATGCTAATTTTTTGAGAAGGACCTGTGTATATATATATATATGTGTGTATATATCTATTCTTTCGATTCTTTATTAAACATGTCAGTGTGATTTTACTGTACAGTGCACTGAATTGCCAGCTTTTAAAAAACGGATCCGTTGAAAACCGGAAGAAACGGATGAAAAAACTGATGCGACGGATCTGTTTTTTCGACAAATCTGGCCTAAGAACTTCCTTTAGTTTATTATAGTCAGCATAAACCAAGGGGTAGTAAAATAAACATAGCCCTTTGGGCAAAATAGGAAAACAAAACAAAATGATAGCACAAAGCACAGTCCTTCCTAAGCGGGGTTCGTCCACTCACCATTAGCAGAACACACACGGATCTGGTTGGTTCCAGCACAACCACTTCTCTGGAGTGTTCCTCTCCAGACACTGAACAACTACTGCCTTTGGAAGCCAGCTATTTAAGCCCCAGACCACACCCTGGGGTGGAAATAAGGTGGAGAACCTCCCACCTGCTCTATGGATGTCCACATAAAACCCAGCCCTTTAAACAAATGAGGCGTTAACCCCTTGCAGCACTTAATGTGCTGTAAGAAAAATCTCTGGATCTTACATCACTGACGCCATTAAGCACAGTGAAACTAATATCCTCTCCAGCACTTTACCAGTGACTTTCTTACAACACCATGGCAGTTAGATACATGGCAGTTAGACAGGGAAGGAGACAGGTAAGACAAATTACAAAATCTATTCCCTCTACATTTGGACCACAACACATATTCACCATATGCATTTGTATAATTTGTATCCTGGCTGCTGCATTCACTCACATCCACCGCCCTTGCATTAACTCCTTACACTCCATCCATATTGGACAGCCCCTCTGTCCTTTCCTCTCCTATGTATAGCACTCATGCTCTTTTCACACTGCTAAACAGCACAAATCCACTCAGCCCCACCATCCAACACACAAGACGCTCTCACAAATCAATTAACCATCTGCTCACTCTATTCTCCTTCTTCTAGTCGCAGGAGATATTGCTCCAAACTCCGGCCCCCCATGTTACTTCCAACTGCTACACTCAGAAACCCCTCTAATCTTATTAATATTCCCTGCATGCCTACTGTCTCTTTTAATTGTGCCCTTTGAAATTCTCGCTCAGTGTGTAATAAACTCCCGTTCATCCATGACTTCTTCCTTTCAAATTCTCTTATCCTTCCAGCTCTTACTGAAACCTGGATCCAGCAGTCAGACACCACCGCTGCTGCTGCTCTCTCATATGGACGTAACTTCTCTCATACCCCAAGATCGGACAACAGAGCAGGTGGAGGCGTTGGTCTGCTCTTATCACCCAAATGTACTTTTCAAGTTATTCCTCAAGTACTGTCATGGGTGCATCGCCACGAAGATTGTCGCGATTGCACATTCTGACTTCTCGCAGCTGAGTTGCTGTTTCTTTGTGTTTGGTAATGAGGGAGTTAATTTTACCTAGCTCTTTGCTAAGACTAGGTCCAGCCTCGCCCGGCTGCTTTTGATTATGTTCTAATTAGCTTCCTTTATATAGCTGCCAGTCTGCTGGTTATATGCCGGTGAAAGCATTCATACAGACTGCAGATAGGATCGGTTCTGAGAAGACTTAAGCTAAGAGCTCTTTTGTTGTTTCTCCTCACCTTGCTTATAGTTTATCTCCTAGACCTTTGGTTTTCCCTCTGTATTTTAATGTTGTATGCAAGACAGTATTTACTTTATCCCCTGTCTGTCTCGTTTGTCTATACTGTTTGTTAACCTTTACCTGTCCATTCCCTATGGTGGTAATCAGGGTCCTTCTAAGGACTAGATTACAGTGGTCAGGGATTTATAGGAGACAGGGTTTACGCTGGTGGCCTGGACCTCTGTACCATTAACAGTACCTCCAGGTAGAGGGACTAGTCAGGACCCCAGTTTAGGGTCAGCATAGACCCCGGTCCACCTCTAGCCAGAGACAGCGTGAAAAGGATTCAGTATTGACCCACAGGATATTATGTCAGGTAATACTATGCTATATATACATGTTAATGTTACCTATTTATATGTTATATAGAATGTTGTCCCACTTGATAGATTACTGACATTATATATTTATACATCTGCTAGACAGCGTGACATTTTCACCGGCCAAACTATAGATTCTCCCAGCTACCATGGATCCAGTAGCCCAGCTTGCCCTGCAGTTGCAGAAATTGTCCATGGAGTTTACGGACATTAAGTCCAAGGTTTTGTCCCCCCCGGAGCAAACCAGATCTGAACCTAAGGTTGCTCTCCCGGACAGGTTCACTGGTGGGCGGGACAAATTTTTTACCTTCCGGGAGGCATGTAAATTGTACTTTCGGCTACGGCCTCGGTCATCGGGGAGTGAGGAGCAGAGGGTGGGAATTGTCATCTAGCTCTTACAAGGGGACCCTCAATCCTGGGCGTTCTCTCTTCCTCCGGGCTCCCCGGCCCTCCAGTCAGTAGATCGATTTTTTGCTGCCCTGGGGCTGGTGTATGATGACCCGGATCGGGTCTCCCTTGCTGAAACGAAGTTACGTAGGATACAGCAGGGAGATCGTCCGGCGGAGGAATTTTCTTCTGAGTTCCGTAGATGGGCCACAGATACTCAGTGGAATGACCCAGCTCTTAGGAGCCAGTTTTGTCAAGGGTTATCTGACAAATTAAAAGATGTTTTGGCTCAGTATGATTCTCCTCCGTCACTGAGGCTGCTATGGCCCTTGCTATTCGTATTGATAGACGGCTTCGGGGGAGGTGCGAGGTAACTCCGCCCCCTGTTATTACTCCACCCACTACTAAAGTCCCTTATATGGAGGTTCCCCTGGTCTGTTCTGAGGAACCTATGCAGTTGGGTGGGACATCATTTTGTAGGAGGGAATCGGCGGTGCGCCGCAAGACAAGAAGGTGTTTCTTCTGCGGGAGAGAGGGACATTTTGTTGGGGGGTGTCCCTCCCGTGCCTCATTGAGCAAAAAAGTCACCGAAAAACTGTTAATCCTAGGTTGTGTGGTGGACGACAACCTGGGAGTAGGTATTTCGTCCCCAGGTCCGTCTCAATTTCTCGTGCCTGCGGAGGTGGTAGGTTGGTGCGAGAGTTGAGAGGATTTCTGTTCTTCTTGATAGTGGGTCTGGGGCTAATATGGTGGACGCTCGGTTTGCCCAGGTGCAAGGTATGCAACTGAGTGTATTGGCCAAACCGATCCCTATACTTTCTATTGACGCCAGACCGCTCGGTCAAGGTAGCTTTGTACAAGCTGTTCATAACATAGACCTTCGAGTAGGGGCAATACATAAAGAACAGTTGTCTTGTTATGTGTTGGAGGGTCTTCCTACTCCTATTGTGTTGGGACTTCCTTGGTTGGCTAAACATAACCCAGTGATTGATTGGCAATCCAGAGAGATAAGCCAGTGGTGTGAATTTTGCAAGAATAACTGCATGAACACGGTCATCGGTGCGGTCGTGCCTAGGACCTTGCCTCCTTTTCTGGAGGACTTTGGGGAGATGTTCTCAGAGGAGGGGTGTCAAGAGTTACCTCCTCATCGCACGTATGACTGCTCAATAAAATTGCTTCCTGATGCCTTATCTCGTAGTTTCCCAGGGGCCGGAAAGACGGATGGCTCGGTTCCTATCCTGCAGGAGGGAGTGGTGGTGTCGGCTGTGTGCTCTGAGCTTGAGGAGGTGTTGGAGGCTCAGGGGGACGCCCCTGTAGGACCTCCAGGGAAACTGTTTGTTCCTAATCAGTTAAGACAAAAAGTTATCGAGGCACATCATAGTTCTGCTTTAGCAGGACATCCAGGGAGTAAAGCAACTGTGGATCTCCTTTCTCGCCGGTTTTGGTGGCCTAACTTAAATAAAGAGGTAATAACTTTTGTCGCGTCCTGTGGAGTTTGTGCTCGCTCTAAGACCCCACATACCCGTCCATCTGGGGTTCCTGAGGAGGAACGATTCTCGTCGTCACTTGCTTCAGTTTGGAAAGGAGTGCTGAATGGTCTGAGTGCTATGGGGAACTGTTTCAAGCGGAGGTCTGATAGGAGGAGAGTGTCTGGTCCGGACCTAGGTGTGAACGATCTGGTGTGGTTGTCTACCAAGAATATAAAACGCAAAGTTCCCTCCTGGAAACTGGGTCCCAGGTTCATCGGTCTATACAGGATCAGTTCTATAATTAATCCTGTGGCATTTAGTCTGGACCTCCCTCCTACGTTTAAAATCCATAATGTATTCCACAAATCGTTGCTTAAGAGGTACGTGGCGCCGTTATACCGTCACTTCTACCTCCTCCTCCAGTGGTGGTCAATGGTAACTTAGAATTTCAAGTGTTGAAGATCATTGACTCACGTCTGAATCGCCGGTCCCTTCAGTATTTGGTTCATTGGAAGGGATATGGTCCTGAGGAGAGGACGTGGGTCTCTGCGTCTGAGATTAACGCAGATCGATTGGTTCGGACCTTCCACACGACTTACCCGGACAGACCTGGCCCTGAGGGTCCGGAGGCCCCTCGTAGAAGGGGGGGTACTGTCATGGGTGCATCGCCACGAAGATTGTCGCGATTGCACATTCTGACTTCTCGCAGCTGAGTTGCTGTTTCCTTGTGTTTGGTAATGAGGGAGTTAATTTTACCTAGCTCTTTGCTAAGACTAGGTCCAGCCTCGCCCGGCTGCTTTTGATTATGTTCTAATTAGCTTCCTTTATATAGCTGCCAGTCTGCTGGTTAGATGCCGGTGAAAGCATTCATACAGACTGCAGATAGGATCGGTTCTGAGAAGACTTAAGCTAAGAGCTCTTTTGTTGTTTCTCCTCACCTTGCTTATAGTTTATCTCCTAGACCTTTGGTGTTCCCTCTGTGTTTTAATGTTGTATGCAAGACAGTATTTACTTTATCCCCTGTCTGTCTCGTTTGTCTATACTGTTTGTTAACCTTTACCTGTCCATTCCCTATGGTGGTAATCAGGGTCCTTCTAAGGACTAGATTACAGTGGTCAGGGATTTATAGGAGACAGGGTTTACGCTGGTGGCCTGGACCTCTGTACCATTAACAGTACCTCCAGGTAGAGGGACTAGTCAGGACCCCAGTTTAGGGTCAGCATAGACCCCGGTCCACCTCTAGCCAGACACAGCGTGAAAAGGATTCAGTATTGACCCACAGGATATTATGTCAGGTAATACTATGCTATATATACATGTTAATGTTACCTATTTATATGTTATATAGAATGTTGTCCCACTTAATAGATTACTGACATTATATATTTATACATCTGCTAGACAGCGTGACAAGTACCCACACTTGTCTTCCCTTCTTTTGAGGTCCATACTGTCAGACTCTACATCCCCTTCTCCATGCGACTGGCAGTGGTGTATCGTCCTCTCTGGCCCTTGTCATCAGTTCCTGGATCAATTTACCACCTGGCTTCCACATTTTCTTTTCTGTGACATCCCCACCCTCATCATGGGTGATTTCAACATCCCCATTGCTCTTCCCCTCTCCCCATCTGCTTCTTACCTTTTATCTCTAACCTCCTCTTTCGGCCTCTTGCAGCATACTAACTCCCCCACGCATGAAGACTGAAACTCCCTCGACTTAGTTTTCTCCCGGCTTTGCTCAGTGGATGATTTCACAAATTCCCCTCTCCCGCTCTCTGACCACAAGTTTCTTTCATTCTCTATCAAGAACTGCCATCCCGCTCAGGTCACCCCAACTTTCCACACATATAGAAACATACAAGCCATTAACACCCAGAAACTTATGAAGAACTTGCAGTCATCGTTGGCCCCTATCTCCTCTCTCTCATGTCCAGATTCTGCACTGAAGCATTACAACAAAACCCTGCACAGTGCCCTGGATGAAATTGCACCTCCTATACATAGAACAATACGACACAGACGGCGACAACTGTGGCACACGCTGCAAACACGTTTCCTGCAGCGGTGCTCCGGGTGCGCCGAACGTCTGTGGAGAAAATCTAATCTATCCGAAGATTTCATACATTACAAGTTTATGCTTAAAACATACAACTCTGCTCTTCACCTCTCAAACAAACCTATTTCAACACCCTCATCAACTCACTATATAATAACCCCAAACGTCTCTTTGACACTTTTCACTCCCTACTGAACCCAAAAGTGCAGGCTCCAACCACGGATCTCCACGCTGACGATCTGGCCAATTATTTCAAAGAAAAAATTGACCACATCTGACAGGAAATTATCTCCCAATCCCTTCATACCATGCACTGTCCTCCCTCCCCCACTGCATCCAGCTCACTCTCTGATTTTGAACCAGTCACAGAAGAAGAAGTAATTATTATTATTATACATTTATATAGCACCATTTATTCCATGGCGCTTTACATATGAAAAGGGAAAATATAGACAGGTACAATAAACGTGTGCTAGACAAGGGACACACAAGTACAGAAGGAGAGAGGACCCTGCCCGCGAGGGCTCACAGTCTACAATCAGGCTCCTTGCATCTTCTCGCCCTACCACTTGCATCAGTGACCCCATTCCGTCACATCTCCTCCAGTCCCTTTCCCCTGCTGTCACCTCTCACCTAACAAAAATATTCAACCTCTCTCTCTCTTCCGGTATCTTTCCCTCTTTATTTAAACATGCCATCATACATCCATTACTTAAAAAATCATCCCTCGACCAAAACTGTGCCACTAACTATAGACCTGTCTCTAATCTTCCCTTCATCTCTAAACTCCTGGAATGCCTGGTCCACATCCGTCTTATCCGCTATCTCTCAGATAACTCTCTTCTCGACCCTCTTCAATCTAGTTTCCTCTCTTTACACTCTACTGAAACTGCCCTCACTAAAGTCTCTAATGATCTTCTAACAGCTAAATCTAATGGTCACTACTCCATGCTAATTCTCTTGGATCTCTCCGCAGCATTCGACACTGTGGACCATCAGCTCCTCCTCACTATGCTACACTCCATCGGCCTCAAGGACACCGTTCTCTCCTGGTTCTCCTATCTCTCTGACCGTTCCTTCACTGTATCTTTTGCTGGTTCCTCCTCCTCTCATCTTCCCCTTACTGTTGGGGTTCCTCAAGGATCAGTCCTAGGCCCCCTCCTCTTCTCTTTGTATACTGCCCCTATTGGACAATCAGTAGATTTTTTTTCCAGTACCATCTCTATGCTGATGACACCCAATTATACACTTCTTCACCCGTTATCACGCCTGCCTTTTTAGAAAACACCAGTGATTGTCTTACCGCTGTCTCTAACATCATGTCCTCCCTCTATCTAAAACTAAACCTGTCAAAAACTGAACTCGTGTTTCCTCCCTCTACTAACCTACCTTTGCCTGACATTGTCATCTCCGTGTGTGGTTCCACCATTACTCCCAAGCATTGTGCCCGCTGTCTTGGGGTCATACTTGATTCCAAGCTTTCATTCACCCCCCACATCCGATCACTGGCTCGCTCTTGTTATCTCCACCTCGAAAACATCTCTAGAATTCGACCTTTTCTTACTTTCGACTCTGCAAAAACCCTTACTGTTTCTCTTATTCATTCTCGTCTGGACTATTGTAACTCTCTACTAATCAGTCTCCCTCATACCAAACTCTCCCCTCTCCAATCTGTCTTGAATGCTGCAGCCAGGATCATATTCCTCACCAATCGTTATACCAATGCCTTTACCTTGTGTCAGTCACTACACTGGTTACCCATCCACTACAGAATCCAGTACAAACTTATTACCCTCACTCACAAAGCACTCCATGGCTAAGCACCACACTACATCTCCTCCCTTGTCTCAGCCTACCATCCTACCCGTGCCCTCCGTTCTGCTAATGACCTGAGGTTAGCATCCTCAATAATCAGAACCTCCCACTCTCGTCTCCAAGACTTTTCACGTGCTGCGCCAATTCTTTGGAATGCACTACAGAGGTTAATACGATTAATCCCCAATCCCCACAGTTTTAAGCGTGCCCTAAAAACGCACTTGTTCAGACTGGCATACCCCTCAACGCATTAAAATAATTATCCCTGTTGGCCCATTCAAAAAATTTTCTACCATAATCAGGTACCTCGTGTTATGTTCTCACCCGCTTTATGCATTTAATAGCCCTCTGTGTCTGTACTGTTACATACTTTGGCTGTTAATTGGTTCATGCAGAATTATATGAACACCCGATTCTTACACTATGGCTGGTCCGAACAATGAAAGCAATTGTTACCATCTATCTTTTGTGTCTCCCCTTTTTCCTCATAGATTGTAAGCTTGCGAGCAGGGCCCTCATTCCTCTTGGTATCTACTTTGATCTGTGTTTATTGTTATGCTATAATGTCTATTGTCTGTACAAGTCCCCTCTATAATGTAAAGTGCTGCGGAATATGTTGGCGCTATAGAAATAAAATTATTATTATTATAACACCTTCGCACGCTATCAGTGAGATTTATAATGGGTCTGATTAATTATTCTGTTCTGCTGAATGCACTTTGGCACACAGATCATCAGGATACTCTGCTGGCAGCTCCTTTAAAATTGCTGACCAATGATGATCCAAATGTGCTCACTGGGAGACAAGCCTGGTGACGCTGCAACTCATGGTAGCACATTTAAACCATGAAGGCTGCTCACAGTAGCATGAGCAACATGCAGCCATGTTGATAAACGACTCCCAGGCCGTACCACAGGTTCCTTGACCAAATCAATGTAACATTGAACTGTTAGTGTGCCTGGAATGAAGACTAGAGAGGTCAGGCTAAGATACATTATGCTACCCCACACCACAAGGCTATATTCACACGTTACATATTTGCTGCATTTTTTTAATGCAAATTAAAAGCTTCGTTATACAGTACCAGCAAAAAGTATGAGATGTCAGAAATCTTCTCATACACACATTGCTTTTTTTTTCCTGACTTAATTGGAAAACTGATGCGTTTTTGAAAACTGCAGCATGTCACTTCTTTGAGTGCTTTTGCAGCGTTTTTTCACCCATAGAAAGCAATGAGTAAGTGCAAAAATGCAGGTGTCAGGTTTTGCTGCGTTTTTGATGCAGAAAACTCAAGAACAGCAAGCAATAAACTGTATCGGCATTCACAAGAGACAAATGTATCTGAAAAACGCAGCAAAACCTACTTTTGTTAAGCACCATATTTTTCGGACTATAAGACGCATCGGACCATAAGACGCACCTACGTCTTAGAGGAGGAAATTATAAAAAAAAGTGAAGCAAACAACGTGGTCAATTCTGTACTAATATCCTCTATCCTGATATGCATGGCCCCCTCATCCTGATATGCATGGCCCCCTCATCCCTATCCTGGTATACATGGCCTCCCCATCCCCATCCTAGTATGCATGGCCTCCTCATCCCCATTTTGGTATGCATGGCCCCCTCATCCCTCTCCTGGTATGCATGCCCCCCTCATCCCTATCATTTTATGCATGGCCCACCTCAGAAAAACATTAACCCCTTCACCCCCAAGGGTGGTTTGCACGTTAATGACCAGGCCAATTTTTACAATTCTGACCACTGTCTCTTTATGAGGTTATAACTCTGGAACGCTTCAACGGATCTTCGCGATTCTGAGATTGTTTTCTCGTGACATATTGTACTTCATGTTAGTGGTAAAATTTCTTCGATATACCTTGCGTTTATTTTTGAAAAAAAACGCAAATATGGCGAAAATTTTGAAAATTTTGCAATTTTCAAACTTTGAATTTTTTTTCCCTTAAAACAGAGAAATATGTCACACAAAATAGTTAAGAAATAACATTTCTCACATGTCTACTTTACATCAGCACAATTTTGGAACCAAATTTTTTTTTGTTAGGAAATTATAAGGGTTAAAAGTTGACCACCTCATATTTGAAGTCACTTTGAGGGGTCTATATAGCAGAAAATACCCAGAAGTGACACCATTATAAAAACTGCACCCCTCAAGCTACTCAAAACTACATTCAAGAAGTTTAATAACCCTTCAGGTGCTTCACAGGAGCTGAAGCAACGTGGATGGAAAAAATTAATATTTAACTTTTTAGCCACAAAAATGATCCTTTACAAACTTTTTTTTATTTTCACAAGGGTAAAAGGAGAAAATGGGCAGATAAAGTTGTTTTGCAATTTCTCCTGAGTACGCCAATACCCCATATGTGGGGGAAAACCACTGTTTGGGCACACGGCAGAGCTCGTAAGGGAAGGAGCGCCGTTTGACTTTTTCAAACTAAAATTGGCTGGAGTTGAGATTGGACGCCATGTCGTGTTTGGAGAGCCCCTGATACGCATAAACAGTGGAAACCCCCACAAGTGACACCATTTTGGAAACTAGACCCCCTAAGGAACTTATCTAGATCTGTTGTGAGCACTTTGAACCCCAAAGTGTTTCACAAAAGTTTATAATGCCTGGGTGTGAAAAAAAACAACAATTTTCCACAAAAATGATTTTTTAGTCCCAAATTTTTGATTTTTCCCAAGGAAATTGGACCCCAAAAGTTGTTGTCCAATTTGTCCTGAGTACGCTGATACCCCATATGTGGGGGGAAACTGTTTGGGCGCACGGCAGGGCTTGGAAAGGAAGCAGTAACGTTTTGGAATGCAAACATTGATGGGGGTCATGTTCTGTTTGTAGTGACCCAGATGAGCCTAAACAGTGGAAACCCCCCACAAGTGACCCCATTTTGGAAGCTATACCCCCTAAGGAACTTATCTAGATCTTTGGTGAGCACTTTGAACCCCCAAGTGCTTCACACAAGTTTATAATGCCCGGGCATGAAAATAAAAAATCCTATTTTTTTCCCCACAAAAATGATCTCTTAGTCACTAATTTTTTATTTTCCCATAGGTAACAGGAGAAATTGGACCACAAAATTTGTTGTCCAATTTGTCCTGAGTACGCTGATACCCCATATGTGAGGGGGAACCACTGTTTGGGCGCATGGCAGAGCTCGGAATGGAAGGAGCACCATTTGACTTTTTCCAACCAAAATTGGCTGGAATTGAGATTGGACGCTATGTTGCATTTGGAGAGCCCCTGATGTGCCTAAACAGTGGAAACCCCCCACAAGTGACCCCATTTGGGAAACTAAACCCCATAAGGAACTTATCTAGATCTTTGGTGAGCAATTTGAACCCCCAAGTGCTTCACACAAGTTTATAACGTAGAGCCGTAAAATTAAATAATCATTTTTTCCACAAAATTGATCTTTTCACCCCAATTTTTATTTTCCCAAGGGAAACAAGACTCCAAAAGTTATTGTGCAATTTGTCCTGAGTGCGCTGATACCCCATATATGGGAGAAAACCACTGTTTGGGTGCATGGCAGAGTTTGAAAGGGAAGGAGCGCCGTTTGACTTTTTCAATGCTGAATTGGCTGGATGCCATGTCGTGTTTGGAGAGCTCCTGATCTGCCTAAACAGTGGAAACCCCCCACAAATGACACCATTTTGGAAACTAGACCCCTCAAGGAACTTATCTAGATGTGTGGTGAGCACTTTGAACCCCAAAGTGCTTCACAGAAGTTTATAACGTACAGCCGTAAAATAAAAAATCTTTTTTTTTTTTTTTGCAAAAATGATTTTTTCGCCCCCAATATTTTATTTTCACAAGGGTAACAGGAGAAATTGGACCCCAAAAGTTGTTGTCCAATTTGTCCTGAGTACGCTGATACCCAATATGTGGGAATAAACTACTGTATGGGCGCACATCGGGGCTCGGAAGGGAAGTAGTGACGTTTTGGATTGCAGACTTTGATGGAATGGTCTGGGGGCGTCATGTCGCATTTGGAGAGCCCCTGATGCGCCTAAACAGTGGAAACCCCCCACAAGTGACCCCATTTTGGAAAATAGACCCCACAAGGAACTTAAATAGATGTGTGGTGAGCACTTTGAACCCCGAAGTGCTTCACAGAAGTTTATAACGTACAGCCGTAAAAATAAAAAATCATTTTTTTTTTTACAAAAATGATTTTGTCGCCCCCAGTTTTTTATTTTCCCAAGGGTAACAGGAGAAATAGGCCCAAAATTGTACAATAACTCTTGTGGTCCAGAGTACGCTGATACCCCATATGCGGGGGTAAACTACTGTTTGGGCGCATGGCAGAGCTCAGAAGTGAAGGAGCACCGTTTGACTTTTTCAACGCAGAATTGGCTGGAATTGAGATCAGATGCCATGTCACATTTGGAGAGCCCCTGATGTGCCTAAACAGCAGAAACCCCCCAATTCTAACTCCAACCCTAACCCCAACACACCCCTAACCCTAGTCCCAACCCTAACCACAAACCTAACCCTAACACACCCCTAACCGTAATCCCAACCCTAATCCTAACGTTAGCGCCAACCCTAACCCTAACTTTAGCCGCAACCCTAACCCTAACGAGAAAATGGAAATAAATACATTTTTTTAATTTTATTATTTTTCCCTAACTAAGGGGGTGATAAAGGGGGTTTGATTTACTATTTATAGCGGGTTTTTTATGATTGGCAGCTGTCACGCTAAAAGACGCTTTTTATTGCAAAAAATAGTTTTTTGCATCACCACATTTTGAGAGCTATAATTTTTGCATATTTTGGCCCACAGAGTCATGTGAGGTCTTATTTTTTGCGGTACGAGTTGACGTTTCTTTGGTACCATTTTTGAGCATGTGACATTTTTTGATCGCTTTTTATTTCGATTTTTGGGTGGTTAGAATGAACAAAAATCAGCAATTCATGAATTTCTTTTGGGGGAGGCGTTTATACCGTTCCGCGTGTGGTAAAATTGATAAAGCAGTTTTATTCTTCGGGTCAGTACGATTACGGTGATACCTAATTTATATCATTTTTTTTATGTTTTGGCGCTTTTATAGAATGAATACAATTTTATATAAAAAATTATTATTTTTGCATCGCTTTATTCTGTGAGCTATAACTTTTTTATTTTTTCACTGATGATTCTGTATGACGGCTCTTTTTTTGCGGGACAAGATGACGTTTTCAGCGGTACCATGTTTATTTATATCGGTCTTTTTGATCGCGTGTTATTCCACTTTTTGTTCGGCGGTATGATGATAAAGCATTGATTTTTTTTGCTTCGTTTTTTTTTTAAGAGGTTCACTAAAGGGGTTAACTAGTGGGACAGTTTTATAGGGGGGTCGTTACGGACGTGGCGATACCAAATATGTGTACTTTTATTGTTTTGTTTTTTTTATTTACAGGAAAAAATGAATTTATTGGGGAATATATTTTTTTTTTTTTATGATTTTTTTTACCACTTTTTATTTTTATTTTTTTACTTTTTTACTTTGTCCCAGGGTGGGACATCACAGTATTTTAGCAAATCGCTGGTGTGACAGTGTGCACAGCACTCTGTCACACCAGCAATCGCTCTGGCATCACTGCAGGCTTCCCCAGCGCCTGCTCTCAGTAGGCACTGAGGAAGCCGCCTCCCTGCAGGACCCCGGCTCCATCTTGGATCCGGGGACCTGGAGGGAGGACGGACCCTCGGAACAGCGCGACACATCGCGCTGCTCTGAGGGTCTCAGGGGAGCGCACAGGGAGCCCTCTCCCTGCTCGATCCTCCCCTGTGCCCCCGGTACACCGCGATCATGTTTGATCGCGGTGTGCCAGGGGTTAATGTGCCGGGAGCGGTCCGTGACCGCTCCTGACACACAGTCACGGGTGTCAGCTGTGACAATCAGCTGACACCCGGCGGCGATCAGCTGCGCTCCCCCCGGGAGCGCAGCTGATCGCCCATGACGTACTATTCCATCCATGGGAACTAGGTCCAGGGTCACATGGACGGAATAGTACGTCTGATGGAATAAAAGGGTTAAAAAAATAAACCTTCCTACTTACTTTCCCTGTGCTCCCTCGCAGCATCTTTTTCCGATGCCATCAGCTGATTTATGTTTGTAAGCAGCGCATGTCTCAGCGCATTCTCTAGTGGCCGTAAATGGTACTGCAAGGTATCTTCCATGCAAGTAAATGGCAGAGAACTTGCAGCACCAATTAGACAATATTGATAAATATTAATACCAACAAGAAGCTGAGCATATAGCAATAAATATTCACTGAGATGCACCTGAGAACTTATAATACCAGCCAAAAGAAAATGCAATAAAGTCTCATAAACTAAATCTTTTCTATTATTTCAAACACTGTTTTTCGGTGATTACTTTGTACCTCTGTTCATACTGCACCCACACACACAAATGATACACCATTTGAAAGGTAAACTTGCCCCTTCAGCAAGAAAATAGCCAAACAAACTACACATCCATGATTTGATCACAATATACAGTTTAAGCATTAATTTTCACTACCACAAAGCTGCTTACAGACATCACAAATTCAAACATTTGCCTTGGGGGCTTTCCAGCTTGCCAAACTGCTTGTCCAGCCTATTTTAGCCAAATTGGAGGAATGTGCACTTCACTGCAGGTGAGTCACATATGCAAACACATTTGTAAACATGCACTGCTTTTTCGCTAATTACTTCGCTACACACACACAAATGATACACCATTTGAAAGGTAAACTTGTTCCCTTCAGCAAGAAAAGAGCCAAATAAACCACACATTCATGATTTTATCACTATATACAGTTTAAACATTTATTTTCATAAACCTACAGAAAGAAACAATTACCTGCAGGTGGCACCTCAACCGGAAGACATTTTTTGGCCTCTACTTATCAAACCAATTAATTGTATTACTAAGCTACATATAAAAATACCTGTTTGTGTTCATCATCTCATGAAATACATTTACATTTGACCAGCTTGCTTTTTCTGAAATTGCCTGCGCCCCCGACGACTAATGTGTGAAAATTTTGCACGGGCCAAGCTAGTCTTTTATTAAACAGAATAAAATATGTGGAGTCGGGAAGGATTATTTTTCCCCAATGTGAAGCTTACTGTTTGCCACTTGGTTTTTTTTTTTGCCTTCCTCTGGATCAACATGTTAGGGCAGGTTAGGATAGGATATGGGTTGAACTAGATGGACTTAAAGTCTTCCTTCAACCTTAATAACTATGTTTCAATAAATTAATCGCAACCAATAGTTAAAGGACAGAATACCCCAATGGAGGACCACAAAATGCAATGTGTGATACAAGTAATAAAAGATGTTAATTATATAGTGTGTATCGCAATGCCTATAGAGAATGTCCTTGTGCACATGCATTTTGTTGTCGTCATTACCTGATGAAGGTCCTGTCCGGAGCTGAAAACCAGTTTGTGATTTTGATCCTGAATAATAGGTGCTTATTTTAATTACTGAATCCTCACTAATGTAATTGGCAGCACACTAACATAACCTTTAGATTTTTATTGTTCCCGGTTTCCTTTGATGTAGCATGGATACTGTCTGGTGCTGCGCCTCACTGCTTACTTTCCAAGTGCTACAGTCTCACACCACTGGAAGTAACAAGCCATTTTAGCGCAACCATCCCCACCTAATTATTTTCTTTGGTTGATATTATTAGTATTGATAAATATGCCCCAATTTATGGCGCTGTGCCACATTCAATCAGCTGACCATTGTGGGTTCTAGGAATCAGATCCACACAGATGTGTATTGATGATTTATCCTAGCGAGAGATCATCAATATAAGGCTGGGATCACACATGCGACGAAAACGTCGGACGCTCGCATGTGAAATCCCAGCTCTGGCGCCGGCACTCGGGAGTGGAGTGCGCGGCTGCATATAAATACATGCAGCCGCGCACTCCACTCCCGAGTGCCGGCGCCAAAGCTGGATTTCACATGCGAGTGTCGGACGTTTTCGTCGCATGTGTGATCCCGGCCTTAAACTCATGGTGAGCCATTAGAATTTTAGTTGTATGGAAATATTGAACTTCTAAAGCTGCCATTCTCTGCTCTGGGTGGTGTTGTAATGTTGACTGTTCATAGTCTCACTGCCTTGATTGATGTCCCATTTGGTACAACACTGACTTTAAATTGGACATCAATTGAGGCAAAGCAGGTAAGCTAACACTGAGAAGACTAACTAGTTATTGCAGAAGCATGGCAATCACTATCACAAATCACTTAATGACAGTTTTAGAACTTTAAATATCTTAATGCTATGTGACAGGGTCACAGGTGCCGTACATGAGGGGAGATATGTGTCACAAAGGTTGCTTTCTTGTGTGAAGTAAAAGCCGTAAGTGTTTTTACCAGCATGATATGTTTTGAGAGCAATCCAGTCGCTGTAGGGGCATGGTTTTTATGGTGGGTAGGTCAGAGATGGGTGGGACATCTACCCACAATATCTCCACCTCCAGGGTGTGGCTGGAGGGAGTTAAATGTCCAGCTGTTTTTTTTTTTCGGTCTGTGTGTGTGGAGGAAAAGAAGCCTCCTGACTGCTAGCTCCTGCTAGAGCTGCCATAGGTGTTGTCCCAGAGAAACTGGGCAGGATTGTGTATAAACTTTTTATTTTCATTTGAGATGGATAGGCTGTTTTTTTTGTTACCAGTTTGAGTTGTTATTTTATGATACAATAAACCACCCAGAGACTTTAACCACACGTGTGCTTGTGTCTACCTTGAGGAGCAGCTAAGTGAGCCAACCTTTCACACCTACTAAAATCACCAGTTTCAACAAGAATCTCTGCAAGGATGTTCAGGAACCTTATGCATCTTGCTGAGATTTAATAACAACATTTTGGTAACAGACTCCTTTTAAGGCCGGGATCACACATGCGAGGAATACGACAGAGTCTCGCATGTTAATAGCCAGCACTGCTGCCGGCCTCGGGAGTGGAATGTGCAGCCGCATAGCAATATATGGAGCCGCACGCTCCGCTCACGAGGCTGGTAGCAGTGCCGGTTATTAACATTCATACAGACTGCAGATAGGATCGGTTCTGAGAAGACTTAAGCTAAGAGCTCTTTTGTTGTTTCTCCTCACCTTGCTTATAGTTTATCTCCTAGACCTTTGTGTTCCCTCTGTGTTTTAATGTTGTATGCAAGACAGTATTTACTTTATCCCCTGTCTGTCTCGTTTGTCTATACTGTTTGTTAACCTTTACCTGTCCATTCCCTATGGTGGTAATCAGGGTCCTTCTAAGGACTAGATTACAGTGGTCAGGGATTTATAGGAGACAGGGTTTACGCTGGTGGCCTGGACCTCTGTACCATTAACAGTACCTCCAGGTAGAGGGACTAGTCAGGACCCCAGTTTAGGGTCAGCATAGACCCCGGTCCACCTCTAGCCAGAGACAGCGTGAAAAGGATTCAGTATTGACCCACAGGATATTATGTCAGGTAATACTATGCTATATATACATGTTAATGTTACCTATTTATATGTTATATAGAATGTTGTCCCACTTAATAGATTACTGACATTATATATTTATACATCTGCTAGACAGCGTGACAAGTACCCACACTTGTCTTCCCTTCTTTTGAGGTCCATACTGTCAGACTCTACATCCCCTTCTCCATGCGACTGGCAGTGGTGTATCGTCCTCTCGGCCCTTGTCATCAGTTCCTGGATCAATTTACCACCTGGCTTCCACATTTTCTTTTCTGTGACATCCCCACCCTCATCATGGGTGATTTCAACATCCCCATTGCTCTTCCCCTCTCCCCATCTGCTTCTTACCTTTTATCTCTAACCTCCTCTTTCGGCCTCTTGCAGCATACTAACTCCCCCACGCATGAAGACTGAAACTCCCTCGACTTAGTTTTCTCCCGGCTTTGCTCAGTGGATGATTTCACAAATTCCCCTCTCCCGCTCTCTGACCACAAGTTTCTTTCATTCTCTATCAAGAACTGCCATCCCGCTCAGGTCACCCCAACTTTCCACACATATAGAAACATACAAGCCATTAACACCCAGAAACTTATGAAGAACTTGCAGTCATCGTTGGCCCCTATCTCCTCTCTCTCATGTCCAGATTCTGCACTGAAGCATTACAACAAAACCCTGCACAGTGCCCTGGATGAAATTGCACCTCCTATACATAGAACAATACGACACAGACGGCGACAACTGTGGCACACGCTGCAAACACGTTTCCTGCAGCGGTGCTCCGGGTGCGCCGAACGTCTGTGGAGAAAATCTAATCTATCCGAAGATTTCATACATTACAAGTTTATGCTTAAAACATACAACTCTGCTCTTCACCTCTCAAACAAACCTATTTCAACACCCTCATCAACTCACTATATAATAACCCCAAACGTCTCTTTGACACTTTTCACTCCCTACTGAACCCAAAAGTGCAGGCTCCAACCACGGATCTCCACGCTGACGATCTGGCCAATTATTTCAAAGAAAAAATTGACCACATCTGACAGGAAATTATCTCCCAATCCCTTCATACCATGCACTGTCCTCCCTCCCCCACTGCATCCAGCTCACTCTCTGATTTTGAACCAGTCACAGAAGAAGAAGTAATTATTATTATTATACATTTATATAGCACCATTTATTCCATGGCGCTTTACATATGAAAAGGGAAAATATAGACAGGTACAATAAACGTGTGCTAGACAAGGGACACACAAGTACAGAAGGAGAGAGGACCCTGCCCGCGAGGGCTCACAGTCTACAATCAGGCTCCTTGCATCTTCTCGCCCTACCACTTGCATCAGTGACCCCATTCCGTCACATCTCCTCCAGTCCCTTTCCCCTGCTGTCACCTCTCACCTAACAAAAATATTCAACCTCTCTCTCTCTTCCGGTATCTTTCCCTCTTTATTTAAACATGCCATCATACATCCATTACTTAAAAAATCATCCCTCGACCAAAACTGTGCCACTAACTATAGACCTGTCTCTAATCTTCCCTTCATCTCTAAACTCCTGGAATGCCTGGTCCACATCCGTCTTATCCGCTATCTCTCAGATAACTCTCTTCTCGACCCTCTTCAATCTAGTTTCCTCTCTTTACACTCTACTGAAACTGCCCTCACTAAAGTCTCTAATGATCTTCTAACAGCTAAATCTAATGGTCACTACTCCATGCTAATTCTCTTGGATCTCTCCGCAGCATTCGACACTGTGGACCATCAGCTCCTCCTCACTATGCTACACTCCATCGGCCTCAAGGACACCGTTCTCTCCTGGTTCTCCTATCTCTCTGACCGTTCCTTCACTGTATCTTTTGCTGGTTCCTCCTCCTCTCATCTTCCCCTTACTGTTGGGGTTCCTCAAGGATCAGTCCTAGGCCCCCTCCTCTTCTCTTTGTATACTGCCCCTATTGGACAATCAGTAGATTTTTTTTCCAGTACCATCTCTATGCTGATGACACCCAATTATACACTTCTTCACCCGTTATCACGCCTGCCTTTTTAGAAAACACCAGTGATTGTCTTACCGCTGTCTCTAACATCATGTCCTCCCTCTATCTAAAACTAAACCTGTCAAAAACTGAACTCGTGTTTCCTCCCTCTACTAACCTACCTTTGCCTGACATTGTCATCTCCGTGTGTGGTTCCACCATTACTCCCAAGCATTGTGCCCGCTGTCTTGGGGTCATACTTGATTCCAAGCTTTCATTCACCCCCCCACATCCGATCACTGGCTCGCTCTTGTTATCTCCACCTCGAAAACATCTCTAGAATTCGACCTTTTCTTACTTTCGACTCTGCAAAAACCCTTACTGTTTCTCTTATTCATTCTCGTCTGGACTATTGTAACTCTCTACTAATCAGTCTCCCTCATACCAAACTCTCCCCTCTCCAATCTGTCTTGAATGCTGCAGCCAGGATCATATTCCTCACCAATCGTTATACCAATGCCTTTACCTTGTGTCAGTCACTACACTGGTTACCCATCCACTACAGAATCCAGTACAAACTTATTACCCTCACTCACAAAGCACTCCATGGCTAAGCACCACACTACATCTCCTCCCTTGTCTCAGCCTACCATCCTACCCGTGCCCTCCGTTCTGCTAATGACCTGAGGTTAGCATCCTCAATAATCAGAACCTCCCACTCTCGTCTCCAAGACTTTTCACGTGCTGCGCCAATTCTTTGGAATGCACTACAGAGGTTAATACGATTAATCCCCAATCCCCACAGTTTTAAGCGTGCCCTAAAAACGCACTTGTTCAGACTGGCATACCCCTCAACGCATTAAAATAATTATCCCTGTTGGCCCATTCAAAAAATTTTCTACCATAATCAGGTACCTCGTGTTATGTTCTCACCCGCTTTATGCATTTAATAGCCCTCTGTGTCTGTACTGTTACATACTTTGGCTGTTAATTGGTTCATGCAGAATTATATGAACACCCGATTCTTACACTATGGCTGGTCCGAACAATGAAAGCAATTGTTACCATCTATCTTTTGTGTCTCCCCTTTTTCCTCATAGATTGTAAGCTTGCGAGCAGGGCCCTCATTCCTCTTGGTATCTACTTTGATCTGTGTTTATTGTTATGCTATAATGTCTATTGTCTGTACAAGTCCCCTCTATAATGTAAAGTGCTGCGGAATATGTTGGCGCTATAGAAATAAAATTATTATTATTATAACACCTTCGCACGCTATCAGTGAGATTTATAATGGGTCTGATTAATTATTCTGTTCTGCTGAATGCACTTTGGCACACAGATCATCAGGATACTCTGCTGGCAGCTCCTTTAAAATTGCTGACCAATGATGATCCAAATGTGCTCACTGGGAGACAAGCCTGGTGACGCTGCAACTCATGGTAGCACATTTAAACCATGAAGGCTGCTCACAGTAGCATGAGCAACATGCAGCCATGTTGATAAACGACTCCCAGGCCGTACCACAGGTTCCTTGACCAAATCAATGTAACATTGAACTGTTAGTGTGCCTGGAATGAAGACTAGAGAGGTCAGGCTAAGATACATTATGCTACCCCACACCACAAGGCTATATTCACACGTTACATATTTGCTGCATTTTTTTAATGCAAATTAAAAGCTTCGTTATACAGTACCAGCAAAAAGTATGAGATGTCAGAAATCTTCTCATACACACATTGCTTTTTTTTTCCTGACTTAATTGGAAAACTGATGCGTTTTTGAAAACTGCAGCATGTCACTTCTTTGAGTGCTTTTGCAGCGTTTTTTCACCCATAGAAAGCAATGAGTAAGTGCAAAAATGCAGGTGTCAGGTTTTGCTGCGTTTTTGATGCAGAAAACTCAAGAACAGCAAGCAATAAACTGTATCGGCATTCACAAGAGACAAATGTATCTGAAAAACGCAGCAAAACCTACTTTTGTTAAGCACCATATTTTTCGGACTATAAGACGCATCGGACCATAAGACGCACCTACGTCTTAGAGGAGGAAATTATAAAAAAAAGTGAAGCAAACAACGTGGTCAATTCTGTACTAATATCCTCTATCCTGATATGCATGGCCCCCTCATCCTGATATGCATGGCCCCCTCATCCCTATCCTGGTATACATGGCCTCCCATCCCCATCCTAGTATGCATGGCCTCCTCATCCCCATTTTGGTATGCATGGCCCCCTCATCCCTCTCCTGGTATGCATGCCCCCCTCATCCCTATCATTTTATGCATGGCCCACCTCAGAAAAACATTAACCCCTTCACCCCAAGGGTGGTTTGCACGTTAATGACCAGGCCAATTTTTACAATTCTGACCACTGTCTCTTTATGAGGTTATAACTCTGGAACGCTTCAACGGATCTTCGCGATTCTGAGATTGTTTTCTCGTGACATATTGTACTTCATGTTAGTGGTAAAATTTCTTCGATATACCTTGCGTTTATTTTTGAAAAAAAACGCAAATATGGCGAAAATTTTGAAAATTTTGCAATTTTCAAACTTTGAATTTTTTTTCCCTTAAAACAGAGAAATATGTCACACAAAATAGTTAAGAAATAACATTTCTCACATGTCTACTTTACATCAGCACAATTTTGGAACCCAAATTTTTTTTTGTTAGGAAATTATAAGGGTTAAAAGTTGACCACCTCATATTTGAAGTCACTTTGAGGGGTCTATATAGCAGAAAATACCCAGAAGTGACACCATTATAAAAACTGCACCCCTCAAGCTACTCAAAACTACATTCAAGAAGTTTAATAACCCTTCAGGTGCTTCACAGGAGCTGAAGCAACGTGGATGGAAAAAATTAATATTTAACTTTTTAGCCACAAAAATGATCCTTTACAAACTTTTTTTTATTTTCACAAGGGTAAAAGGAGAAAATGGGCAGATAAAGTTGTTTTGCAATTTCTCCTGAGTACGCCAATACCCCATATGTGGGGGAAAACCACTGTTTGGGCACACGGCAGAGCTCGTAAGGGAAGGAGCGCCGTTTGACTTTTTCAAACTAAAATTGGCTGGAGTTGAGATTGGACGCCATGTCGTGTTTGGAGAGCCCCTGATACGCATAAACAGTGGAAACCCCCCACAAGTGACACCATTTTGGAAACTAGACCCCCTAAGGAACTTATCTAGATCTGTTGTGAGCACTTTGAACCCCAAAGTGTTTCACAAAAGTTTATAATGCCTGGGTGTGAAAAAAAAACAACAATTTTCCACAAAAATGATTTTTTAGTCCCAAATTTTTGATTTTTCCCAAGGAAATTGGACCCCAAAAGTTGTTGTCCAATTTGTCCTGAGTACGCTGATACCCCATATGTGGGGGAAACTGTTTGGGCGCACGGCAGGGCTTGGAAAGGAAGCAGTAACGTTTTGGAATGCAAACATTGATGGGGTCATGTTCTGTTTGTAGTGACCCAGATGAGCCTAAACAGTGGAAACCCCCCACAAGTGACCCCATTTTGGAAGCTATACCCCCTAAGGAACTTATCTAGATCTTTGGTGAGCACTTTGAACCCCCAAGTGCTTCACACAAGTTTATAATGCCCGGGCATGAAAATAAAAAATCCTATTTTTTTCCCCACAAAAATGATCTCTTAGTCACTAATTTTTTATTTTCCCATAGGTAACAGGAGAAATTGGACCACAAAATTTGTTGTCCAATTTGTCCTGAGTACGCTGATACCCCATATGTGAGGGGGAACCACTGTTTGGGCGCATGGCAGAGCTCGGAATGGAAGGAGCACCATTTGACTTTTTCCAACCAAAATTGGCTGGAATTGAGATTGGACGCTATGTTGCATTTGGAGAGCCCCTGATGTGCCTAAACAGTGGAAACCCCCCACAAGTGACCCCATTTGGGAAACTAAACCCCATAAGGAACTTATCTAGATCTTTGGTGAGCAATTTGAACCCCCAAGTGCTTCACACAAGTTTATAACGTAGAGCCGTAAAATTAAATAATCATTTTTTCCACAAAATTGATCTTTTCACCCCAATTTTTATTTTCCCAAGGGAAACAAGACTCCAAAAGTTATTGTGCAATTTGTCCTGAGTGCGCTGATACCCCATATATGGGAGAAAACCACTGTTTGGGTGCATGGCAGAGTTTGAAAGGGAAGGAGCGCCGTTTGACTTTTTCAATGCTGAATTGGCTGGATGCCATGTCGTGTTTGGAGAGCTCCTGATCTGCCTAAACAGTGGAAACCCCCCACAAATGACACCATTTTGGAAACTAGACCCCTCAAGGAACTTATCTAGATGTGTGGTGAGCACTTTGAACCCCAAAGTGCTTCACAGAAGTTTATAACGTACAGCCGTAAAATAAAAAATCTTTTTTTTTTTTTTGCAAAAATGATTTTTTCGCCCCCAATATTTTATTTTCACAAGGGTAACAGGAGAAATTGGACCCCAAAAGTTGTTGTCCAATTTGTCCTGAGTACGCTGATACCCAATATGTGGGAATAAACTACTGTATGGGCGCACATCGGGGCTCGGAAGGGAAGTAGTGACGTTTTGGATTGCAGACTTTGATGGAATGGTCTGGGGGCGTCATGTCGCATTTGGAGAGCCCCTGATGCGCCTAAACAGTGGAAACCCCCCACAAGTGACCCCATTTTGGAAAATAGACCCCACAAGGAACTTAAATAGATGTGTGGTGAGCACTTTGAACCCCGAAGTGCTTCACAGAAGTTTATAACGTACAGCCGTAAAAATAAAAAATCATTTTTTTTTTTACAAAAATGATTTTGTCGCCCCCAGTTTTTTATTTTCCCAAGGGTAACAGGAGAAATAGGCCAAATTGTACAATAACTCTTGTGGTCCAGAGTACGCTGATACCCCATATGCGGGGGTAAACTACTGTTTGGGCGCATGGCAGAGCTCAGAAGTGAAGGAGCACCGTTTGACTTTTTCAACGCAGAATTGGCTGGAATTGAGATCAGATGCCATGTCACATTTGGAGAGCCCCTGATGTGCCTAAACAGCAGAAACCCCCCAATTCTAACTCCAACCCTAACCCCAACACACCCTAACCCTAGTCCCAACCCTAACCACAAACCTAACCCTAACACACCCCTAACCGTAATCCCAACCCTAATCCTAACGTTAGCGCCAACCCTAACCCTAACTTTAGCCGCAACCCTAACCCTAACGAGAAAATGGAAATAAATACATTTTTTTAATTTTATTATTTTTCCCTAACTAAGGGGGTGATAAAGGGGGGTTTGATTTACTATTTATAGCGGGTTTTTATGATTGGCAGCTGTCACGCTAAAAGACGCTTTTTATTGCAAAAAATAGTTTTTTGCATCACCACATTTTGAGAGCTATAATTTTTGCATATTTTGGCCCACAGAGTCATGTGAGGTCTTATTTTTTGCGGTACGAGTTGACGTTTCTTTGGTACCATTTTTGAGCATGTGACATTTTTTGATCGCTTTTTATTTCGATTTTTGGGTGGTTAGAATGAACAAAAATCAGCAATTCATGAATTTCTTTTGGGGGAGGCGTTTATACCGTTCCGCGTGTGGTAAAATTGATAAAGCAGTTTTATTCTTCGGGTCAGTACGATTACGGTGATACCTAATTTATATCATTTTTTTTATGTTTTGGCGCTTTTATAGAATGAATACAATTTTATATAAAAAATTATTATTTTTGCATCGCTTTATTCTGTGAGCTATAACTTTTTATTTTTTCACTGATGATGCTGTATGACGGCTCTTTTTTTGCGGGACAAGATGACGTTTTCAGCGGTACCATGTTTATTTATATCAGTCTTTTTGATCGCGTGTTATTCCACTTTTTGTTCGGCGGTATGATGATAAAGCATTGATTTTTTTTGCTTCGTTTTTTTTTTTAAGAGGTTCACTAAAGGGGTTAACTAGTGGGACAGTTTTATAGGGGGGGTCGTTACGGACGTGGCGATACCAAATATGTGTACTTTTATTGTTTTGTTTTTTTTATTTACAGGAAAAAATGAATTTATTGGGGAATATATTTTTTTTTTTTTTATGATTTTTTTTACCACTTTTTATTTTTATTTTTTTACTTTTTTACTTTGTCCCAGGGTGGGACATCACAGTATTTTAGCAAATCGCTGGTGTGACAGTGTGCACAGCACTCTGTCACACCAGCAATCGCTCTGGCATCACTGCAGGCTTCCCCAGCGCCTGCTCTCAGTAGGCACTGAGGAAGCCGCCTCCCTGCAGGACCCCGGCGCCATCTTGGATCCGGGGACCTGGAGGGAGGACGGACCCTCGGAACAGCGCGACACATCGCGCTGCTCTGAGGGTCTCAGGGGAGCGCACAGGGAGCCCTCTCCCTGCTCGATCCTCCCCTGTGCCCCCGGTACACCGCGATCATGTTTGATCGCGGTGTGCCAGGGGTTAATGTGCCGGGAGCGGTCCGTGACCGCTCCTGACACACAGTCACGGGTGTCAGCTGTGACAATCAGCTGACACCCGGCGGCGATCAGCTGCGCTCCCCCCGGGAGCGCAGCTGATCGCCCATGACGTACTATTCCATCCATGGGAACTAGGTCCAGGGTCACATGGACGGAATAGTACGTCTGATGGAATAAAAGGGTTAAAAAAATAAACCTTCCTACTTACTTTCCCTGTGCTCCCTCGCAGCATCTTTTTCCGATGCCATCAGCTGATTTATGTTTGTAAGCAGCGCATGTCTCAGCGCATTCTCTAGTGGCCGTAAATGGTACTGCAAGGTATCTTCCATGCAAGTAAATGGCAGAGAACTTGCAGCACCAATTAGACAATATTGATAAATATTAATACCAACAAGAAGCTGAGCATATAGCAATAAATATTCACTGAGATGCACCTGAGAACTTATAATACCAGCCAAAAGAAAATGCAATAAAGTCTCATAAACTAAATCTTTTCTATTATTTCAAACACTGTTTTTCGGTGATTACTTTGTACCTCTGTTCATACTGCACCCACACACACAAATGATACACCATTTGAAAGGTAAACTTGCCCCCTTCAGCAAGAAAATAGCCAAACAAACTACACATCCATGATTTGATCACAATATACAGTTTAAGCATTAATTTTCACTACCACAAAGCTGCTTACAGACATCACAAATTCAAACATTTGCCTTGGGGGCTTTCCAGCTTGCCAAACTGCTTGTCCAGCCTATTTTAGCCAAATTGGAGGAATGTGCACTTCACTGCAGGTGAGTCACATATGCAAACACATTTGTAAACATGCACTGCTTTTTCGCTAATTACTTCGCTACACACACACAAATGATACACCATTTGAAAGGTAAACTTGTTCCCTTCAGCAAGAAAAGAGCCAAATAAACCACACATTCATGATTTTATCACTATATACAGTTTAAACATTTATTTTCATAAACCTACAGAAAGAAACAATTACCTGCAGGTGGCACCTCAACCGGAAGACATTTTTTGGCCTCTACTTATCAAACCAATTAATTGTATTACTAAGCTACATATAAAAATACCTGTTTGTGTTCATCATCTCATGAAATACATTTACATTTGACCAGCTTGCTTTTTCTGAAATTGCCTGCGCCCCCGACGACTAATGTGTGAAAATTTTGCACGGGCCAAGCTAGTCTTTTATTAAACAGAATAAAATATGTGGAGTCGGGAAGGATTATTTTTCCCCAATGTGAAGCTTACTGTTTGCCACTTGGTTTTTTTTTTTGCCTTCCTCTGGATCAACATGTTAGGGCAGGTTAGGATAGGATATGGGTTGAACTAGATGGACTTAAAGTCTTCCTTCAACCTTAATAACTATGTTTCAATAAATTAATCGCAACCAATAGTTAAAGGACAGAATACCCCAATGGAGGACCACAAAATGCAATGTGTGATACAAGTAATAAAAGATGTTAATTATATAGTGTGTATCGCAATGCCTATAGAGAATGTCCTTGTGCACATGCATTTTGTTGTCGTCATTACCTGATGAAGGGTCCTGTCCGGAGCTGAAAACCAGTTTGTGATTTTGATCCTGAATAATAGGTGCTTATTTTAATTACTGAATCCTCACTAATGTAATTGGCAGCACACTAACATAACCTTTAGATTTTTATTGTTCCCGGTTTCCTTTGGTGTAGCATGGATACTGTCTGGTGCTGCGCCTCACTGCTTACTTTCCAAGTGCTACAGTCTCACACCACTGGAAGTAACAAGCCATTTTAGCGCAACCATCCCCACCTAATTATTTTCTTTGGTTGATATTATTAGTATTGATAAATATGCCCCAATTTATGGCGCTGTGCCACATTCAATCAGCTGACCATTGTGGGTTCTAGGAATCAGATCCACACAGATGTGTATTGATGATTTATCCTAGCGAGAGATCATCAATATAAGGCTGGGATCACACATGCGACGAAAACGTCGGACGCTCGCATGTGAAATCCCAGCTCTGGCGCCGGCACTCGGGAGTGGAGTGCGCGGCTGCATATAAATACATGCAGCCGCGCACTCCACTCCCGAGTGCCGGCGCCAAAGCTGGGATTTCACATGCGAGTGTCGGACGTTTTCGTCGCATGTGTGATCCCGGCCTTAAACTCATGGTGAGCCATTAGAATTTT
>JARQOD010000004.1:224013083-224103103 GCA_033576555.1 Oophaga sylvatica
TTTTTACAAGAATTTACACATTTAATTAACCCCTACATGTATGAAATTTTGCACACATACACTCATGTAATTGTTAGTGAAAACCATATGTCAAACTACATGAAATGACATGGTTAACTGTATATAAACCTTCGGCCTGGGACAGCTCATAGAATCCCACGGTTTGCAGTATCATCTCTATGCCGATGACACGCGGATCTACCTATCTGGACCTGACCTCACCTCCTTACTGACAAAAATCCCACACTGTCTGTCCGCTATTTCAGCTTTCTTTTCTGCTCGCTTTCTAAAACTGAACATGGACAAAACAAAATTCATCATCTTCCCCCCATCTCACTCTACGCCTCAACCAGACCTGTCCCTCAATGTCAACGGCTGCTCACTTTCCCCGTCCCGCATGCTCGGTGCCTCGGGGTGATCCTCGACTCTGCCCTCTCTTTCAAGCCACATATCCAAACCCTAGCCTCCTCCTGCCGTCTCAAACTCAAAAATATTTCCCGGATCCGTGCATTCCTTGACCACGATACCACAAAAATACTAGTGCATGCCCTTATCATCTCCCGCCTTGACTACTGCAACCTCCTACTCTCTGGCCTCCCCTCCAGCACCCTGGCACCACTCCAATCCATTCTACATTCTGCTGCCCGAATAATCCACCTGTCTCCCCGTTATTCCCCAGCCTCTCCCCTATGCCAAGCCCTTCATTGGCTTCCTATCGTCCAGAGGCACCAGTTCAAAACCCTAACTATGACATACAAAGCCATCCACAACCTGTCCCCTCCATACATCTGTGACATGGTCTCTCGTTACTTACCCTCGCGCAACCTTCGATCCTCTCAAGATCTCCTTCTTTTCTCTACTCTCCCCTTATCTCTTCTTCCCACAACCGCATACAAGACTTCTCCCGTGCCTCCCCCATACTCTGGAACTCTCTACCCCAACACATCAGACTCAAGCCTACCATGGAAACCTTCAAAAAGAACCTGAAGACCTACCTCTTCTGACAAGCCTACAACCAGCAGTGATCGTCAGTCTACTGAACCGCCGCACAACCAGTTCTACCCTCTCCTAGTGTATCCTCACCCATCCCCTATAGATTGTGAGCCTTCGCTGGCAGGGTCCTCCCTCCTTCTGTACTTATGTGTGTCCTGTATTGCTCATATTTATTGTACTTGTCTATACTCGCCCCCTCTCACATGTAAAGCGCCATCGAAATGACGCTATAAAAATGAATAATAATAATAATAAACCATATAGGTAAGTATTGGTTTAGGCGGGCACACCTCAAATAAGATAGTATACAATATGTCGGGATCACTCCTGCATGTGGAAAAATTTACCAAGAAACCAAGAACAAAGAAAAAGACACATGCATATAAGCAAGGATCACCGACCAAGTATATAATCACATCATATAAAGTTTATTTAACCCCTTAGTGACAGCCATTTTGCAGCTTAATGACCGGGCCAATTTTTAAAATTCTGACCACTGTCACTTTATGAGGTTATAACTCTGGAACGCTTTAACGAATCCCGCTGATTCTGAGATTGTTTTTTCGTGACATATTGTATTTCACGTCAGTGGTAAAATTTATTTGATATGAATTGTGTTTATTTATGAAAAAACGGAAATATGGCGAAAATTTGAAAATTTAGCAATTTTCAAACTTTCAATTTTTATGCCCTTAAATGAGAGAGATATGTCACACAAATTTCTTAATAAATAACATTTCCCACATGTCTACTTTACATCAGCACAATTTTGGGAACAAAATTTTTTTTGTTACAAAGTTATAAGGGTTAAAACTTGACCAGCGATTTCTCATTTTTACAACACCATTTTTTTTAGGGACCACATCACATTTGAAGTCACTTTGAGGGGTCTATATGATGGAAAATACCCAAAAGTGACACCATTCTAAAAACTGCACCCCTCAAGGTGCTCAAAACCATATTCAAGAAGTTTACTAACCCTTTACGTGCTTCACAGGAACTGAAGCAATGTGGTAGGAAAAAATTAACATTTAACATTTTTTGCAAAAACTTTACTTCGGAACCAATTTTTTTTTATTTTCACAAGTGTTAAAAGAAAAAATGAACCACAAAATTTGTTGTGCAATTTCTCCTGAATACGCCGATACCCCATATGTGGGGGTAAACCACTTTTTGGGCGCACGGCAGAGTTCGCAAGGGAAGGAGCGCAGTTTGACTTTTTCAGCGCAGAATTGGCTGGATGCCATGTCACGTTTGTAGAGGCCCTGATGTGTCTAAACAGTGGAAACCCCCCATAAGTGACCCCATTTTGGAAACTAGACCCCCTAAGGAACGTATCTAGATGTGTGTGAGTACTTTGAACCTCCAAGTGCTTCACAGAAGTTTATAACATAGAACCATGAAAATAAAAAATCATATTTTTTCCACAAAAACGATCTTTTCACCCAAACTTTTATCTTCCCAAGGGTCACAAGACCCCAAAAGTTTTTGTGCAATTTGTCCTGAGCATGCTGATACCCCATATGTGGGGGTAAACCACTGTTTGGGTCCATGACAGAGCTTGGAAGGGAAGGAGCGCCGTTTGACTTTTTCAATGCAGAATTGGCTGGACGCTATGTCACGTTTGTAGAGGCCCTGATGTGTCTAAACAGTGGAAACCCCCCACAAGTGACCCCATTTTGGATACTAGACCCCCTAAGGAATTTATCTAGATGTGTGGTGAGCACTTTGAACCCCCAAGTGCTTCACAGAAGTTTATAACGCCCCGGCGTGAAAATAAAAAATCATATTTTTTCCACAAACCTGATCGTTTAGTCCCCAATTTTTTATTTTCCCAAGGGTAACAGGAGAAATTAGACCACAAAAGTTGTTGTCCAATTTGTCCTGAGTACGCTGATGCCCCATATGTGGGGGGACCACTGTTTGGGCTCACGGCAGGGCTTGGAAGGGAAGGAGTGTCGTTTGACTTTTTCAAACCAATATTGGCTGGAATTGAAATTGGACGCCATGTCGCGTTTGGAGAGCCCCTGATGCGCCTAAACAGTAGAAACCCCCCACAAATGACACCATTCTGGAAACTAGACCCCTTAAGGAACTTATCTAGATATGTGGTGAGCACTTTGAACCCCAAGTGCTTCACAGAAGTTTATAACGTAGAGCCGTGAAAATAAAAAATATTTTTTTTCCTCAAAAATGATTCTTTAGCCTGCTATTTTTTTATTTTCCCAAGGGTAACAGGAGAAATTGGACCCCAAAAGTTGTTGTGCAATTTTTACAGAGTACGCTGATACCCCATATGTGGGGTGAAATCACTGTTTGGGCGCATGGAGAGCTTGGAAGGGAAGGAGCGCCATTTTGTAATGCAGACTTTGATGGAATGTTCTGCGGGCGTCATGTTGTGTTTGCAGAGCCCTTGATGTGCTTAAACAGTAGAAACCCCCTGCAAGTGACACTATTTTGGAAACTAGACCCCCAAGGAGCATATCTAGATGTGTGGTGAGCCCTTTGAACCCCCAAGTGCTTCACAGAAATTTATAAACGCAGAGCCATGAAAATAAAAAATCATTTTTTTTCCTCAAAAATGATTTTTTTAGCCAGCTATTTTTTATTTTCCCAAGGGTAAAAGGAGAAATTAGAACCGCAAAATTGGTGTGCAATTTGTCCTGAGTGCGCTGATACCCCATATGTTGGGGTAAACCACTGATTTGGCGCACGGCAGGGCTTTGAAGGGAGGGAGCGCCATTTGACTTTTTGAACGCCGCGTCGTGTTTGGAGACCCCCTGATGTGTCTAAACAGTGGAAACCCCCCACAAGTGACCCCATTTTGGAACCTAGACCCCTTAAGGAACTTATCTACACTGTGTTCCAAATTATTATGCAAAAATTTTTAGGAGTGGTAAGGTAAGAATTTTTTGTTTGTCAGTTAAACTCATTGATGGTGATGTGTGTCAGGGCTCTTTATATCACTGTAAGCAATTGCAGACACTGTGCTAATTAGTTTGGCAGGTGTGTCCAATGAAAGGCAAGACTACTTAAGAAGGCTGTCCCACATTATTAAGCAGCCTACATTTTCTGCCAATATGGGAAAGAAAAAGGATGTGTCGGCTGCTGAGAAGCAACAAATTGTGGAGTGTTTAGGTCAAGGCATGACTACAATCAACATTGCCAAGACACTTCATCGTTATCATCGCACAATTAAGAAGTATGTAACTGATTCACAGTACACACGTGTGCGTGCTGATAAGGGAAAATTGAGGACTCTTTCCTACAGGCAATTACGTCAGGTTAAAAGAGCAGCGGCAAAAAAGCCTTGTCACAGTAGCAGACAAATTTTGAAGCTGCTGGTGCCTCCAACGTCCCCCGAACAACAATATGCAGGGTCCTTCAGAGGTTTGCAGCTGTGCGTAACCCATCCTGTCGACCTCCTCTATCCACTGCACACAAGCAGAAACAGATCCAGTGGGCCAAACAATACATGAAGACTGACTTTAAAACTGTTTTGTTCACCGATGAGTGCTGTGTAACGCTCGATGGTCCAGATGGATGGAGTGGAGGATGGCTGGTTGATGGACACCACATGCAAACACGGCTACGGCGCCAACAAGCAGGAGGTGGAGTAATGTTTTGGGCTGGATTCATGGGGAGAGAGATTGTCGGCCCCTTTAGGATCCCTGAAGGGGTAAAGATGAACTCCATAGTGTATGTTGAGTTTCTCAAACAGCACTTCCTGCCATGGTTCGAGAAGAAGAACCGTGCACTCCGCAGCAAGATAATTTTCATGCATGATAATGCACCGTCTCATGCTGCACATAACACATCTGCATCTCTGGCTGCTATGGGCATAAAAGGGGGCAAACTTATGGTGTGGCCCCCATGCTCCCCTGACCTCAACCCCATTGAGAACCTCTGAAGCTTCATCAAAAGGAGTGTCTATGATGGCGGGAGGCAGTTCACATCTAAGCAACAGCTCTGGGAGGGTATTCTGTCCTCATGCAAAACAATTGAAGCAGAAACCATCCAAAACCTGACAAATTCAATGGGCGAGAGAGTTCAGAAGCTCCTTTCGAACAAGGGGTCCTATGTGCAAATGTAACATCACCTAGAATAAAGTTTTGAGTTGAAAACTGTTTGATTTCAGTTTGTAATAACCTGCTAATGCTTATAATTTCAAAAATGACCATTTTTTTGTTATTTATTAAAATGAAAAGGTTGAAAACCTCTGCTGTGCATAATAATTTGGAACATGCATTTTGAGTGTTTTATTTTTTAAAAAATATACTGTTACCATAGGCAGTTTGTACAAAAACCTTTCAATTGTACTCTAATAGTTATTTGACTGGAAAATTCATATAGGTAACTTGAGAAAATCTGAGAAAATATTATTTGCATAATAATTTGGAACACAGTGTAGATGTGTGGTGAGCACTTTGAATCCCCAAGTGTTTCACAGAAATTTATAAACACAGAGCCGTGAAAATAAAAAATAATTTTTTTCCTCAAAAATGATTTTTTTAGCCAGCTATTTTTTATTTTCCCAAGGGTAACAGGAGAAATTAGAACCCCAAAATTGGTGTGCAATTTGTCCTGAGTACGCTGATACCCCATATGTTGGGGTAAACCACTGTTTGGGCCACAGCAGGGCTCGGAAGGGAGGGAGTGCGATTTGACGTTTTGAATGCCACGTCGTGTTTGGAGACCCCCTGACGTGTCTAAACAATGGAAACCCCCCACAAGTGACCCCATTTTGGAAACTAGACCCCTTATGGAACTTATCTAGATGTGTGGTGAGCACTTTGAACCCCCAATTGTTTCACAGAAATTTATAAACGCAGAGTCATGAAAATAAAAAATCATTTTTTTCCTCAAAAATCATTTTTTTAGCCAGCTACCGTATTTTCCGGCGTATAAGACGACTTTTTAACCCCAGAAAATCCTCTGGAAAGTCGGGGGTCGTCTTATACGCCGGGTATCGTCTTATAGGGCGGTACGGAGGAGTGGTCTCAATGACGAGGTGAGGGGGCGTCCCACAGGGAAGGTGTATATGATGTACCATTACCTCCTTGCGCTGCTCTGTGCGGCTGTCTGTGCGGGCGGCGGCTCTTGATGAGCATTGGTGGCTCAGTCGGAGGCTCCTTTTGCATCGTGGGGGCTCGGCCGGCGGCTCCTTATGCAGTGTTGGGGGTCTCCGCCGGCATTTCCTCAGAGACCGGAGGCCACCGGAGCTCCATTGCTACGATGCGGTGGCCTCCGGCAAAATGGCCGCTGGTGCTCAGATTCAGATCTCGTTCCGAGATCTCGGGAGACGAGATCTCGTTGCAGAGATCTGTATCTGAGCATGCGCCGGCCACCAGCGGCCATTTTGCCGGAGGCCACCGCATCGTAGCAATGGAGCTCCGGTGGCCTCCGGTCTCTGAGGAAATGCCGGCGGAGACTCCCAATGCTGCATAAGGAGCCGCCGGCCGAGCCCCCGTGATGCAAAAGGAGCCTTCGGCTGAGCCACCAATGCTCATCAAGAGCCGCTGCCGCACAGACAGCCGCACAGAGCAGCGCAAGGAGGTAATGGTATGTCATATACACCTTCCCTGTGGGACGCCCCCCTCACCTTGCCATTGGGACCACCTCCTCCGCACCGCCCTATAAGACGACACTAGGCGTATAAGAAGACCCCCCCACTTTTAAGAAGATTTTATATTTTGACTGGAAAAGTTGGGGGGTCGTCTTATACGCCGGAAAATACGGTATTTTTTATTTTCCCAAGGGTAACAGGAGAAATTAGAACCCCAAAATTGGTGTGCAATTTGTCCTGAGTGCGCTGATACCCCATATGTTGGGGTAAACCACTGTTTGGGCGCACGGCAGGGCTCGGAAGGGAGAGAGCGCCATTTGACTTTTTGAACGCCACGTCGTGTTTGGAGACCCCCTGATGTGCCTAAATAGTGGAAACCCCTCAATTCTAGCTCCAACCCTAACCCCAACACACCCCTAACCCTAATCCCAACCCTAATCCTAACCCTAATCCCAACCCTAATTGTAACCCTAACCCTAATTGTAACCCTAACCCTAATTGTAACCCTAACCCTAATTCCAACCCTAACCCTAATTGTGATGTTCCACTAGAATTTTCTGTGTAAATATTCAGATTTGTTATGTGGTATAACAGCACCATCTAGTGGTTGTTTTATAGAATGTCTTTGGTTGTTGATATTGAGGTTTTTTGACATATCTACCACACCGTAGTTCATGAGTCATAGCTTTGATGACTCATCAGCCAGCCCCAGCAGCCATGTTTTTTTGCTCAGTATACAACTAAGACAGTTCATTCCTGAGTACCTCCTGACATCAGAATCCAATAGTGATCTCTTACATCCAGATCTGTAGCCGCACAATCGGTAGGTCCTAAACACATTCACCATGAACTTGACAGCCGTATAAATATTGGGATGTTTACATCATGCTGTTATGAAAATGTGAGAGTTGTAGTCCATGCTTTTCCGACTGGTCAGTAAGCATGGGATATACCGCATGTTATATGTAACTACATGTTATGCATATAGTGTGTTCCCTCACCACTGTATATTGTGTATATATTGTATGCTTGCCACATGTTTGTGAGCACATAGTAAAATACTGTTATTTGTTCCACAGTTTTTTACCATATTCGATTCCTGCAATAAACTTGGTAACAGACATCACATGTCTATCAAATCACTGTTGGGATCAAGGTTATGCTGTCTGCAAGGATTATGTACACATACACATAAGACGGGCAGAACAGTAAAAAACGATTAACCCTCGCAGGCTGGATAGAAGAACTGCGGATTCTCACATACTGATCGCAGTAAAACTGCCCGCTACAAGCTGGATAGAAGATACCGCAGCTCGCACATAGTGATCGTCGTGAAACCAAGCTTCTGTCAAGCCTGAAAAAAAGGGCGCGAATCCTGTCAGAGCGTCACCATGTCAGCCGCAGAAGGTAGATCATTCACCACAAGATCTGCAATCTCAGCCAGCTGCAAAAGCTCAAAGAAGTCAGTGAGCAGCTCTACCATCGCCATTGCCCGCGCAAAAGCAGAAGCTGCCAAAGTGCGAGCATCGTTTGCTGAACAAGAAAGGCAATTAGAAGTAGAGGAAGCACAAATGAAGGCACACATGGAAGCAGAGGAAGCACGCATGAAAGCAGCTCTGGCCGAACAACAAGCACACATGGAAGCAGAGGAAGCACGCATGAAAGCAGCTCTGGCCGAACAACAAGCACACATGAAAAAACTAGCATTGGAGAGGGAAGCCGCAGTTGCACTGGCAGAGGCTGAAGTTTTGGAGGAGGCAGCAAGTACCGCAAGTAATAGACGCAGCAGTATTCTTGGATCAGAGCTCAGTCAACAGGACAAAGCACGACACACTTCAAAATACGTACTGCAGAATGCTAAGTCAGATGACGGTCTGTATTACGGTCCAGGAGCTGAGTCAACCCCTGCTTACAAACTCCAGCCTAATCCTGTCACACAACAAGCAGCCTCAGCCTTCCAAATGCCATACATCAAGCAAGACAGTAACTTTATATATCATCGGTCCCCAATGCAACCTGCATTCCAACCGACAGACAACTGCAGAGCAGCTCCAGCCTTCAAGAAGGAACAAGTAGATGGTAGTTATTACAACAAAGACAAGTTTAAAGACTACTCTAACCCACATGGACCTCTGCACCTCAGCTCGTTTCCAGATTCATCAAACAGAAATCAAGGTATGTCAGATGTTCTCAAATTCCTTGCTCGACGTGAGTTGATAACCCAAGGACTCTCCAAGTTTAACGACAAACCTGAAGGCTATAGAGCATGGCGATCCTCATTCAGAAATACAATCAAAGATCTGGATCTGTCTGCAAACGAGGAGGTTGACCTTTTAGTCAAGTGGCTAGGAAATGAATCCACAGAGCCTGCAAAACAGATTAGGGACATCAATTTAGACTATCCCGACAGAGGACTAAACCTGATATGGGAGAGACTGGAGGAGTGTTACGGCTCACCAGAAGTGATAGAAAACGCACTCTTCAAAAGAATTGAGGATTTCCCCAAGATGCAAGGCAAAGGTTTCCAAAAACTGAGAGAATTGAGCGATCTGTTGACAGAACTTCAAGTTGCCAAAGCTCAAGGAGACTTACAAGGCCTAGCATTCTTGGACACAGCACGCGGTGTAAATCCCATAGTACGCAAACTTCCGCAAGGCCTGATAGATAAGTGGATTGGTCAAGGCTCCAAATACAAGGAATGATACAACGTCCCATTTCCTCCATTCTCATTCTTTGTGGACTTTGTACACCAACAAGCAAAGATTAGAAATGACCCCAGCTTTGACTTCTCAATGTTTGACACCACGTACCCCAAATCAGGTAAACCTGTCTCAATGCGTAACCTGAGAGATACACCAGTGGCAGTACACAAAACCAGTGTATCTCTTTAAGATACTTCACGCAAAACTTATAGTACTGCAGAGACTGATAAGACCTCATCTAAAGACCCATGCAAAGAATGCCCTCTGCATAAGAAACCACATTCGTTGTTGAAATGCAGAGGATTCAGAGAAAAACAGCTCAAAGATCGCAAAACTTTCCTCAAAGAAAACCACATTTGCTACAGGTGCTGCGCAGCAACTTCACATCTTGCAAAAGACTGTACAACAAACATTAAATGCTCAGAATGTGACAGTGAAGAGCATAACACAGCTTTACACCCAGGACCAGCTCCATGGACTCTCACACCCTCAGACCAAGTGGCAGAGCACGGCGAGGAGCAGAGAGACCCTACACCTCCTGAAGTGACACCTCAGTGCACCCAAGTCTGTGGAGAAGGACTTAGCAACAAATCTTGCTCCAAGATCTGTCTTGCCACAGTTTACCCCATTGGTCACAAAGAGAAAGCTGTAAAGTTGTATGCCATCCTTGATGATCAGAGCAACAGGTCTCTCGCTAATTCAACTTTCTTTGATATCTTCGACATTAAAGGAAACAGCTCGGCATATTCACTTAAGACTTGCACAGGTGTGAGTGAAGAAAAATGGAGAAGAGCTACTGGTTACCAAATTGAATCCTTAAATGGTGAAACATCCCTGCCTCTGCCTACGCTGATAGAATGCAATCAGATCCCAAACAACAGAGAAGAGATTCCTACACCTGCAGCAGCATCACATCATGGACATCTAAAAAATATAGCGCACCTAATTCCTGAAGTCGACCCAGACGCTCCAATAGTACTTCTGCTTGGAAGAGACATCATAAGAGTCCACAAGGTGAGGAAACAGATAAACGGTCCTCACAGTTCTGCTTATGCTCAGAAGCTCGACCTAGGGTGGGTCATTATAGGCGATGTCTGCCTAGGAAGCGTTCACAAGCCAACCACTGTGAATTCTCTCTTCACAAATACATTGGAAAATGGACGTCCATCCCTCTTTCAGCCTTGTCCTAACAGATTCCTTGTAAGAGAGAAGCCTACAAGTGTGTTATACCCGGACTGTGCAGAAGATGAAGATCATCTGGGGTGTACAGTGTTCCAGAAGACAAAGGAAGACAACAAGACCGCTTGCTCTATTGAAGATGAGACCTTCTTAAGTATAATGGAACAAGGATTCTCTAAAGAAGAAACAAATACCTGGGTAGCACCACTGCCTTTCAAAACACAGAGAACCCGCCTTCCTAACAACAGAGTTCAAGCCACAAAACGCTTCAGTTCTCTCTGGCGCAACTTTGAGAAAGACACATTTGAAATGTTAGAACTAGATTCTGATGCAGAGATTCGTCCTCATGTTTCTGTACTCACTACAAGAGTTTCTAGCAGAGAGCTCGACTCTAAACGGTTCAACAAGTTTTCTGCTTGGAGGTCACTGAACAGAGCCATAGCTAATTTAATACACATAGCCAGATCCTTTAGAACCCCACCTACAGGGTCAGAACATTGCAAAGGTTGGCATCATTGTCATAGGACACAGTGGATGAGCTTACACAGGCCAGAGACGTTATCCTCCGTTGTGTCCAACGAGAAGCTTATGCTCGTGAGATCGAACTCCTCCAAAATCAAAAGAGTGTTCCAAAGGACAGCCCCCTCTGAAACTTGACCCATTTATAGATGCTAATAGGTTGTTGAGAGTTGGAGGACGTATTTCAAAGGTAAAACTTGAGAGTAATATACATAATCCATAATACTGCAGAACAATCACATTGCGTCTTTACTTGTGCGACACTACCATGAAAAGACTAAGCACCAAGGACGTTTGTTCACTGAAGGAGCTCTACGTGCAGCTGGATTTTGGGTAGTGGGAGCAAAAAGACTTGTGAGTTGTCTCATTTTCAAATGCGTCACTTGCCAAAAATTACGAGGCATGTTTCAGTCACAGAAAATGGCTGATCTCCCTGCCGACCTCCTTTCACAAGTGTTGGTCTCGACGTGTTTGGCCCTTGGTCTGTCACCACCCGACACACTAGAGGAGGCCATGCAAACAGCAAACGCTGGGCAGTCATCTTCACCTGCATGAGTATTAGGGCTGTGCATATAGAAGTTATTGAGTCCTTGGACACTTCTAGCTTCATAAATGCTCTCAGACGTTTCATCTCTATAAGAGGTCCAGTTAAACTAATCCGTTCCGATAGGGGTACCAACTTCATGGAGCTTGCAAAGAACTGCGTATCTCCTCAAACATTGACAGTGACTGTGTAGAGAGATATCTGGCGAACCAAAACTGTAAATGGACATTTAACCCTCCATATTCTTCTCACATGGGAGGCTCATGGGAGCGTATGATTGGCCTGGCTCGCAGGATCCTTGATTCTATCTTCCTACAGTTGGGAACTTCAAGACTTACCCATGAGACCCTCACAACTTTCATGGCTGAAGTAGTGGCAATCATAAACGCCAGACCCTTGACACCAATACCGAATGATCCAGAGGATCCTCTCTTGCTTACCCCTTCCACACTTCTTACCCAAAAGGTTGGTACAGCATCAGCACCTCTTGGTGAGTTTGATAATAAAGACTTGTACAAGTGTCAGTGGAGACGGGTTCAAACTTTAGCAGACGCCTTCTGGGATAAATGGAAAAAGCAATATGTTTCTACCTTACAAACCCGGAATAAATGGCAAGCCAGTAAACCCAACATGGAGGTTGGTAATGTTGTTCTTGTCAAAGACACTCAGTCAAAAAGAAATGACTGGCCTTTGGGACTGATAACCAAAGTGTTTCCAAGTGAAGATGGAAAAGTTAGGAAAGTGGAGGTCAAGATCTGCAGGCAACACGAACCTAAACTTTTCCAAAGACTAGTCACTGAACTGATTTTGTTGCTCTCTCCAGAGGTACCTTAAAGTGGTATCTTTAAGATACCAGGCGAGGAGTGTGATGTTCCACTAGAATTTTCTGTGTAAATATTCAGATTTGTTATGTGGTATAACAGCACCATCTAGTGGTCGTTTTATAGAATGTCTTTGGTTGTTGATATTGAGGTTTTTTGACATATCTACCACACCGTAGTTCATGAGTCATAGCTTTGATGACTCATCAGCCAGCCCCAGCAGCCATGTTTTTTTGCTCAGTATACAACTAAGACAGTTCATTCCTGAGTACCTCCTGACATCAGAATCCAATAGTGATCTCTTACATCCAGATCTGTAGCCGCACAATCGGTAGGTCCTAAACACATTCACCATGAACTTGACAGCCGTATAAATATTGGGATGTTTACATCATGCTGTTATGAAAATGTGAGAGTTGTAGTCCATGCTTTTCCGACTGGTCAGTAAGCATGGGATATACCGCATGTTATATGTAACTACATGTTATGCATATAGTGTGTTCCCTCACCACTGTATATTTGTCATGTGTGCACGCCACGAAGATCGTCGCGGTTGCACATTCTGACTTCTCACAGCTGAGTTGCTGTTTCTTTGTGTTTGGCAGTTAAGGAGTTAATTCTGTCTGTGCTCAGTTCTGGGAATGGGTGCAGTTTCTCCCGGCTGCAATTAATTATTTGTTGATTGGTTTCCTTTAAATCTCTGGTTGTCTGTTTGGGAGTTGCCAGTGAAATTCTTCATGCAGACCACAGATAGGATTGTATCTGTATAGACTTAAGTTAAAGAGCTCCTTAGTTGTTTTAAGCTCACCTTGCTTAGAGTTTAATATCCCAGATCATTTATGTTCCTTCTATGTTTGAGTGTGTATGCAAGTCTGTGTTTTCTCCAGTCTGTCTTATATTTCTAATCTGTGTATTTAGCAGAGATCAGCCCATATCCCTTTGGTGGTAATCAGAATCCTTCTTAGGACTGATTACAGGGTTCAGGGACTGATAGGAGACAGGGTTAGGCTGGAGACTTGGACCTCTGAACCATTATCAGTACCTCCAAGGTGAGGGATTAGTTAGGACCCCAGTTTAGGGTCAGGTTAGACCCCCGGTCCTCTTCTTTCCTGTGACAGTGTATCAAGTCCTCAAGATTAATCCTGAGTTCAACGGATATCGTGTCCGGTAAATCTATTCTATATTTACATGCTGATGTTGCTAATCTATATGTTTTATAGAGTGTTGTTCTTTTAAGAATAGTTTACTGACATCGTACACATATCATAAGACCGCGTGACATTTTCACTGGCCAATAAAATTATTCCAGTTGCCATGGATCCAGTAGCCCAGCTGGCTCTGCAGTTGCAGGGATTATCCATGGAGCTGACGGACATTAAGTCCAAAGTTTTGTCTCCCCTGGAGCAAACCAGAGTTGAACCTAAGGTTGCTCTCCCGGACAGGTTCACTGGTGGGCGAGACAAATTTTTTACCTTCAGGGAAGCATGTAAATTGTATTTTCGGCTTCGGCCTCGATCATCAGGGAGTGAAGAGCAGAGAGTGGGAATTGTTATCTCGCTCCTACAAGGGGACCCTCAATCCTGGGCATTTTCCCTTCCTCCGTGATCCCCGGCTCTACAGTCAGTAGATCGATTTTTTACTGCCCTGGGTTTGGTATATGATGACCCAGATCGGGTCTCTCTTGCTGAGACAAAATTACGTAAGATACAGCAGGGAAATCGTCCGGCGAGGAATTTGCTTCTGAGTTCCGTAGATGGGCCACAGATACTCAGTGGAATGACCCAGCTCTTAGGAGCCAGTTTTGTCATGGGCTTTCTGACAAATTAAAGGACGTTTTGGCTCAGTATGATTCTCCTCCATCACTGGAGGCTGCTATGGCCCTGGCTATCCGTACTGATAGACGGCTTCGGGAGAGGGGTGAGGTAACCCCACTCCCTGTTGTTTCTCCACCTACCACTAAAGTCCCTTATGTTGAGGTTCCCCTTGTCTGTTCGGATGAGCCTATGCAGTTGGGAGGGACATCATTTCGTAGGAGGGGATTGGCGGTACGCCGCAGGACTAGAAGATGTTTTTTCTGCGGGAAAGAGGGACATTTTGTTGGAGAATGTCCATCCCGTGCCTTGTTGAGCCAAAAGTCGCCGGAAAACTGTTAATCCCAGGTTGTGTGGTGGACGACAACCTGGGAGTATGTATTTCATCCGCCAGTTCTTCTCAGTTCCTTGTACCAGTGGAGGTGGTAGTTGGTACGAGAGTGGAGAGATTGTCTGTTCTTCTTGATAGTGGTTCCGGGGCTAATCTGGTTGACGCTCAGTTTGCTCAGGCTCAAGGTATGCATCTGAGTGTATTGGTCAAACCGATCCCTATATTCTCCATTGACGCCAGGCCTCTCGGCCAAGGTAGCTTTGTTCATGAGGTTCATAACATTGACCTTCGGGTAGGGGCAATACATAGGGAACAATTATCTTGTTATGTGTTGGAGGGTCTACCTACTCCCATTGTGTTGGGACTTCCTTGGTTGGTTAAACATAACCCTGTGATTAATTGGCAGTCCAGAGAAATAAGCCAATGGGGTGAGTTTTGCAAAAGCAACTGCATGAACACAGTCATCAGTGCGGTCTTGCCTAGTACATTGCCTCCTTTTTTGGAGGATTTTGGGGATGTTTTCTCTGAGGAGGGGTGTCAGGAGTTGCCTCCTCATCGCGTGTATGACTGCTCTATTAATCTCCTTCCTGATGCTAAGTTGCCTAAAGCTAGGTTGTATAATCATTCTGGTCCTGAGAGGCAGGCTATGAAAGATTATATTTCTGAAAGTCTGGCCAAAGGGCATATTAGACCTTCATCTTCCCCAGTAGCCGCGGGGTTCTTCTTTGTGAAGAAGAAAGATGGAGGCCTACGCCCTTGCTTGGATTTCCGCGAACTTAATCGATACTGTTGGCGTTCACTCCCTCTTATTCCTGATCTCTTCAATCAAATTGTTGGCGCCAAATGGTTTTCTAAATTGGATCTCAGGGGGGCGTATAATCTGATTAGGATAAAAGAGGGGGATGAGTGGAAAACGGCGTTTAACACGCCGGAGGGACATTATGAGAACCTAGTCATGCCTTTTGGTCTGACTACTGCACCAGCAGTATTCCAACATTTTGTTAATGACATTTTTCGTCACCTTGTGGGGCTGTTTGTGGTTGTATATTTGGACGACATTTTAATTTACTCGCCAGATCTTGTGTCTCATCAGGAGCATGTGAGACAGGTGTTGCAGATCTTGCGAGACAATAAATTATACGCCAAACTGGAGAAGTGTGTATTTGCCGTACAGGAACTTCAGTTTTTGGGTTTTTTGGTGTCAGCCTCCGGTTTCCGTATGGACCCTGAAAAGGTGAGAGCAGTGCTTGAATGGGATCAGCCAGGGGATCTTAAGGCTCTGCAGCGTTTTTTGGGGTTTGCTAACTACTACCGGAAATTTATTTGTAATTTCTCATCTGTCGTCAAACCTCTCACTGACATGACAAGAAAAGGGACGGATTTTTCTAAATGGTCGGACAAAGCTTGCCAAGCCTTTTCCTCTTTGAAGAAATGTTTTGCTTCGGCACCCGTTCTCATCCAACCAGATGCATCTCAGCCGTTCATTGTGGAGGTGGATGCGTCTGACGTAGGGGTGGGTGCTATATTGTCCCAGGGTCCGTCCCCTGGTAAATGGCATCCGTGCGCTTTCTTTTCTAAGAAATTGTCGTCCGCCGAAAGGAATTATGATATCGGCAATAGGGAACTTTTGGCCATTAAGTTAGCTTTTGAAGAATGGCGTCACTTTTTGGAGGGGGCAGTCCACCCGGTTACCGTTATTACTGATCACAAGAACCTGTTGTATTTGGAATCCGCTAAGCGTCTGAATTCCAGACAAGCTCGATGGTCGTTGTTTTTTACCAGGTTTAATTTTGTCGTCACTTATCGCCCGGGGTCTAAGAATGTAAAGGCTGATGCCTTGTCTCGCAGTTTCCCAGGGGCCGGGAAAACGGATGACCCGAGTCCTATCCTTCAGGAGGGGGTGGTAGTGTCGGCTGTATTTTCTGAGCTTGAGGAGGAGGTGTTAGAGGCTCAGGGGGACGCCCCTGCAGGACCTCCAGGGAGACTGTTTGTCCCAAATCTGTTGAGACAAAAGGTTATTGAGGCACATCATAATTCTGCTCTAGCAGGACATCCAGGGAGTAAGGCTACTTTAGATCTCCTTTCTCGCCGGTTTTGGTGGCCTAATGCTAATAAAGATGTTATAACTTTTGTCGCGTCATGTGGGGTGTGTGCTCGCTCTAAAACCCCTCATACCCGTCCGTCTGGGACCCTTTTACCTTGAAACTTCCGGAGCGTCCATGGACTCATTTATCTATGGACTTCATTACGGACCTTCCTCCGTCGTCAGGGAATACTGTCATACTGGTGGTTGTTGACAGGTTCAGTAAGATGGCACATTTCGTTGCTCTTCCTGCACTCCCTAATGCTAAAACTCTGGCGCAGGTGTTCATTAGGGAGATCGTTAGACTTCATGGGTTGCCTTCTGATGTGGTGTCAGATAGGGGGTCTCAGTTTGTGTCCAAATTTTGGAGGGCATTTTGTTTACGTCGGGGATGCAATTGTCATTTTCCTCGGCTTTTCATCCGCAGACCAATGGTCAGACAGAGCGTCTGAATCAGAGCTTAGAGACATATCTCCGGTGTTTTGTCTCAGAGAACCAAGAGGACTGGTCTTCTTTCTTGCCTCTGGCAGAGTTCGCTCTTAACAACAGGCGGAGCGAGTCCACTGGTAAGTCCCCGTTTTTTGGGGCATATGGTTTTCATCCCCAGTTTTGTACTTTCAATGGGGGGGGCCCTTCTGGGGTTCCTGAGGAGGAGCGTTTCTCGTCGTCACTTGCTTCTGTGTGGAGAGGTGTATTGAATAATCTGAGTGCGATGGGGGACCGTTACAAACGTATGGCTGATAGGAGGAGAGTTTCTGGTCCAGATCTGAATGTGAACGATCTGGTATGGTTGTCTACCAGGAATATAAAACTTAAAGTGCCCTCCTGGAAACTGGGTCCCAGATTCATCGGGCCGTACAGGATCAGTTCCATAATTAATCCTGTGGCATTTCGTCTGGACCTCCCTCCTACGTTTAAAATTCATAATGTGTTCCACAAGTCATTACTTAAAAGGTATGTGGCACCAGTCATACCGTCACCTCTACCTCCTCCTCCTGTGTTGGTCAATGGTAACTTGGAATTTCAAGTATCAAAGATCATTGACTCACGTCTGAATCGCCGGTCCCTTCAGTACTTGGTGCATTGGAAGGGGTATGGTCCAGAGGAGAGGACGTGGGTCTCTGCGTCTGATGTTAACGCAGATCGTTTGGTTCGGACCTTCCACAGAACTCACCCGGGCAGGCCTGGCCCTGAGGGTCCGGAGGCCCCTCGTAGAAGGGGGGTACTGTCATGTGTGCATTGCCACGAAGATCGTCGCGGTTGCACATTTTGACTTCTCACAGCTGAGCTGCTGTTTCTTTGTGTTTGGCAGCTAGGGAGTTAATTCTGTCTGTGCTCGGTTCTGGGACTGGGTGCAGTTTCTCCCGGCTGCAATTGTTTATTTGTTGATTGGTTTCCTTTAAATTCCTGGTTGTCTGCTTGGGGAGTTGCCAGTGAAACCTTCATGCAGACCACAGATAGGAATGAATCTGTATAGACTTTAGTTGTGAGCTCCTTAGTTGTTCTAAGCTCAACTTGGTTAGAGTTTATTTCCCAGACCATTTATTTTCCTTTGGTGTTTGAGTGTGTATGCAAGCGAGTGTTATCCTGTCTGTCTTATATGTCTAATCTGTGTATTTAGCTAAGATCAGCCCATATCCCTTTGGTGGTAGTCAGGATCCTTCTTAGGACTGATTACAGGGTTCAGGGTCTGATAGGAGACAGGGTTAGGTTGGAGACTTGGACCTCTGAACCATTATCAGTACCTCCAAGGTGAGGGATTAGTTAGGACCCCAGTTTAGGGTCAGGTTAGATCCCGGTCCACCTCTTTCCTGTTTCAGCTCATCAAGTCCTCAAGATTAACCCTGAGTTCAGCAGATATCGTGTCAGGTAAATCTATTCTATACTTACATGCTGATGTTGCTATACTAGTTGTTGTATAGAGTGTTGTTCCTGTATTAATAGTTTACTGACATTGTATACATATCATTAGACAGCGTGACACTCAGGCCCAGGAGGGGACCCGGCTGACCTCCACAAAAGTGCAGAAAACTATGAAAAAAGCAAGCACAAAAAGAAAAGCAGAAAATATCTTATCTGAAAGCAGCAGGTGCAGGCAAGACTCCAGCAACTTCCAAATGAACCAGGTACCACAATTGAGACAAGAACAATTGAACACCGGCGACCATCATGGGAGGGAACCTCCCTTATATCAGTCCAGTCCGTGATCCCAGATTGCCATTCCTTGCTGTGAGGTTCAGTACTGTCTGCAACCATCAGAGGGAGCCTCTTCTCAGAAACCATCTCCAGCACATTCATAACAGAACCCTGTCTGGTGGAGAAAATACCGCGGGAGCCCACGCATTTTTTTTACAACGAATTTGCACATTTAATTAACCCCTACATGTATGAAATTTTGCACACATACACTCATGTAATTGTTAGTGAAAACTATATATCAAACTACATGAAATGACATGGTTAACTGTATATAAACCATGTGTCATTTCATGTCGGGTCCTGTAATTTCACAGAAGCCGGCAATTGAATTAGCGGCTATTATACTATGTAGAAGTGTATGAACTATAAATATATGTATGTATATGTATATATATATATATATATATGTCACAATGACATGTGTGTGTATATATATATATATATATATATATATATTCTCTATGTGTGTATATGTATTCCTTCATTCTTTATTAAAGCTGTCAGTGTGATTTTTCAGTATAGCCGAGGATGAATTGCCGGCTTTTCTAAAGGACACCGGTGCGATTTTCTCGCAAATCACACGTGTGGTCCATTTGTAATCCGATTTTTCATCGCACCCATAGACTTGCATTGGCGATTCTCGACCGATAATCGGTGACAATCGCAGCATGCTGCGATTGTGTCAGTCTGAGGAAAACGGCTGAGAAAAAAAATCGGATGCTGGGAGCTGCTCCATAGATTAACATTGGTCCGAGTGCAATGCGATATTTCATCGCATTGCACTCGTCCGTTTTTGTCGCCAGTGTGACCCCGGCCTTAGTGTCTGAGACTAAACGCAGAACACGGACTTCTCTCCTGAAGTCTGTTGCAATGTTCGTAGTTTCAGGGGAAGTCTGGGAAGAGAGAGTTTTCCAGATCAAAATGAAAAGTTTTCAATGGAGCTTGGATTCTAGTTTAAGTTTGGGTACAGTTCTGGTACTGGAACCGAATTTGGAATAAATTTAGGGTTTGGTACTAGAACCCGAACTTCCATGGGACCGCTCATCCTTAATAATCATTGTTGCTTGACCTCTCTATTATTATTATTATATTATTATTATACATTTATATAGCGCCATTTATTCCATGGCGCTTTACATATGAAAAGGGGAAAAATATAGACAGGTACAATAAACATGTGCTGGACAAGGGACACACAAGTACAGAAGGAGAGAGGACCCTGCCCGCGAGGGCTCACAGACTGCAGGGATGGGTGAGAATACACTTGGAAAGGGTAGAGCTGGTCGTACGATGGTTCAGTACATTGAGGATCACTGCAGGTTGTAGGCTTGTCGGAACAGGTGGGTCTTCAGGTTTTTCTTGAAGGTCTCCGTTGTTGGTGAAAGTCTGATGTTTTGCGGCAGGGAGTTCCAGAGTATGGGGGAAGCCCGGGAGAAGTCTTGTATGCGTTTGTGGGAAGAAGAGATGAGGGGGGAGTCGAGAAGGAGATCTTGAGAGGATCGAAGGTTGCGTGTAGGTAGGTAGCGGGAGACCATGTCACAGATGTATGGAGGAGAAAGGTTGTGGATGGCTTTGTATGTCATATTATATACTATATTGGATTCCTGGGATGCATTTCAACAGGTTACCATGGATTTTTTTGTGGGAAGTCTAAAAAATAATGAGGCTGGTGTAAGCTGCACAATGAAGCACCACTCCATGTGTTTGAAATTGGAGGTCCAACAAGCTCATATATACTATACTGCCAAAAGTATTTGGACGTACCTAAAGGCTGTGTGCACACGTTCAGGATTTTTCGTGTTTTTTTCGCGTTTTTGCGGCTTTTTTCTGCTTAAAAAACGCGTGCATTAAGCATCCTATGATTAGAATGCATTCCGCAATTTTTGTGCACATGGTGCGTTTTTTTCCACGAAAAAAACGCATCGTGGTAAAAAACGCAGCACGTTCATTAACTTTGCAGTAAATTTGCGTATTTCCTGCTATATTATTGACCTAGAATGTTCAGGAAAAAATCGCGGTAAAAACTAACAACCCCCCTCCCCCGATAAAAACCGCAATAAAAACGCATCCAGATTTCCTGGGAAAAAGTCCAGTTTTTCTCAGGAAATTTCTGCAAAGATTCCTGAACGTGTGCACATAGCCTAAAAGTGACCTGTCACCAAGTTGGGACAGTTTTTGATCTTGTTTTATTCCTGCTGTTCTCCTGAGTTTTTTCTTTGATTGTTGTTTTTTTTTTTTTTTTTCTCTTTTTATAAATCAAAACCTACCATAGAGTTGCAGACATATGGGCCTCTTAATGTAGTGCTAATTTCTCTTGGTCTTTGTCAAGGGGTTGTGGCTCACAGGATTCTCTTGGAGCATGTTTTTCGGCTGTTCTGCATTATAACGGTGTGACCCCAACCACTATTTAAACAGTAAATAAAAAGCGCCATGTCTCTGGAACTGTATGGAAAATTAAAAAGAAAGTAAAAACACTGAACACTCAGGGCAGCAGCAGGAATAAAATAAGGGGAAAAATTGTCCACTTTTGACCCTTTGACAACTCCTCTTTAGTCATTGATTTTAGGTCTTTTTTCAGTCTAAGGCCGGCGTCAGACCCAACGTATAAAAATACGGACCGTATTGTACGGACGTAATACGCAGAAAAGTTCCCTGAACAGTGTTCCATATGTCATCCGTTTTCAAGGTGTGGCTGCGTATTTTGCTCATGTAAGCATCCGTATGTAATCCGTATGGCATCCGTTTAGCGTTTTTTTCTCGCAACCTTGCAAAATGGACATATAACGTTTTTTAGGCCTGAGAATCATTTAAACCATCATCAGCTACCCTATTTATTGGCTCTGCATCAGGTGGCAGCCCCCAATCTGGACATTTTGGTGCTGTGCTTGTGTTGGAGTCCTGCTGCTTGTTTGACACAATGTGTGATACACTTCAGTTCACCCCACCTCAGAGTTTTGTACAACTAGCTTTTGTCCCGCCGCTTTGGGCAGCCATACCCAGTGATAGTTGATCCGCGGAGGAGGAGAAGAATGTGGGTTCATCCGCATTTGAGGCAACGCCTCACTAAAGGCCATTTTCACCGCCTTTATGCATCTCTTCGAACACATCCCGACAAGTTTTTTCTATATTGTCGGATGAGCATTGCCACATTTGACATTTTGTTGGAGATCGTGCGCCCAGGGATCACCTACCTGGACACCAGGATGCGCAAATCTATCTCTGCAGAGGAGCGACTTCTCCTTACGTTACGTTATGTCTTCCTCAGCTACATACTGTATGTTGATGATGTGTTTTCCCACAACTTTTCATTTCAACTTTGGCTTTTGCTTAATTATCTTCATAATATATCCCAAATATCAGCTCTAAGTAACAATACTATGATGTTTATGTAAAATTCACATAGACCTTTGACTTATGTAGAATTCATGTTAGGCTTGTTTGTAATTTACACACTTTTCTGGTTATCTATAGTGCATTTGTGAAACCTTTGGCCTGGTGTAATATTTGATGTCTCTACATTTGTTTAATTGTAGGTTTCTGACAACTGGCATTTCATATGCCGCACTCCATCTAGAGTTTTTGATAGGGAGATCAACCATATCTGGCATCGTTCGTGATACATGTTCCCAACTCTGGATCAGACTTCATCAAGTGGTCATGGCTGAGCCCAAGATGGAAGACTGGCTGAGGATTGCCAGGAGATTTGAGGAGCAATGCCAATTTCCAAATTGCATAGGAGCCCTGGATGGGAAGCACATCCGTGTGCGTAAGCCGCCGAACTCAGGGTCCCAATTCTATAATTATAAACAATATTTTTCTGTAGTGCTGTTGGCTCTGGTTGACAGTAACTACAGGTTTATAATTGTAGACATTGGGGCCTATGGAAGAACTGGAGACTCTAGAGTCTTCAATTCTTCCATTATGGGTCGGCGGCTGCGCAATAACCAGTTGGACCTACCACCACCACGTCAGCTTCCTGCCTCCAATCTTGAACTTGTGCCATATGTTGTAGTTGGGGATGAGGCCTTTCAATTGTCAAGGAATTTAATGAGGCCACATCCACTACGAAACCTTGACCACCGGCGTAGGATCTTTAACTTGCGCCTATCACGGGTCCGGTGCCTGGTGGAGTGTGCCTTTGGCATTCTTTGTGCAAAATGGCGGGTCCTCCAGTCTGCTATTCAGCTGAGTGAAGCCAACGTCAATGAGGTCATCAAAGCATGTGTTGTGCTACATAATTTCACCAGGATGCATGATTGTGCCCCATCTGATGTTGGTGAATGTGTGGTGACCAATGGGGATATGCCTAGGCCACATGTCATCCACTCTCAGGACTCAAAGCCCGTGATATATTTACCCAGTATTTTGTCACCTCAAGGTACTACTACCTGGCAAGATGAGGCATTATCAATGCTGTAATGTTGTTATGTGTTTCTACATAAATATGTTTTTTCACTTACATTGTTAATGTTCATTACAGATGTGTAGGTGGGGTTGTATAAAGAATTAATGAAAGAAGAGTCCAAACTTGCCATTAGAATTTTTTTTTATATTGACAAATTCTCACTTGAGGTAGTGAGTACCATATTTTTGTCATATGGTATTTGTCTTAACAGCAGAATAGTGTAAGTATGCATTATTACACAACAAGTATCAAAAGAAGTCATAAAAAAATCAAACATTTGTGTAAATAATATTACATAATCAAAATAACAGACTGTCACTTTGGCTAGTGAAGACCATATGTGTACCATATGGTGTTTTTTTTACATTAGACTAGTGCAAATATGCATTACACAACATGTAGTAAATTAAAGGTAAAAAATAACAAACATTTGTATAAATAATATTACATAATCAAAATAACAAACTGTCACTTTACCTAGTGATGACCATATGTGTACTATATGGTTTTTGGAGGCGTTCAGATTAGTGCAAATATGTTTAACACAACATGTAAAAATAAATATGAAACAATAACAAACTGTTTTCGAAATAATAATATATAAGAAAAATAACAAATCACAGTTGGTGGTATGTTGGTGGAGGGTTTGGCGGGTGACCAGCATCTCTTTGTTGCTGGCTTGGGTGACCACCTTGACCATCACCCTGTTGGGGTGGATTTTCTTGGCCCAGAGGTAACATGTGGCCAAGGTCATGTTGTTGTGTGGGCACATTGCCATAAAAATAATGGAGATTATACTCCTGTGGAAGCTGGTACCCACGAGAATCATACCCACCAATATGGCCATGTTGACCAAATCCAGGTTGGGACCAGCCTCCAACACTGGATCTGTACAAGTGGCCATATTGAGAAGTTGGGTTATAGCCTGCCATTTGACCCTGTTGTTGTTGTTGCCAAGGTTGGTTTTTTGGGGGAATGGGTTGAGGTGCCTAGGCGCACGTGCAGGAGGTCCCTCAGATCCTAATTGAGCATGCACATCTTGGTGGGGGGTAAGGCGAAGAAGATTATGGGGTGAGAGCTGCCACTTCTCAAGGAATTCAAACACCTCATATTGTGTATTGGGGGGTGTGCATACATCAATTAGGATCTGAATGGATCCTCGCACACGTAGCCTGACCTCACGGGGTAGGGGACATAGGTAACGGGCAAGGCTACGTGAATAAGCCTCTTCACCCTCATCCACAGCTGCCCTTGATAGATAATTGAGGACCCCTGTGTCCACATGCCTCCGGGTATCAGAGGCAGTGTTGTCTCGCCTTCGTCTCCCACGGCGGGATATTGGAGCAGGCTGGGGGGAGACCCCCATAGGTACAGTAGGGATGCTGCTGTTTGCTGCTTCCTCAAGTATGCCGGGTGCTGCTGTAGCTGGTGGGTCAGGTCCTGGTGCTGTGGAAGCTTGGGGGATGCAGCTGGGAGGGTCAGAAGATGGGCCAGCCACCTCTTCACCTCCCCCAACCGGGTCTGTAATGGTCTCTGAATCCGACCCTGTCTCCCTCTCAGTGAGGTTGGACTGAGTTCTGTTAGGAAATTAAATGGAAATAGAAAATGTTGGAGATGTCAGCCTAAACAGCAAATGTGTAATGTGGTGTGATGTATGTACTTAAGGTTTTAGATCCAGAATAGGAGCCAAAAACGCAAGCCAGTCAAAGTATACATATTTCCGCTCGGTCGGTGCTGCTGAACCACTCCTGGCCCTCTGCTGACATTTCCGCTGGTACTGGTCGCGGATGCTTCGCCAGCGTCTCATTACATCTTCCACTGCAATGTGACATATAATTTCATCATTAAAGGGAATCTGTCACCCTAAATTGGCGGGATATTTAAATGATGGCAGTCAGGTCAGATGGGCGGTGTTTTGGGTACTTGCCTTAACATGTTGTTCGCCGCTGTCTCCATTATTTCTGGGAATTGTAATCGTTGCCCTCCATATAACGCGCCTACGCATTGCAATCTGCGGGCAAAGCATACTTCGCGTGCGCAATTCAAGATTGCAGTGTGGGGAAACATCTGCCCACAGATGCGCCTCCATGCCGCGTCTTTTCTGGCGCGGTCTGAGTAGTGTGCATCCCGTTGGTCCCAAATTTCTGGCCTTTCCTGGACCAAAATCATGATCATTTATGTGTGTAGACATGATGCTGGACTCCGTGGAGGCGTTCTTCCGGGATGTCTGGCGCTCTTTTTGAGCTAATTTGCATGTATAAGCTTCCTGATTCATGGCTTGCACCATTTCCTGTGACCTGCAGAAGTCTTGCGTATTTCTCGCAAGTCACACGTGTGGTCCGTGTGTAATCCGTATTTTTCTCGCACCCATAGACTTACATTGGCGTACTATGGGCACAATACGATGACAATCTCAGCATGCTGCGAGTGTCTCGCACCATAAAATACGGCCGAGAAATATACGGATGATCAGAGCTGCCCCATAGAGAAATATTGGTCCGAGTGTAATGCGTGATTTTCACGCCTCTCACTCGTCCGTATTCCTCTTTATTGTGATGCCGGCCTTACTGTGATATGTGTGTAAGCACGAGCACTTAGTAATGCATTCTGTCTTTACAAACATTTTTGAAAGAATCCATCATTCATAAGAGCTTAGTGAAATTGTGTGTGGGACTGTAAAAGGATGCCACTGTTGTTGCAAGTCAAATCGTGAATTTTTTCCCCTCCTAAATACTCCATGATCAAATGTGAGTAGTGAAGGATAGAAGCAATAAAGAACCGCAGAAATTCAGTCAGTTGAAGTTTATAGTGCATACAATTCACCGAAGCTCTGCAGACTCAATAAGTGCAGACTTTGAAATTTTCTCTGGCACTACCATCTTTGTGGGATCCTCATGTAATGGGTCTTTATGGCTGAGCAGCAGCAATGTACCGTAAGCCTTGCATCATCAAGTACAATGCCAAGTGTTGTATGGAGTGGTGTGAAGTGAGGAATTATCCTTCTGTATTCGGCTGTATAATGCACAAGTTTGAGTTTGGTGAATGCCAGGAAAACGTTACCTTCCTGACTGTATAGTGCCAGAAATTGAAGAACTTGACAGGCCTGCACACATACCTGACTTTAACACTATAGAATAAAGTTAAGATGAGCTAGAAGAGAGATTGCAATTTAGGCCTTTTCATCCATTGTCACTGTAAGACCTCAGAAATGCTCTTCATGTTGAAATGACCCAACAATTTCCACAGACCCCAACATCTTGTAAAAAGCTTTATTCAATGTGAAAGCTCATTTAGCTGCAGAGGGGGGACCAATATGTGCAAAAGGCTCACTTGCTGTGGATTCTCCAAGCAGTAGATCTGGGTGAGCAACACGGACCAGAGGCGATGATACATCAGTGTTGTGTTAATGAATGAGGACCATGAGAGCTGGATTATCAGGATGGCTGACAAACTGAGTAAGTAGCACAAATGAAGTAAAGTCATATATATGGTATGGTAGTTCAACTCATGTGGCGGTATACGGAGGTAGATAACAGGAACACCGTCTCTTTAAATCTATGGTTGGTTTATTGGAAAATAAACACAGCCTTTCCTGCTAAAACAAACAAACACTGCAATACAGTCCATGTGTATGTGGGTAGCACCCCGCTCTGGATCAATACAGGTTCAGACTCTCTTCACAGGACACAAAACCACTGGAGAACCTCCCTTCAGTCTAGCTCAGGGGTCTCAAACTGCATTCTTCGAGGGCCTCAAACCGTGCGTGTTTTCAAGATTTTCTTAGCATTGCAGTAGGTGCTGGAATCATCTTTGCAGGTGATTAAATTATCACCTGTGCAATACAAGGAAATCCTGAAAACATGACCTGTTTGCGGCCCTTGAGGAATGCAGTTTGAGACCTCTGGTCTAGCTGAACCCAGACTGCCTCTAGAGCCCAGTGATTTAAGCCTCAGACCTTGTGACTCTTCACCATGTGAATCTGACTGAACACATGACTGTGACATCGCACAGGTCCTGTTAGTACACAGCAGTGCTTGGCTCTGTAAGTGGAGATAAAGTGGACATTCTCCCACCCGCTCTATGAATGTCCACTAAAAACCAGCCCAAAATTTAACTTTAATTTTACCTTCCCAACACGTGTGCTGGAGGAAACAACTCTAGTTTCACATTACTGATGCCAACATGCGCAGTGACACATATCTCCCCTCCAGCACTACACCAATGACTCTGTCCCAATGGATACACTTAGAAACAGTGACTGAATAGGAAACTGGTATCTTCCAGCTGGGTTGCAGTTAAGCATGTAAGTGCAGTCTGGTATCTTCCACCAGGAAAATAGTTATTCATAGGTATAACAGAAGTAAAGGCAGTCTGGTATCTACCAGCATGGCTATGGTTAATCACAGGTGTAACCGAGATGCAAATGCAGTATGGTATCTTCCAAATGAGGAAAACTGGTTAATACAGTGGGTATGGGAAGTATTCAGACCCCTTTACATTTTTCACTCTTTGTTTCATTGCAGTCATTTGGTAAATTTAAAAAAGTTAATTTTTTTTTCTCATTAATGTACACTCTGCACCCCATCTTAAATGAAAAAAACAAATGTATTAAAAAACAAAAAACTGAAATATCACATGGTCATAAGTATTCAGACCCTTTGCTCAACATTGAGTAGAAGCACCCTTTTGAGCTAGTACAGCCATGCAACAAATTTTTCACACCTGGATTTGGGGATCCTCGGCCATTCTTCATTGCAGATCCTCTCCAGTTCGGTCAGGTTGAATGGTGAACGTCGGTGGACAGCCATTTTCAGGTCTCTCCAGAGATGCTCAATTGGGTTTAGGTCAGGGCTCTGGCTGGACCAGTCAAGAATGGTCATAGAGTTGTTCTTAAGCCACTCCTTTGTTATTTTAGCTGTGTGCTTAGGGTCATTGTCTTGTTGGAAGGTGAACCTTCGGCCAAGTCTGAGGTCCTGAGCACTCTGGAAGAAGTTTTCATCCAGGATATCTCTGTACTTGGCCACATTCATGTTGCCTTCAATTGCAACCAGTCATCCTGTCCCTGCAGCTGAAAAACACCCCCATAGCATGATGCTGTCACCACCATGTTTCACTGTTGGGATTGCATTGGGTAGGTGATGAGCAGTGCCTGTTTTTCTCCACACACACCGCTTAGAATTATCACCAAAAAGTTCTATCTTCGTCGCATCAGACTAGAGAATCTTATTTCTCTTAGTCTGGTGAAGGCACGCCGCTGAAATGCGCGTAGGGGAAGTGGCACCATCGCATGGTCCTGGTAAGATATTCTAACTATATTTGTGATACCTATTTAGGATACTATGGGTCAAATATCCACACTTTATTGGTGTACCTTACATGCATTGTAGGCACTTCAGCCTTGTTGAATCATTGGAATATGGTATATACAATTTATGATTAGTGGTTTGGATGCAAACTTGCTTTATTACATTAGCTGCTCACATTTTAACCCTTTTATGCTCATGGTGTATTAGCATTACATCTTAGTCTTGCCCACTTCTGGTGGTGCCACTTATTTTCCTTGGCTCATCACCCTGCACTATTGGCACTGTCTTAAATGTACTGTACTGTTAATTTTATTGTTAACTATATGCTTCTTGTTTTATATACAGTCCCAACAGTGAAACATGGTGGTGGCAGCATCATGTTATGGGGGTGTTTTTCAGCTTCAGCAAGAGGACGAATGGTTGCAATTGAAGGAAACATGAATACTGCCAAGTACAGAGATATTCTGGATGAAAACCTCTTCCAGAGTGCTCTGGACCTCAGAATTGGCTGAAGGTTCACCTTCTAACAAGACAATTACCCTAAGCACACAGCCACATTTCTACATTTCTGTTTTTTTTTCAGTCAAGATGGGGAGCAGAGTGTACATTAATGAGAATTTTTTTTTTAATTAACAAAATAGCTGCAATGAAACAGAGGGAAAAAATTAAAGAGGTCTGAATACTTTCCGAACCCACTGTATGTAGTAATAATAATAATCTTTATTTATATAGCGCCAACATATTCCGCAGCGCTTTACAGTTTAACAGTTTCAAAACACAAGTCATAAGTAACAGTGTTAACAATACAGTAATTAAAGCAAAATAAGACGACTCTGCTTGTGAGAACTTACAATCTACAATGAGACAGGGGAGATACAAAGTACAGGTGTGTAGTTGCAATGGTGTATTTACAATGATGGTCCAGCCTTCTTGAGGGAGTGAGGGATGGATGGAGATAGTGAATGGGCTACACACTCACACTTAGACCTAGAATGACTGATTAGTAAACGTGATAGGCCGCTCTGAACAAATGTGTTTTGAGGGAGCGCCTGAAACTATGCAAGTAATAAATAATCTTTATTTTTATATAGCACTAACATATTCCGCAGCGCTTTACAGTTTGCACACATTAACGTCGCTGTCCCCGATGGGGCTCACAATCTAGATTCCCTATCAGTATGTTTTTTGGAGTGTGGGAGGAAACCGGAGTACCCGGAGGAAACCCACGCAAACACGGGGAGAACATACAAACTCCTTGCAGATGTTGTCCTTGGTGGGACTTGAACCCAGGACTCCAGCGCTGCAATGCTATCCACTGAGCCACCGTGCTGCCCAAGTTGTGGATAGTCCTAATTTCTTGGGGTAGAGCATTCCAGAGGATTGGTGCAGCGCGGGAGAAGTCTTGGAATCGGGAGTGGGAGGTACGGATTAGTGCAGAGGTTAGTCGAAAGTCGTTTGCAGAGCGCAGCGGTCGTTTAGGCCGATAGACAGAATTGAGGGAGGAGATGTAGGGGGGTGCTGCACTGTGGAGAACTTTGTAGGTGAGAACAAGTACTTTGAATTGGATCCTATAATGAATGGGCAGCCAATGTAAGGACTGCCGAAGAGCAGACGCGTCCGAGTACCGATTAACCAGATGGATGACCCTGGCTGCTGCATTAAGTATGGACTGGAGAGGGGATAGTCGAGTAACAGGGAGGCCAATTAATAGAGCGTTGCAGTAGTCCAGGCGGGAGTGGATCAATGCTACAGTGAGGGTTTTTGTTGTTTCCATGGTGAGAAAAGGGCGGATTCTAGAGATGTTCTTTAGGTGTAGGCGGAAAGAGTGGGCAAGAGATTGTATATGGGAGGTGAAGGAGAGATTGGTGTCAAACATAACACCCAGACAGTGCGCCTGCTGCCGGAGTGTTATTATGGTGCTGCCCACGGAGAGGGAAATGTCAAATTTAGGGAGGTTAGTAGCTGGCAGGAGCAGAAAAAAAATTCAGTTTTTGAGAGGTTGAGTTTCAGATAGAGAGCGGACATGATGTTGGAAACTGCGGACAGACAGTCACTGGCGTTCTGTAGTACAGCAGGGGTAAGGTCGGGGGATGACGTGTATAGTTGTGTGCCATCAGCATAAAGATGGTACTGAAAGCCAAATCTACTGATGGTCTGTCGAATTGGGGCCGTGTAGAGAGAGAGGAGAAGGGGGCCAAGGACTGAGCCCTGAGGTACCCAGACAGCGAGAGGAAGAGGAGATGACGTGGAGCTAGAGAACAAAACACTGAAGGAGCAGTCAGAAAGATAGGAAGAGAACCAGGAGAGAGCAATGTCCTTAATGCCTAGTGACTGGAGCCTAGAGAGTAGTAGACGGTGGTAAACCGTGTCGAAAGCTGAAGAACGGTCGATAAGAATGAGCAGAGAGTGGTCACCGTTACCTTTTGCTGTCAGAAGGTCGTTGGTCACTTTCATGAGTGCAGTTTCAGTCGAATGTAGGGGGAGGAGGCCGGACTGTGAAGGGTCTAGGAGAGAGTGAGTGGAGAGGTAACGGGTAAGGCGGGAGTAGACTAGGCACTCCAAAAGTGTAGAAATGAAGGGGAGATTGGAGACTGGTCTGTAGTACTTTGTGCAGGATGGGTCGAGAGCGGGTTTCTTTAGTAATGGAGTAACGATGGAGTGTTTGAAGGAAGATGGGAAAATGCCAGAGGAGAGGGAGAGATTAAAGATTGTAGTTAGGTGAGTTGTGACAACTGGAGATAGAGACTCGAGGAGATGTGAGGGAATGGGGTCGGTAGTGCATGTAGTCAGACGAGAGGAAGAGAGGAGTCTGGAGACTTCTTCTTCTGTGATGGGATCAAATGTGGAAAGTGAGCCAGGGGAAATGCAAGGAGGGCTGGGAGTCACAGCACTTGGTGGTTGGGAGCAGATTTCCTGACGGATATTATCTATTTTTTCTATAAAGTGGGAGGCCAGGTCATCAGCACAAATGTCTGTGATAGGGGCTTGTGCTTTTGGCCTGAGGAGGGAGTGAGAAGTGTCAAAAAGTTTCTTGGGGTTGTTGGCTAGTGAGGAGATCAGGGTGGTGAAGTAGGTCTGTTTGGCGAGGTGAAGGGCAGCGTTATAAGTTCTTAACATAAATTTGAAGTGGATGAAGTCTTCTGGTGTGCGTGTTTTTCTCCATAGGCGTTCAGCACTCCTAGAGCATCGCTGGAGAAGTTGAGTTTGCAGTGTGAGCCAGGGCTGTTTTAGTCTGTTTGGTAGTTCTGAGGGTGAGCGGCGCTACTCGGTCAAGGGTGCTTCTAAGAGTGTCATTGTAGTGATGAACAGCCAGATCAGGACAGGAAAAAGGGGAGGTTGGGGATAGTGATGAGTGTAGGGAGTCTGAAAGTGTCTGAGGGTTAATGGCTTGTAGATTTCTGAATGTGTGGTAGGTAGGAGTGTGCTGGGGTGGGCGAGGATTTGTGAGCGTGAAGGAGAGAATGTTGTGGTCAGAGAGTGGAAGCGGTGAATTATTTAGGTGGGAGATTGAACAGAGCAGGACAAAGACCAGGTTAAGGGTGTTACCGTCCTTGTGGGTCTCAGAGGTTGATGCATGTGTTTATGCATGTACGATGTATGTGTGATCCATCGGATCGTGTATAACTTGCTGATCACTGGGGATTCAACCACTGGGCCTCCCAGAGATTCTGAGAACAGGGGTGTGCAGTCTCGTCCTGGATGGAGCAGAGTTGTGCATGCTCGGCCTCTGCTCTCTTCATTATCTATAGAGCTGCTGAGCACTGCGTTCGGCTATTTCCATCAGTTCCGTAGAAAATGAATAGAGCAGATACCAGTTGATACAGATACTAGATATACAGCTCTGTCAAAAATTAAGAGACTGCACAGTTTTATAAAAATCAGCTTCTCTACATGTCTGACAGCCATTCCAGTGTCAGTTGAATTCCAACCAGAGTACACCTCATTCTACTTAATGTGCTTCTGATTAGGTGATCACCTGAGCCAAATCTTATTTAACGTGGAAAGTATAAAAAACACTGCTGTGGTGTTCACAATCCTCTTGCAATAGGACAAGCTGGATGGCAAAACAAGTGCTAGAAATATCCCAAAAGTAATAGAAATGAAAAAATAACTTTTAACCATACCAAAGGAGTTGAAAAGAAAAGTCTTGAGTGAGGAAAAGAAGGGCTCAATTCTGGCTTTACTAGCGGAGGGATACAGTGAGTGTCATGTTGCCTCCATCCTTAAAATTTCTAAGACGGCAATCTATTACAACAAGTTCAAGCAGTAGACATTGGGGCCAACAAAGCTACAAACCAGCAGATGGCGAAAACGACATTCCACTGACCGGGATGACCATCATCTTATTCAAATGTCGCTCAGCAACTGCAGGATGACATCAAGTGACCTACAAAAGGAATGGCAAATGGCAGCTGGGGTGAAGTGCACAGCAAGAACAGTTCGTAACAGGCTCAAGTCATGTAAAGCTAGAAAAAAGCCTTCCATCAATGAGAAGCAAAGGAGAACCAGGCTGAAGTTTGCCAAAAACCATAAGGATTGGACCACAGAGGACTGGAGTAAGGTAATCTCCTCTGATAAGTCTAGTTTTCAGCGTTGCCCAACACCTGGTCGTCTAATGGTTAGACGGAGACCTGGAGAGGCGTACTAGCCACAGTGTCTTGCACCCACTGTGAAATTTGGTGGAGGATCTGGGGATGCTTCAGCAAGGCTGGAATTGGTCAGGTTAATCTTTGCAAAGGATGTACAAAACAAGCGGCAACAAGGTTATCCTGGAAAAAACGTTGATTCCTTCTGCTCAGGCAATGTTCCCCAACTCTGAGTACTGTTTTTTCCAGCAGGACATTGCGCCATGCCACACAGCTAGGTTAATCAATGAGTGGATGAAGGACCACCACATCAAATCCCTGTCTCCAGACCTGAACCCCATTGAAAACCTCTGGAATGTAATCAAGAGGAAGATGGATAGTCACAAGCCATCAAACAAAGAAGAACTGCTTACATTTGTGTACCAGGAGTGGCATAAAGTCACCCAAACGCAGTGTGAAAGACTGATGAAAAGCCTGCCAAGAAGCATGAAAGCTGTGATTAAAAATCATGGTTATTCCACAAAATATTGATTTCTGAACTCTTCTTGCGTTAAAACATTAGTATTGTTGTTTATTACACACACATTCATTATATATATCTCCATCTCAGTGAAAAAATATAAATATATATTTTTTTAGAGGTTTGGGGGCCCAAATAGAACTTTTGCAATGGGCCCTGTGATTGCTATGTACGCCCCCGCTTGCAGGGCATTAATAATGAGGGTGATCAGGCCTGTATCTTGGAGCCCGAGGCTCCAGGAGTTCCATTGCCAGATTGCCCTCATCATAAACAGCGTACAGGGCAGGTAGGGGGCCCAAACACATTTCCGGTCCAGTTTGGCGCCTCCCATATTGTAGTGAAGCCGGCCTCTACTTTCTGGTTTGTCGCGGCTCCTGAGCAGGCGCACTGCTCTGCCCTGGTGAGGCGCCGGACCTCTCTGACCTTTCCCGGCACCTGCGCACTGCAGTACTCTGCTCTGCCCTCACCAGGGAAGATCAGTGCACCTGCGCAGGAACCGCGACGGGACAAAAAGAAGATGGGAGGCGCCGAACCGGACAGGACAGCGGAACACCCCTGGGTGAGTATAATATAACTCGTTTTTCTTCACTTTCAAGTGACATCGGGGGCTTATCTACAGCATTACAGAATGCTGTAGATAAGCCCCTAATGACGGTGGCCGCATCTCATAGGGCAAAAATGGGGTGACAGATTCCCTTTAAATAGGAAGACTGACTGATTATAAGCTTGTCGACACAAACCGTGATGCTAATTACAGGACACACCTTAGTGTCACATGTCCCTATAGTCAAATTATTTTCAATCTTTTCTAGGGGTACCATAATTTTTGTGTAGGCCATTTTCATTAATTTGGAGGTTTTTTTTACTTTTTCTGTTGAACCACAATTCTAAAACAATATCTGATTTTCATTAGTTGATATTCAGTATTTTTATGCTGAAAATTACTTGTCAGTTTGAAGTTATGTAATTGACTATCTTGGGCTTTTATTAATTCAACACAAGGGTACCAACAAATTTTTGCCATGTGTTTACATAAGTATATTGCAAACATCAATGTTACAAGGTGTTAACAGTAGCAAAATAGTGGCTTTGATCATCTGGAGCTCTGAAAAGTGTCCTGTTGGAGATGTTCATGTTTATTGTTATTAATATGAAATAAACACTAGAAGATTATCCATCCTTTGGAGTGACCTTAATGGAATTTATGTTGAAAATACAGCTGAGAAATCTCCAAACTTTTACAGATTTATAATTTGAATATAATCACCTTTCAGATCTATTGTGCCCAGGATCTTTTCCCTTTGGCAACATCCCAGTCATAAAACAATTTATTTAAGCTCCAATCTTATGACTTCCATGCATGTAATTTATCAAAACTAAAAAATAAGAGTTAGCTACTCAAGTAAATTGTCTGGTGAAGGCACGGCATTTCCCCTTAAACTCTTAGGAATGTCATGTGAACTAGACAACTATTTGGTGCCATTCTCTAAGGAACTTCCACTTTTAAATGTTCACTGAATAAGTGAGTTCATACAGGGTTCAGCAAATATGAATTCTCCCACAGAAGCCATCTCCTAAACTTTCATGAGTAGACTCATTTATGTACACGTGTAAACTGATGTATGTACACAACTGAGCCTTTCTCAGTTTCTGGACACTAAACTTACAAGTACTACACCATCAATATTCTATCTAAATATATGGCAGTGTCTGCCAGGAAATAACAAATAATAAAAATAAATGTTACTTGGTATGTGGTTTAGTTTGTAAACTACACTGTGAACCTTCATCTATGAACGACTGTTCATATTAACTCCTTGTCACTGTGGTTGGTTTTTGTTTATATGCTTTCATTTTTTCCTACCTCTCGTCTAAAAGTCATAACTTTTTTTAATCTTCCATTGACTTAGCAATTGAAGGCTTGTTTAATGCGGAGCAAGATGCAGTTTTTACATACAGTGGGTTCAGAAAGTATTCAGACCCCTTTAAATTTTTCACTCTTTGTTTCATTGCAGCCATTTGGTAAATGCAAAAAAGTTCATTTTTTTCTCATGAATGTACACTCTGCACTCCATCTTTACTGAAAAAAAACAGAAATGTAGACATTTTTAGATATGTATTAAAAAAGAAAAACTGAAGTATCACATGGTCATAAGTATTCAGACCCTTTGCTCGGCCAAGTCTACTGTCCAGAGCACTCTGGAAGAGGTTTACATGCAAAATATCACTGTACTTGGCTGCATTCATGTTTCCTTCAATTGTAACCAGTTGTCCTGTCCCTGCAGCTGAAAAACACCCCCATAGCATGATGCTGCCACCACCAAGTTTCACTGTTTGGATTGTATTGAGCAGGTAATGAGCATTGTCTGGTTTTCTCCACACATTCCGCTTAGGATTATCACCAAAAAGTTCTATCTTCGTCTCATTAGACCAGAGAATCTAATTTCTCATAGTCTGGGAGTCCTTCATGTGTTTTTTTTTTTAGCAAACTCTATGCGGGCTTTCATATGTCTTGCACTGAGGAGAGGCTTCCATCGGGCCACTCTGCCATAAAGGCCCGACTGGTAGAGGGCTGCAGTGATAGTTGACTTTGTGGAACTTTCTCCCTTCTCTCTACTGCATCTGTGGAGTTCAGCCACAGTGATCTTGGGGTTCTTCTTTACCTCTCTCACCAAGGCTTTTCTCCAACGATTGCTCAGTTTGGCTAGACGGCCAGGTCTAGGAAGACTTCTCGTGGTCCCAAACTTCTTCCATTTAAGGATTATGGAGACCACTGTGCTCTTAGGAACCTTGAGAAATTCTTTTGTAACCTTGGCCAGATGTGTGCCTTGCCACAATTCTGTCTCTGAGCTCCTTGGCCAGTTCCTTTGACCTCATGATTCTCATTTTGTCTGACATGCACTGTGAGCTATGAGGTCTTATATAGACAGGTGTGTACCTTTACTAATCAAGTCCTATCAGTTTAACTAAACACAGCTGGACTCCAATGAAGGAGTAGAACCATCTCAAGGAGGATCACAAGGAAATGGACAGCATGTGACGTAAATATGAGTGTCTCTCGCAAAGGGATCTGATTACTTATGACCATTGTGATTATTTGCAGTTTTTCTTTTTTAATTAAATTTGCAAAATTTTTAACATTTCTGGTTTTTATCAGTCTACGATGGGGTGCAGAGTTGTACATTAATGAGAAAAAAAATGAACTTTTTTGCATTTACCAAATGGCTGCAATGAAACAAAGAGTGAAAAATGTAAAGGGGTCTGAATACTTTCTGAATCCACTGTATACTTACAGAGGCATGTAAAAGTTTGGGCATCGCTTCTCAAAATTACTGTTATTATGAGATGCTAATGAGATGCTAAGCAAATTGAAGATTGAATAATCTCTAAAAGGCCACATTAAAGTTGCCACATTTCTTTTGTATTTTAGGAAAAAATATTGACATTTTAAAAATTACAAAAAAAGGAAAATGGGCCGATGCAAAGGTTTGGAGATTTGTGTACTCAGGTAACTTTGACCAAGGTTTCAGGCCTTAATTAACCTGTTGTGGTTATGGCTTGTTATGGCCCTGCTCTGTGTAGCACAAGCGATCGGATGATCGCAACTTCTATCTCCCAGGGAGACTACTGAAGCAAGTAAAAAAATAAGTTTTTAAGAATAAAAAAAAATATATAAAAGTTCAAATCACCCCCCCATTCAAAATAAAACAATAAAAAAATACACAAATTTAGTATCTCAGCGTTCAGAATTGCCCGATCAATATATAAAAAGAGTTAAACGGCGAAACTAGAAAAAAAAATATTGAATTGCCAGAATTACTTTTTTGGTCGCTGCAACATTGCGTTAAAATGCAATAACAGGCGATAAAAAGACTGTATCTACACTAAAATGGTACAAATAAAAATGTCAGCTTGGCGGGCAATAAATAATTCCTCTCCCAGCCCCAGATCACAAAAGTTGATGACACTACGGGTCTTGGAAAATAAGGACTTAAATTTTTTTTTTTTACCATCTAAATAAAAAGGAACTTATAGATGTTTGGTATCTACAAACTTGTAATAACCCAGACAATCATAATGGCAGGTCAGTTTTAGCATTTAGTGAACATGGTAAAAAAGCAAAACAAAAAACATTTTTGCAATTTCACCACCCTTAGAATTTTTTTCCCATTTTCAAGTACACTATATGTTAAAACCAATGGTAATGTTCAAAAGTACAACTCATCCCGCAAAAAACAAGCCCTCACATGGCCATGTTGATGGAAAAATAAAAATGTTATGGCTCTGGAAAGAAGGGGAAGAAAAAATGGAATCTCAAAAATGAAAAACCTAAGGTAGGAATTTTTTTTTTAATCAAAATGCAAAAGCCATCCAACCACATGAAGGTGTGCCTTTTTGTAACAGGCTGGGTGGTGGACCCACTTTGCGAAAGCCCAAGGAAGACCTGGAGAAGCGTGACTAGGAACCTCACCCAATCCGACCACAGACACGCAGCAGCTAATGACACCGCAGTCCATGGAGAGACAAGGGAGGTGATCCAGGTGCTACTCCAGGACTGACCTTGGGTAGATGGCGGCTGATCCCTAGAAGTGGATAGTTGGAATGGCCCTGGGAAATGTCCAACAGAATCAGACAGTCGGAGAAGATGACAGGAACCGCAGGTGCAGACAGGACAGTCTAATGGACAGATGAGCACTGACGGGTGCAGCTGGCTTGGCTGCCTTTGAGGTGAGCACTGGTGGGTGCAACTGGCTCGGCTTCCGTTGAAATGAGCACTGGTGGGTGCAGCTGGCGCTGCTGCCGTTGAGGTGAGCCCTGGCGGGTGCAGCTCTAGTCGAGGTGAGCACTGGTGGGTGCAGCTGTCTCGGCTGCCGTTGAGGTGAACACTGGCAGATGCAGCTGGCTCGGCTGCCGTTGAGGTGAGCACTGGCGGGTGCAGCTGGCTTGGCTGCCGTTGAGGTGAGCATTGGTGGGTGCAGCTGGCGCTGCTGCCGTTGAGGTGAGCTCTGGTGGGTGCAGCTGGCTTGGCTGCCATTGAGGTGAGCACTGGCGGGTGCAGCTGGCGCTGATGCCATTGAGGTGAGCACTGGCGGGTGCAGCTTTCTCGGCTGCCGTTGAGGTGAGCACTGGCGGGTGCAGCTGGCTCAGCGGCCGTTGAGGTGAGCACTGGTGGGTGCAGCTGGCTTGGCTGCCGTTGAGGTGAGCACTGGCGGGTGCAGCTGGCTCGGCTGCCGTTGAGGTGAGCACTGGCGGGTGCAGCTGGCTCGGCTGCCGTTGAGGTGAGCACTGGTGGATGCAGCTGGCTTGGCTGCTGTTGAGGTGAGCATTAGTGGGTGCAGCTGGCTTGGCTGCCGTTGAGGTGAGCACTGGCGGGTGCAGCTGGCTCGGATACAAGTACAGGGACCCGAGAAGCGTGTTAGGAACAAACTCACAACATTGCACAGGCAATTCCATGTTGGAGGAGGCAGTTTAAATAGAAAGAGACCTCTAGCCATTGGCTGAGGACACGTTAGAGGAATGCGCGCAGCCCCTTCAAGAAAGAGGAAGGGTGCGCTCTAAGCACAGTGCTTGGAGACCTGCTAGGAGTGCGTGGACCCCGGGCAGCAGCAGACCCAGAAGGGGCAGGATGGAATCCTTGGTGGTGAGTACGCTGATGTCTCTGCAGGATGAGAGGGACTGCAGGCAGAGCATGCAGGCACTACACTTTTATATAGATGGTACTTATCACTAATGTCCTACCTTTCCATTTGAAAAAGAGGCCTCATTTGAAGTGGGAAAATTAAAGAAAACCAGACATTAAAACCTGGTCTAGGAAAGATGGATAAGGGTGCAGAGGCATGGAGGGGGTTAACCACCCCAATTTGCAAATTATTGCAAAATAATGTACAACAAAACCAAGAATGGCAGTCCAAAAATTCCCATAAAACCAACTTTATTGATACAACATATAAAAATCACTAGATGAGTGATACAGGCAGGGGCTGATAGACATAGAAGTGTGATCACATATAAGCCAAAAGGGGCAGGGGCCCGTCCACCCACATACTACATCACAGAATAAATAATACATATAATGTATACTGCAATCATCATTCCATAGTACCCAATATCAATGGTTTTATGTAGAAATACATAATAAAATAGTTGCAATATACCTGGTGACGTAGGTCAACGAGACCACTGACCCACCCCGACGCTCGTTTTGGAGACCACCGCTCCTTCCTCAGGGGGCCTAATGAGAACATACCTTGACCACCATTTATATCAAGTGCACCGGAAATGCCGAGAATGGCAGCGCCCAGCGAGTCATCAAAATCAGCTGCATCTGTGTGCCGATCCATTGCGCATATAATGTGCGCAGATAATTACCCAGGCTTCCGGGAGAACCACACAGTACCTGACACTGCTCACAGCATTCACGCTCACCACGGACGCCGATACCGGAAACACGTGGGGCCTCACGTGACCGGATGACGGACATCCGGGAAAGACGCGCCGAGCAGGGAGCAGGACAAGCGGCGCATGCGCCCTGTGCTAAGAATCCTTCACAGCCATAAGATGTAAGGGCATAAAAACAAATGCACCGTACAAATAGATGATCAAGGCTATAGGATCTCAGGGCAAATTGAGCATATAGTCCAGACATGGAACATGGCAAATAGCACATGCGCCCATATACTCTGAGCCCATCAAAGCCATGTAATGTACCGGCATAAAATCAAGCACATCATATGAATAAACGGGCACAGCCATGAAATCTCAGCACAAAATATCGGGCACCTCAATAAAACATGTCATACAAATAACATCATTGTAAATAGAAATCAATAAGAAAAGATATACATAACATTAATCCCCAATAGTAAACTCCAAAATACAAACAAATTAAAGAAATAATGAAATAAACAAAAAATCAATACAGTAACAACACAGCACCACAAGATATTCATCGATTCTTCTGTGTTAGTAGATGGCAGTCACAAGTCAGCTCTTCCTCTTCAACATCCTCGCCGAGGCATAAATATAATATCAAGACAAACCTAGATATAAAATAAAAAACTTTGAAAACATATAAAAACAATACGCGGCCACACTCCATGAATACCATCCAGCAGGAGTGGGGGATCACAGATAGGGAATGAATGACAAATTCTCATTGAGACCTTTCGGATGGATTTTTTCAAAGTACAGATCCATCTGGTTTCTAACTGCCCCAACCGTTTCGTTAAATTACTTCCCCTTATATTAATTTTAAGCATATCAATGCCACGTACTTTAAGTAACGTGCTGTTGCATTGATGAAATTTATAGAAATGACGTGGCAGAGTTTTAAGGGTGGATGCGTCCGTGCAGACAGAGGCCGCTTGTATCCCCAACACATGTTCACGAACGTGGACTTTTAATTGTCTCGTAGTCAGTCCCGCGTAAATTAATCCACACGGACATGTAGCATAATAAACCACTGTAAGCTTTTCAGGGGATTTAGCTCTGAGATCGCTGTCTGGGTAGACAGAATGGCACGGAAACAGTTCATTCAGACAGCAATTATGGTAACAAACTGGCCGCAACCAGTTTTATTAAAGTCCACAGCACACAGATAAAACAAAGCATAAACAAAAGACCTAGGCTTGTCTAGCCACTAACTACACCCATATAGCTTTTCCCTTTCTATCAGGAACCCGGCTCTATCAGCCTAGGCCCAAAACAACACATATGATATATGTTACCAGTATGGAGTTTCCCAGATACTCCTCCTTATGTCTGAAGGTCCACCCGACGTCCAGACTTGAGAGAGATCCACTCCTATTCAGTATTCCTCATCCTGGAGGTTCACAGAGACACTCCTGTGTCCGGGGTACCTCTAACCCAGACTGAGACAGCTCCCCTCCTCTTCAGTAATCATCAGCATGGAGGTTCACAGAGACGCTCCTGTGTCCGGGGTACATCTAACCCAGACTGAGACAGCTCCCCTCCTCTTCAGTAGCTTATCCACATAGATTCTCACAGAGACCGCTCCTATGTCCGGGGTACATCTAGACCCAGACTGAGACAGCTCCAATGGTTCTGGAGACTGCTTCTTGTGCCGGGACCTCTTGTCCAGACTAAGCGAGCTCTCTCTGACTGTGTTTCCAGACACCTATTTCTGGCTTCTTAATTAACAGCTGAGTGGTTACAGGTTTGAGCTGCAAGTATGCACTGAGTGGAAGGTGTAATGACCTTTCTCTACCACCAGGTCTACAAAGCCATACACCTCCCTTATACCAGTCAGCAAAGCACCCAGGTGAAATATCCACCCCATCTAACCCACATATTCTCACTGTCTCACACCACGTACCGTGATGTACATGTAATGCATTGTTTAATTATAAATTCTTTTAAACCATCAGAACTGAAGAACGAGACACTCCGCTCAATGTTGGGGCAGGCAACACATCTGCCGCACGGAACACATCCCCCTTTTACTGGAATAGCATCCAAAAACGTGGATATAGATGGATTAGAGTAGTGGCTGTTGACAAGCAAGTCACGCAAATTCCTTGCCCTCCGAAAGGTCATCAATGGACGATCCGGAAGGAATTTTTTAATGATGGGATACACCATCAAAATCGGCCACGCCTTTTCCAGGGCTGCACGCACCCGACCATGCTGGGAATGATATGATGTCACAAATCTAGACACATTCTGTTGCCCAGATTTACGAACTCCATTCCCATAAAGAAGATCATTACGGCTTGCATATTTGGCACGATTATACGCCTTTTTCAAAGAACGCCTACTGTACCCCCGGGACAAAAAACGGGTTTTTAGTTCCTCCGCTTGACTCACAAAATCTCCTCCGTGGAACAGATCCGACGCAAGCGGAGGAATTGCCCCACGGGAATGGCCCTAATCATATGCCGTGGGTGGCAAGAGGACGCATGTAACAATGTGTTCGTTGCTGTAGCCTTACGTTTGAATAACCCCAGCACTATCCCTCCGAATGGTGACATCTAAAAAGTCCATTTTGTCCCTATCCCACACCGGGGTAACACACTCGTATTGCGATCATTGTCGTTCAGAGATGACATAAATTGCAGAAGGTCGATGGAGGTGCCCTGCCAGACAAAGAAGATGTCATCAATATAGCGTGCCCAAAATAGGACATGCTCAATCTGTCCGACAGGAAGATATCCCTCTCCCACAACCCCAGGAACAGATTGGCATAGGACGGCGCAAAGGCCGCACCCATGGCTGTACCCTGGAGCTGCAGGTAGAAGGATCCCTTAAACACAAAAAAATTGTGCATAAGAGTGAACTCGAATAGCTCCAGGATGAGATCCCTCAGTCCCAAAGGTAACATAGACATATCAAGAAAAAATTTCACAGCTCTCAGGCCATCAGAATGCCGAATGCTTGTGTAGAGGGATTCAACATCCGCAGATGCTAGTAGAGTATCATCTTCTAAACACCATCCATCGATCTTCCGCAACAAGTCACCAGTGTCTTTTAGGAACGAGGGAGATTGAACACTAATGGCTGTAGATAATGTTCAATCCATCTATTTACATGTTCGAGATAGTTCCCATTCCCATAATGGTCTGCCGGGTGGTGACTTGATATCCTTATGAACCTTCGGTAGGAGGTATAGTGTGGCAATAGTAGGTTCTTTAATCGTCAACTCACAACATTGCACAGGCAACTCCATGTTGGAGGAGGCGGTTTAAATAGAAAGAGACCTCTAGTCATTGGCTGAGGACACGTTAGAGGAATGCGCACGGCCCCTTCAAGAAAGAGGAAGGGTGCGCTCTAAGCACAGTGCTTGGAGACCTGCTAGGAGTGCGTGGACCCGGGCAGCAGCAGACCCAGAAGGGGCAGGATGGAATCCTTGGTGGTGAGTACGCTGATGTCTCTGCAGGATGAGAGGGACTGCAGGCAGAGATGCGGGCGCTACACTTTTATATAGATGGTACTTATCACTAATGTCCTACCTGTTAGAACCCCCTTGTCAGGTTTTCTTTCAGTTTGCTGTTCACATGACCTTTTTTCCCTATTTGGTCTGGCTCCGCCCTTCTGGCTTTGCTGGACTTCATTGTATTATCTACTCTTAAGCTAGCCGGGTGCTTGGGTGCCTTACTCAGTCAGTTTTGCTTGATCTTAGGATCTCTAAGTAATTTGTTTTCTGTTTTATTATCCCTGCTACAATTTCTGTTAGGAGGTGTCCACCTTTTCTCCCAGTCCCTAGATCTTGTAGGGATTCCTCCCTCAACTATAGGTCTTCGTTAGACTAGCTGAGGACTTTAGCGGGTCTGGTCGCAGGATCAGGTTCCCCGTTACATCGTAGGGATCCAGCTTAGTTCTATAGTAGGGACAGAGTTCCCATGTTTTCTTAGTGCTTGTAGCAGATCATAACAGTAAGTCCAGCAAAGAAAAGAAAAAAAAAATCTCGAAAGATTTTCTGTTTCCATCATGGTGTCGGTTCAGGATTTGGCTCTATGCCTGCAGGGACTCTCTCTGGAGGTGGTTGAGATCCAGCAACACGTGAGTAGTTGTTCTGGAGCACATTTCGTGGACCCAAAGGTACGTTTGCCTGATTTATTTTTTGGTGAACAACAAGATTTTTTTTCTTTTAAAAATGCTTGCATGTTGTATTTCCGTTTGAGACCCAGATCCTCTGGTGATGAATCACAGCGCATAGGGTTCATAATGTCACTTTTGCGCAAAGAACCTCAGGACTGGGCCTTTTCTCTGCAGCCTAGTGATCCATGCTTTAGATCAGTGGATAGTTTTTTTTTCTGCTTTGGGGTTATTGTATGACGATCCTGATCGTGTTTCATCAGCTGAGACAGAATTGAGACGTTTGAGACAGAGATCAGGTAATGTGGAAAAATATTGTACTCATTTCCGAAGGTGGTCCACTCAGGTGGGGTGGAGCGATTCAGCTTTGAAAAGTTTATTTCTTGCAGGGTTAAGTGAAAGGGTTAAAGATTTGCTGATTGCTTATCCTATACCTGGTAACTTGCAAGAGGCTATGCAATTAGCCATATGGGTGGATAGGAGACTGTGTGCAAGGGTTAATGAGAGTAAATCTGCCTTGTCAGCTCCAAGTCTGGAAAGGGACTGTACTGACTTTGGAGAGCCGATGGAAATTGGAGCAATGACACCTCACTCTCGGGAAAAAGACAGCAGATTTGCTGAAGGTTTGTGTTTCTATTGTGGCAAATCTAAGCATTTTATTAAGAACTGTGCGCTTCGAATGAATAAAGAGAAAAAAAAATGGTCAGTTTCGCCCGTATAGCTTGTTTAAACAATAAAGGTGTCTTTCTTTCTGCTATCACTGCTGTTGAGGAGGAATTAATGGAGTTTCGGGTATTTGTGGATTGTGGTTCAACTCTCAATGTGATTGATGGGAAATTTTTGGAAAAACTAAAATTAAAACCCAAACTTCTGTCTTCCCCTATTAATGTGGTTTCTGTGGATGGTTCTCCCTTGAAAAATGTTACTCACCATATCTGTGAATTTCCTCTTACTATTAATGGTGTTCATCAAGAGAATTTGGATTTGGTAGTTTTGAATAATTTGCCCTCACCGGTGATTTTGGGGTTACCTTGGTTAAAATTGCACAATCCGGTACTGGATTGGTCTACCAATGAAATTAAGTCCTGGAGTCCTAATTGTTATGACAAGTGTTGTAACGGGCGTATTGCTGCTGTAGTTAAGGGGGAGTTACCTGTACCTATTCAGGATTTTTGGAAAGTTTTTTCTGATAAGGAATCGCAGGTATTGCCTCCTCATAGAGATTATGATTGTGCAATTGAATTTGTCCCTGGAGCAACTCTTCCTAAAAGTCGTTTATTTAATCTTACTATTCCTGAGAGAAAGGCTTTGGAGGAATACATACAGACAAGCTTGGCCGCCGGTCACATTAGGCCTTCCAAATCTCCTGTGGCGGTTGGATTTTTTTTTGTTAAAATAAGGACGGCGGTTTACGGCCTTGTCTAGACTTTCGTGAGATTAATAAGATTACTGTACGCAATCCTTACCCACTGCCATTGATTCCTGATTTGTTTAACCAGTTAGTGGGGGCCAAGTGGTTCTCGAAAATTGATCTTCGAGGGGCATACAATTTGTTGCGCATGAAGGAGGGGGATGAATGGAAGACTGCGTTTAACACTCCACTGGGTCATTTTGAGAATCTGGTCATGCCTTTTGGGCTTTCCAGTGCTCCGGCATTTTTTCAGAATCTTATTAATGACATCCTTAGACCTTTGATCGGCAGAAGTGTGGTTGTGTATTTGGATGACATTTTGATTTATTCACCGGATTTGGAGTCTCATTGGAGGAGTGTGCGTGAAGTATTACAGTTACTGAGAGATAATTCACTTTTTGCCAAGCTAGAAAAATGTGAGTTCGCTGTACAGAGACTTAGTTTTTTGGGCTACATTGTCTCCAGTGAAGGTTTTGAGATGGACCCGGTGAAAGTGCAAGCTGTGCAGGATTGGCCTAGACCTATTGGTGTGAAATCAATACAGAGGTTTTTGGGGTTCGCCAATTATTATAGAAAATTCATTAAAAATTTTTCTGTGATTGCCAAACCTCTGACCGATCTCACCAGGAAAGGTGCTGATACGGTTCAGTGGACTACTGAGGCCATTGAGGCTTTTGTGTTGCTAAAGGAGAAGTTCAGCTCTGCTCCCATCCTTACGCAGCCTGATGTGACTAAACCATTTTTGGTTGAGGCTGATGCTTCTTCTTTGGGGGTCGGCTCGGTGTTGTCTCAGGAAAAGACGGATGGAGTACATCCCTGTGCTTTTTTTTCCAAGAAATTTTCTGAGTCTGAACTAAATTATGATATCGGTATTTGGGAATTGTTGGCAATTAAACTCGCATTTGAACACTGGCGTCATTTTTTGGAGGGAGCGGAATTTTCCGTTCAAGTCTTCACTGATCATAAAAATCTGATCTACCTTGATGCTGCCAAACGCTTGAATGCCATCAGGCTAGGTGGGCACTGTTTTTCTCGCGGTTTAATTTTACCATTACTTACATCCCAGGTACTAAAAATGTTAAACCTGATGCTTTGTCTCGCAGCTTTTCTCCTATGGTGGGTACTGAGGAGGAGGAAAATATTTTGCAAGAGGGGGTTGTTATTGCTATTTTGGACTCTGTGTTGGAAGATGAGATTCTTAAAGCACAGGAGAATGCCCCATCTAACACGCCGCATGGGAGGTTGTTTGTGCCTGGTACCCTGAGGAGTGATTTGTTTGTTGAATGTCATGACTCTCGGTTGGCAGGTCATCCTGGAATCTCTGAGACCAAGAGACTTGTGGGTCGCAGCTTTTGGTGGCCTGGATGGCAGAAGGAAGTCATTAAGTGGGTGCGTCAATGCACTGTGTGTGCTAGATCTAAGTCTTCTCATACTCCTGCTGCGGGGTTGCTTTGCCCTCTGGAGGTCCCTAGTGCACCTTGGACACATTTGGCTATGGACTTTATTACTGACCTTCCCCCCTCTGAGGGTTTCACTGTCATCTGGGTGGTCGTGGACCGTTTTAGCAAGATGTGTCACTTGGTTCCTTTCATCAAACTGCCCTGCGCTAAGACTCTTGCTAAGGCCTTTGTCAAGGAAATTGTCAGACTACATGGCGTTCCTACTGACATTGTTTCTGATAGGGGACCTCAGTTTGTGACTCGTTTTTGGCGCGCCTTTTGTGACAGGTTGGGAGTTCATTTGTCGTTTTCATCTGGATATCATCCTGAGTCTAATGGCCAGACAGAAAGGAAAAACCAGGATGTTGAGCAGTTCTTGCGTTGTTTTGTGACTGATAATCAAGAGGGGTGGTCTGAGTTTCTGCCACTTGCTGGTTTGCTCTTAACAACCATACATCCGCTTCTGCTGGTTGTTCGCCTTTTTTTTGTTGTACTGGGAGACATCCGTCGTTTGGGTCATTTTCCAAGTTGGGATCGGCTGTACCTGAAGAGGAGAATTTTTCTGGTGTTTTGGAGAGAGTTTGGACTGATGTGCGTGGTAATCTTCAGGAGGCTAACAAAAGATCCAAAGTGTATTTTGATAGAAAACGACAAGAGGTTTTGTTTGCTATTGGTGACATGGTTTGGTTGTCCTCTAGGAATCTGCGCTTGAGGATTCCGTCTAAGAAATTGGGTCCCAAGTTTGTAGGGCCCTTTAAGGTGCTTCAGGTTATTAACCAATCTGCTGTTAAGTTGGAGCTTCCTACCTCCTGGAAGATTAATCCGGTGTTTCATGTTTCTCTAGAAAAAAGCTGAGATCTCAGATGGAGATGTCTCGGCTACTGTTCCCTGGTGGTGGAGGACGGGCAATATGAGATTTCCCGCATCCTAAATTCTAGACGGTATAGAGGGAGTTTGCAGTACCTCGTCGCTTGGAAGGGTTATGGACCCGAGGATAACTCATGGGTGAGGGCGGATGATGTTTCTGCGTCTAGACTTGTCAGAACGTTTCACAAGAGGTTTCCAGATAAGCCTAAGTCCTAGGGGATCCGGAGGATCCTCTTAGAAGGGAGGGTACTGTTAGAACCCTCTTGTCAGGTTTTGTTTCAGTTTGCTGGTCACATGACCTTTTTTCCCTATTTGGTCTGGCTCCGCCCTTCTGGCTTTGCTGGACTTCATTGTATTATCTACTCTTAAGATAGCCGGGTGGTTGGGTACCTTACTCAGTCAGTTTTGCTTGATCTTAGGATCTCTAAGTAATTTGTTTTCTGTTTTATTATCCCTGCTACAATTTCTGTTAGGAGGTGTCCACCTTTTCTCCCAGTCCCTAGATCTTGTAGGGATTCCTCCCTCGCAACTTCGTTCAGACTAGCTGAGGACTTTAGCGGGTCTGGTCGCAGGATCAGGTTCCCCGTTACATCGTAGGGATCCAGCTTAGTTCTATAGTAGGGACAGAATTCCCATCTTTCCTTAGTGCTTGTAGCAGATCATAACACTACCTCTCCATTTGCAAAAGAGACCTCATTTGAAGTGGGAAAATTAAAGAAAACCAGGCATTAAAACCTGGTCTACGAAAGATGGATAAGGGTGCAGAGGCATGGAGGGGGCCAACCACCCCAATTTGCAAATTATTGCAAAATAATGTACAAGTGTACAAATACACTATGTGGCCATTTTACAAATATACAGTGCCTACAAGTAGTATTCAACCCCCTGCAGATTTAGCTGGTTGACACATGCGGAATTAACTTGGCATTGTGACATTTGTACTGTAGATCAGCCTGGAAGTGGGAAATGCACTGCAGCAAAAACATTTTTTATAATTTTTTTTTTTTTTTTAAAACGTTAAAAGTTAATTCAGAGTGTCATTTATTATTCAACCCCTCAAACCACAAGAATTCTGTTTGGTCCCCCTAAAATATTAAGAAGTAGTTCAGGCACCAAGAATAATGAGCTTCACATGTGTGGATTAATGATCTCTTTTGCCAGCCTTTTCTGACTATTTAAGACCCTCCCCAAACTTGTGAACAGCACTCATACATGGTCAACATGGGAAAGACAAAGGAGCATTCCAAGGCCATCAGAGACAAGATCGTGGAGGGTCACAAGGCTGGCAATTGGTACAAAACCCTTTCCAAGGAGTTGGGCCTACCTGTCTCCACTGTTGGGAGCATCATCCGTAAGTGGAAGGCTTATGGAACTACTGTTAGCCTTCCACGGCCTGGACAGCCTTTGAAAGTTTCCTCCCGTGCCGAGGCCAGGCTTGTCCGAAGAGTCAAGGCTAACCCAAGGACAACAAGGAAGGAGCTCCGGGAAGATCTCATGGCAGTGGGGACATTGGTTTCAGTCAATACCATAAGTAACGTACTCCACCGCAATGGTCTCCGTTCCAGACGAGCCCGTAAGGTACCTTTACTTTCAAAGCGTCATGTCAAGGCTCGTCTACAGTTTGCTCATGATCACTTGGAGGACTCTGAGACAGACTGGTTCAAGGTTCTATGGTCTGATGAGACCAAGATCGAGATGGTGCCAACCACACACGTGACGTTTGGAGACTGGATGGCACTGCATACGACCCCAAGGATACCATCCCTACAGTCAAGCATGGTGGTGGCAGCATCATGCTGTGGGGCTGTTTCTCAGCCAAGGGGTCTGGCCATCTGGTCCGCATCCATGGGAGGATGGATAGCACGGCCTACCTGGAGATTTTGGCCAAGAACCTCCGCTCCTCCATCAAGGATCTTAAGATGGGTCATAATTTCATCTTCCAACAAGACAACGACCCAAAGCACACAGCCAAGAAAACCAAGGCCTGGTTCAAGAGGGAAAAAGTCAAGGTGTTGGAGTGGCCTAGTCAGTCTCCTGACCTTAACCCAATTGAAAACTTGTGGAAGGAGCTCAAGATTAAAGTCCACATGAGACACCCAAAGAACCTAGATAACTTGGAGAAGATCTGCATGGAGGAGTGAGCCGAGATAACTCCACAGACCTGTGCCGGCCTGATCAGGTCTTATAAAAGACGATTATTAGCTGTAATTGCAAACAAGGGTTATTCCACGAAATATTAAACATAGGGGTTGTATAATAATTGACCCACACTTTTATGTTTAAAATTTATTAAAATTCAACTGAGCAACATAACTTTTTGGTTTGTAAGATTTATGCTTCTGTTAATAAATCCTACTCTCGTTTGCAGTTTGAAGGCTCTAACTTATTTGCATCTTATCAAACCAGCTAAATCTGCAGGGGGTTGAATACTACTTGTAGGCACTGTATATGCATACTATGCATCAGTTGTAGTTTTACTGAAGCCATTTAATTTAGCATGTAATACACTGGAAAATTGTGAAAAAATCAATGTGTGGTAAACTGATAAATGCAATTATCATATATTTTAAATCATTTTATATTTTCATAGATCAGACTTTTATGGATTCAGGGATACAGAAAACGTCCATTCTTAGCAAATTGTCAGTCTTTAATGGAGGAAGAAGGAGTTATTTGAGTTATTTATTACCATTTTTTTAGTCTCTGGCAAGAGAGTGCACTGTCAGAGCACATTGCAAGGAGATTAGCTGGCAAACAGAGACCAGTCCAACCACCCAAAGTGATTTCACTTTCTGGGGTGGGGCTGGTCTCTGTTCTTCCTGTCTGCCAGGTCAACTCCTTAGGCCGGGATCACACATGCGACGAAGTCGTCCGACACTCGCATGTGAAATCCCAGCTCTGGCGCCGGCACTCGGGAGTGGAGTGCGCGGCTGCATGTAGTTCTATGCAGCCGCTCGCTCCACTCCCGAGTGCCGGCGCCATAGCTGGGATTTCACATGCGAGCGACGGACGTTTTCGTCGCATGTGTGATCCTGGCCTTACAATGCAGCTGACAGTTTCAGGGTGGGATAGAGGCTACGGCATGACCCCAGCCTCTGCGCCCTGATGACGTGTTGTTTGAGTATCCTAGCATGCACTGCTTGAAACGAAGCTTGAAAAAGGAAGTAGGTTAAAAAAAAAATAAAGCAGTTTGGTCGTATAATGAGGGAATGATAGGGAATTTTTAAATAAAGCTTATTAGAAAAGGGATTAGATTGTTACAATAAATAGACATTTAGGATTAAAATTAATGTTATTTAGGAACCACCACTTTAATATCAAAGCTCTTGGATAACCCTTTCATGAAATTCCATAATTCATATTTGATGATAAGAATTCATTGTTTATTTTGCCAGCGAGCCGTATGAAATTTGTAAGCTTTGTTTTTTCTTTCATGTAATTTTCAAAGTATTGAAATTAAATAATTTAAAATATTTTGTTGTATACTTTTTATGGTTTTGTTTGCCTTGTTCTATATGAATAATCACAGCACTTTTTAGGAGATACAGTGTCATCTGTACAGAATGTATAAAGTGTTTTCTTAGGATAAACAAGAGAATACTTTGAGGTTCCAGAGAATATTAAATGACAGTCATCTTAGTGTAAACACTGCTGACTTCTCAGAAAAGAGTCCTTGAAAGATGGATTTCCACCTCACGCAGACCCAATGATCAAACATTTCATGTTTTAGAAAATATGCTAATTATGCAAATTGTCTCTTCAGAGAGGAAGAGAGCTAGAACTCTAGTGCCACCTTTTGGAAGGTAGCAATCCTACAAGTCAATGTCGACCCTTTAACGAGCCTTATCACATGACCTAGGATAATAGCCAAACCAGAATCTCAATTTGCAGACACTGTGTTTCGGGGTTCAGCCCCTCGTCAGTGCAAAGCGGAGATCTGGTTTGGCTGTGTGAGAGGCGTCAGACCATTGTCCAAGAAATATCGTCACTCCTTGCGGAGATCAACATGCTAAGCATGCAGATGAGGAGACTTAAAGCCGCAATGCTCCTCTGGGAAATATGCTAATTATGCAAATTGTATTTCCAGAGGAGCATTGCGGCTTTAAGTCTCCTCATCTGCATGCTTAGCATGTTGATCTCCGCAAGGAGTGACGATATTTCTTGGACAATGGTCTGACGCCTCTCACACAGCCAAACCAGATCTCCGCTTTGCACTGACGAGGGGCTGAACCCCGAAACACAGTGTCTGCAAATTGAGATTCTGGTTTGGCTATTATCCTAGGTCATGTGATAAGGCTCGTTAAAGGGTCGACATTGACTTGTAGGATTGCTACCTTCCAAAAGGTGGCACTAGAGTTCTAGCTCTCTTCCTCTCTGAAGAGACAATTTGCATAATTAGCATGTTTTAGAAAGAAATGCCTGTCGCGTCAAAATATTTAACATATTCATCAAACCCTAACTACTTCCCCATTATTATATTTGTATGTTGACCATAGGGGTTTGTTGATTTTAGCCTTAAAATACTGTAAAAAAAAATTCAGAAATTGATTATTGTATATTGTATAGTTGTTTTACTATATCATAAAACTTTTATTTTTCTATTGAAAAATAAGTTTTGCGTTTTTATTATTTTACAGTATTGCATATTGCCATAATGTAAATGTTGGACACTGTTTTCTTTATTTGATTAGGCACTGCTGACAGAAAAGGGATTTATTAAATCTAGTTCAGAAAACAAAAGCTGCACAAAATTCTGTTACTTTTTCCAGTTTCATGCTGCTTTTGACACTTTTTTTAACCCTTTAACGACCGCCAATACGCCTTTTAACGGCGGTAGTTAAGGGTACTTAAACCACAGCGCCGTTAATTAACGGCGCTGTGGAGAAAGTGTATAGCGCCCCCAGAGTCTGATTTTCTCCGGGGTCTCGGCTACCCCCGTGATTCAGGTCGTTTTTTACCGACCCCACTTTTGCGATCGCCGTTATTAACCCTATAATGGCGATCGCAAAAAAAAAAAGGCGATCTTCCATTTAATTTCTCCCTCCTCTGATGTGATCGCACATCAGAGGGGAGAGAAATGGGGTCCACGGGACCCTCGATCAGCCCCCCGTGCCTCCCGGTGTCCCCCATGGCTCCCGGAGCTCTCCGAGCTCCCAGCGTCTTCTTCCGGCAAAGAAAATGGCGGGCGCCTGCGCAGTGCACACGCTGAGCTGGATTTTCTCCAGGGTCTCAGCTACGATAACGGCGATCGCAAAAGAAAAATAAAAGCACCGATTCTGCAAGTAATTTCTCTCCCCTCTGATGTGATCGCACATCAGAGGGGACAGAAATAAGGTCCCTGGGTCCCCGATCCCACCCGGTACCTCCAGGTGTCCCCCATGTCCCCCTGTCCTCCGGCAGGTCCCGGCCTCTTCATCCTGTAAAAAAAAAATGGAGGGTGCATGCGCAGTGCGCCCGCCGAATCTGCCTGCTGGCAGATTCATTCATTCAGTAAAAGTACATTTTGATCACTGTGATAAACTATCACAGTGATCAAAATAAAAAAAACAGTACATAAACCCCCCCTTTATCACCCCCTTAGTTAGGGACATATAATAAAATAAAGAAATTTTATTTATTTTCATTTTTCCATTAGGGTTAGGGTTATAATTAGGGTTAGGGTTAGGCTGGGTTCATACTGCGGTGTAACGCAGTCCGTTAATGCTGCCATTCACCCCCATTTGAGGGCGCATCACGACGCATGCCGTAAAGCAGCATGCGTTCGCGACGTGCCGTCATTCAGTGACGGAGCCTCGGACGCGGCCTGCAGCGTCTGGGCTCCGTCACCGCTAGTGCAGATGAATCATCTGCTGATTCCTCTGCGCTAGCAGGTATAGCATAACGCGATCGCATTATGCTATACCGTTACCAGCCCGTCAACGCTATGTGTTGAACGGGCTGGTAAAACGCAATATTAATCTAGCCTTAGGGTTATAATTAGGGTTAGGGTTGGAATTGGGGTTAGGGTTACAATTAGGGTTGGGATTAGGGTTAGGATTAGGGGTGTGTTGGGGTTAGGGTTGGAGCTAGAATTGAGGGGTTTCCACTATTCAGGTACATCAGGAGGTCTCCAAACACGACATGGCGTTCAAAAAGTCAGATTGCGCTCCCTCCCTTCCGAGCCCTGCCGTGCGCCCAAACAGTGGTTTACCCCAACATATGGGGTATCAGCGTACTCAGAACCCCAAAATTGGTGTGCAATTTGTCCTAATTTCTCCTGTTACCCTTGGGAAAATAAAAAATAGCTGGCTAAAAAAATCATTTTTGAGGAAAAAAATTATTTTTTATTTTCACGTCTCTGCGTTTATAAATTTCTGTGAAGCACTTGGGGGTTCAAAGTGCTCATCACACATCTAGATAAGCTCCTTGGGGGTCTAGTTTCAAAATGGTGTCACTTACAGGGGGTTTCTACTGTTTAGGCGCATCAAGGGCTCTGCAAACACAACATGACGCCCGCAGAACATTCCATCAAAGTCTGCACTACAAAATGGCGCTCCTTCCCTTCCAAGCTCTCCCATGCACCCAAACAGTGGTTCCACCCCACATATGGGGTATCAGCGCACTCAGGAAAAATTGCACAACTTTTGGGGCCCAATTTCTCCTGTTAACCTTGGGAAAATAAAAAAATAGCGGGCTAAAGAATAATTTTTGAGGAAAAAAAATATTTTTTATTTTCACGGCTCTATGTTATAAACTTCTGTGAAGCACTTGGAGGTTCAAAATGCTCACCACACATCTAGATAAGTTCCTTAAGGGGTCTAGTTTCCAAAATGGTGTCACTTGGGGGTTTCCACTGTTTAGACACATCAGGGCCTCTACAAACGCGACATGGCATCCAGCCAATTCTGTATTGAAAAAGTCAAACGGCGCTCCTTCCCTTCCAAGCTCTGCCATGCACCCAAACAGTAGTTTACCCCCACATCTGGGGTATCAGCATGCTCAGGACAAATTGCACAAAAACTTTTGGGGTCTTGTTACCCTTGGGAAAATAAAAATTGTGGTGAAAAGATAGTTTTTGTGGAAAAAATATGATTTTTTATTTTCACGGCTCTACGTTATAAACTTCTGTGAAGCACTTGGAGGTTCAAAGAGCTCACCACACATCTAGATAAGTTCCTTAAGGGGTCTAGTTTCCAAAATGGGGTCACTTGTTGGGGGTTTCCACTGTTTAGACACATCAGGGGCTCTCTAAATGTGACATGGCGTCCAGCCAATTCTACGTTGAAAAAGTCAAACGGCGCTCCTTCCCTTGCGACCTCTGCCGTGCGCCCAAAAAGTGGTTTACCCCCACATATGGGGTATCGGCGTATTCAGGAGAAATTGCACAACAAATTTTGTGGTTCATTTTTTCTTTTAACACTTGTGAAAATAAAAAAAATTGGTTCCGAATTAAAGTTTTTGTAAAAAAAAGTTAAATGTTAATTATTTCCTTCCACATTGCTTCAGTTCCTGTGAAGCACGTAACAGGTTAATAAACTTCTTGAATGTGGTTTTGAGCACCTTGAGGGGTGCAGTTTTTAGAATGGTGTCACTTTTGGGTATTTTCTATCATATAGACCCCTCAAAGCGGCTTCAAATGTGATGTGGTCCCTAAAAAAAAATTGTTTTGTAAAAATTAGAAATCGGTCAACTTTTAACCCTTATAACTTCGTAACAAAAATTTTTTTTCCCAAAATTGTGCTGATGTAAAGTAGACATGTGGGAAATGTTATTTATTAAGAAATTTGTGTGACATATCTCTCTGATTTAAGGGCATAAAATTTAAAGTTTGAAAATTGCAAAATTTTCTAAATTTTCGCCATATTTCCGTTTTTTTTCATAAATAAACGCAAGTCATATAATTTTTTTTTACCACTAATGTGAAGTACAATATGTCACGAAAAAACAAACTCAGAATCAGCTGGATTCGTTAAAGCGTTCCAGAGTTATAATCTCATAAAATGAAAGTGGTCAGAATTGTAAAAATTGGCCCTGTCATTAAGCTGCAAATTGGCTCTGTCACTAAGGGGTTAAAGAAAATGTATGAGGCTTAGAACAAGGTGGGAAGCCAATCACAGCGCTGCAGGTTTACTACAATTTATGTCACAAATTGACATAAATTAAATTGAAAGCTTACTCCAGCTCATAACTAGCATAGATTTCAGATTGTGGGCATGGACTGCCCAAACTGCCCCAAATTTCTTAAGTGTGAGAATCCTACTAATGCTTTTATATTAAGACTGGCATGTGAAATCCGAATCATAATTTCCCTAGCATCGCTGTCCTCTATATTGTAAGTAATGTAGTAGTGTAATCTTGAAATGTGACTAGACTATCCTACATTTAGGGCTCATACTCACTTGAGCCGAAAACGGATGATATTCAGCCGATAAAAAATCTGATTCAAATCGGACCAATGTTATTCAATAGGTGACATCTCATTTGCAATTTTTTTTCTCAGCCGAAATCGGTGTGAGAAAAAAAATCGCAACATGCTGCGATTTGATGCGATTTTAGCATGATAATCGCTAATGCAATAGATGGTGCTATAAAAAAAATCGCATGCAAATCGCATGACAATTGCACATAATCGGACCATCCTGAAAACTGACCGTTTTTTTTTCCAGCAAGTGAGTATGAGCCCTTACGTTGAACATATATGGAAGACCATACTGCCTGTTCAATATACCTTAGAGTCACTGATGTACAGCAGAGTGATAGCTTTCATATTTTATGGTTGGCACAAGAAAAACATCACAATGGATTAGGTTCGAAAATGATCTTAGCAGCTTTCGTTTTCTAATTCCATGCAGAGCAATTTTACAACACATTCTAAAATAAATCGTCGTCATCTTGTAAAATTGATGCATAGGTTTATAAAAGTGATTCTGCATGTCCCAATGTGCCATCTTTCTTAACATGGCTCCCACCTATTGAATAGTGCATGTTTCTGAACTCCGTTAAAAAAAGTAAAACATGGCACTTTCAGTACGTTGGTGCACAAGTAGGATCCTATCCCATTAATAAGATTTAAAGACTTGGCACTGAATGTGATTCAAAACAAAATTATATTTTATTTGTGAAAATAATTCAGATAATAGAAACATTTGGGTCTGTGACTCGATTTTCATCAGTCTAGAATTAGATTCTAGAATGACTGCCTGTGCAGCACTGAGAGCAGTGCTGAGAGTGCTTCTCCTGTTTAGCGGTGGGTACCACACTGCTCTCAGCACTACACAGGCGGTCATTCTAGACTTTAATTGGAGGCTGATAAAGGTCGAGTTACAGACCAAAGCGTTTCTTCTTTTTTGGATTATTTTCACAATAAATGATCATCCTGTTTTGAATCACATCCGAGTGCCAATGTTTTTAAATGCTTATTTTTGAACAAAACCTGATTTCACCTCTACTGTGCCAGAAATCTGGTGTAATACATTAATACATCTCTCCCAATGTAGACATAATATTTCATTGAACACTTTTCTTGTTCTTTAAATCAGAAATAGACTGATGTGTTTTCACTCCACAGGTTCACGGTCAATGTATTTGTAAGCACAATACAGCAGGACCTCACTGTGAGCAGTGTGCTCCCCTTTATAATGATCGGGCGTGGAAAGCTGCAAATGGTAAAACTGGAGAACCTAACATGTGCGAAAGTAAGTAAAAATGGCCGGTTTCTAACTTTAAATATGGTATATTTCGTATCACAAAATGATATCTATTTTGTGCCGTTTTTTCAGAACATTAGTTAGTATTTGCTGCTTAAAAATGGTAACATCTGTATGGACTTTTGTGACTTCACAACATATGACGCACAGTTTTGTCATATGTCATATCCCTGACTTTGATGTGGGTTCACACGCTGAGCCCTCATTTTCCTGGCAGATGATGGCTGTCAATCTCTGATAGCGGCATTTAACACGCTGCTGGGGGACACATCATTCCACATGCCCAACGGCGCATCTATGATGTGATCGCGAGCTCTGATTGGTTACCATAACAGTTTGAGCTGTGCTGAAGACCACATTGCTTGTCGTGACGATTCTTCTGTGAAAGCCAGCCTGCAGCTGGTGTCCATAGTAGAATGTGATGCACTGTGCACTGCTATGTATAGAATAAGCAGTCTTAAGTCCCCTAACTTTTCAAGTGTTTTTTTTTTTTTTACAAATTTCTGAAATTTTTTTCACCACTTAAATAAAAAAAAAAACTATACATGTTTGGTACCTGTGTAATCATACTGACTTAGAGAATTTTAATGACAGGTCATTTTTACTGTATAGTGAACATGGTAAAAAACAAATTGTGAAAATCCACTTTTTTTGCAGCTTCCTCACACTTGGAAATTTTGATCTGCTTTCCAGCACATGGCATGATTAAATTAATGATGTCTTTCATTTAAAAAAAAAACAAGCCTTCATATGGCTATGCGGGGAAAAAAAAAAAAGTATGGCTCAAGGGGTCCATTCGATGCACAAATTTCCCATATGCCGAAAAATGAAAACGTTATGGGTATCGGAAAACGGCGACAAATGCAATTTTTTTTTTTTTTTTCATTTCCGATTTTTTTTTTACCACCACTTGAATAAAATAACCCTCACTATACATGTTTGGTAACTGAGTACTCATGCTGACCTGGAGAACCATATAGTGAACCTGGTAAATAAACAAAAACAATTGTGGAATTGCACTTTTTTGCACTTGGAATTTTTTTCCTGTTTTTTCATCCCACCAAAAAAACAGCCCTCACACAGCTATGTGGTCAAAAAAGAAAAAAGTTATGGCTCTTGGAAGAATGGGAGGAAAAAAACAAATGTAAAAATGCTATGTCATGAAGGGGTTAAAATGATGTAAATACTATATCTGATGAACAATACATGGCAAAATACACCATGTCATTATTTATTTAACCCCTTTCTGCCATCTGATGTACTATCCCGTCCATGTGACCTGGTCTTTACTTCTCATGGACGGGATAGTACATCATAGCCGATCGTCCACGCTCACGAGGGGGATCACGGCCGGGCGTGTTTAGCTGAACCCGGCACTAAGTGCCAGGAGCGGTCACAGACCGCTCCCGGCGCTTTAACCCCTGGAACACTGCGATCAAACAAGATCGCAGCTTTCTCGGAGCAGGCAGATGGCTGACAGCCCCTCTGCCTTTGGATTGGAGACCTCGTGGCACGCCGCGGGGTCCCGAATGTTGCCATGGAGACCCGATGTCGTCATGATGACATCAGGTTCTCCAGAGCTGAGAAACTTCCTGTCATGTGCAGTGCATGTCAGGAAGTCTCTCAGGTCAGTGCTTCATCTGCATGCTATAGAAGTGATCAGCCTGCAGAAAATGATTGTCCCATAGTGTGACTAAGGGCACATACTCACTGGAGAGAAAAACGGACGAGTGCAATCCGATTAAAAATCGGATTGTACTCGGACCAATGTAGGTGACATCTCATTTGCGATTTTTTTCTCAGCCGAAATCGGACTGAGAAAAAAAAAAAAAAAAAATCGCTGCATGCTGCGATTCTCGGATGAGACTCGCCAATACAAGTCAATGGGTGCGAGAAATAATGCGAGTGCTGTCCGATTTATACGCACCGGTGTCCTTTGAAAAGCCGGCAATTCATCCCCGGCTACTGTAAAATCACACTGACAGCTCACAAAACACTAGATATACACACATAGAATATATATATATATATATATATATATATATATATACACACACACACACACACACACGTCATTGTGACACATATATACAGTACAGACCAAAAGTTTGGACACACCTTCTCATTCAAAGATTTTTCTGTATTTTCATGACTATGAAAATTGTAGAATCACACTGAAGGCATCAAAACTATGAATTAACATATGTGGAGTTATACATTACACTTTACAAAAAAGTGTGAAACAACTGAAAATATGTCTTATATTTAGGTTCTTCAAAGTAGCCACCTTTTGCTTTGATGACTGCTTTGCACGCAAAAAGGTGAACGATGGACTCTACATGCCTGGTTCCCACCGTGAAGCATGGAGGAGGTGGTGTGATGGTGCTTTGCTGGTGACACTGTTGGGGATTTATTCAAAATTGAAGCGGTGAGCGGTCCAGCTCACCCCAAACCATCTCAATTGAGTTCAGGTCTGGTGACTGTGGAGGCCAGGTCATCTGGCGTAGCACCCCAACACTCTCCTTCTTGGTCAAATAGCCCTTACACAGTCTGGAGGTGTGTTTGGGGTCATTGTCCTGTTGAAAAATAAATGATGGTCCAACTAAACGCAAACCGGATGGAATACATGCTGCTGCACGTTGCTGTGGTAGCCATGCTGGTTCAGTATGCCTTCAATTTTGAATAAATCCCCAATAGTGTCACCAGCAAAGCACCCCCACATCATCACACCACCTCCATTCTTCACGGTGGGAACCAGGCATGTAGAGTCCATCCGTTCACCTTTTCTGTGTGCAAAGCAGTAATCAAAGCAAAAGGTGGCTACTTGAAGAACCTAGAATATAAGACATATTTCAGCAGCAGAATGGAAGGAAAGGAGACACACTAGTAATGACTAATGGGTAGGCGGAGCCTAGATAGGATTGACACCTCAGATTAAAATGAGTGTTGACCGGCCCCTCCAGCTCGGGCTCCTACTCCTGCTTCTCCAGTCTAAAATTTGAGGTCCAGAGGATAGGTCGCTGCTGGAAGCAGCTCCTCAGAAAACTTTATTATTTTTATCGGACAAGAGACTTGGATCACCAGAAGTGGTCTAGAGGTCTCAGGGGTCTCAGCGCTGCTGGACCCCCACCTCTCCCTTGGCGATCTGTAATACCCTGTATGGTGGTCCCTGCAGTTTCACGCCGGCCCTGGGGGATGAGGATTGCTTCCCTGGCGGGGACGCAAACCGCACATCGGGGGTCACTGCGTTCCCCGCCCGGGGGGGGAAGCGATGGGCACAGCGCCACAAACCCCTGGGGGTCCCTGTGGCGCTCGGCTGGTGAGTACCGCATTTTATGCTGAATGTGTGTGTGCTCTTAGCGGCTGCTGCGGCAGCCGCTGGTACATGTATTAGATGACATGTTTGGTGACTGTATTTTATGTCCGCAGGCAGATACCTGCAGGACAGAGGAGAGCAGAGAGCGAGGAGTTCGCGCTCTTTTTTGAAGCCGGAGGGGAGCGTGGCTTCACGCTTTCGCTCTTTTTGTGACAGGAATCGCTCTGAGGAGACTGCAGCTTCACTGTCCTTCTCTTCCGGCTTCTCTCAGCGCGGCGGCCATTACAGAGGCTCCGGGCTCCTCATGCTCCGCTCCTCCTGTTTAAGGTATACTTTCACCGAGGCCAGCTGGGTGAGTGAATATCATCACCCCACAGCGCAGAACCTATCTGTGTTCCAAGTGAAAGATAGCGTTTATCTGCAGCCGCGTTCTCTTATAGAGACCTGGGACTCGCACACTCCTTTTATTTTATATAGGGAGTTGTGGGGAGTTGGCGGCATTAACCCCTATGAAGGGTTAACCCTTTCAGCAATAACCGCCGCAGGTTCTACCCGGTAGGGATCAGAACGCAGGAGGTTATTTATATACTGAGAGATAGCTGGGGTAACTCTCTTCTTTAAGAGCTTTAACCCTTCAGCGTACTTGCTCAGTCTGCTTAGTAACCACACTGTTTCCAGTTACTAACAGGGTTTTGACCTGCCATTTACTGCTGACATGTCGGTTCAGGGTCCGGAAGGTGCGGACCATCTGCCAGATCCGCTACAGGATCAGTCGCAAGTATCTGATACGCAGACTTCGACGGCATCAAGCGCTGCGATTTACAGCGATACCAAATTAGATGCCATCACTCAGTCAATTAATGGCTTGTCTGACCTTTTAGGTCAGTGGGTGTCAGCTAGATCCTCTCATGACAGGAAGCGGCGCAGGCCGGTGCCATCTTTTCCGCGTAGCGAATCAGAGGTATCTGATATGGAATGCGGACAGGGTTCTCCTTCAAACTCAGAAGGGGAGTTATCCGATTCGGATAAGGAGGATCGGCAGGGACATTCTTTCTCTCTTGTGAGCCGAACAGAGGCTTTAATTGAAGCTATGAGAGAGGCGTTACAGTTACCGGAGGAGGTAACTACACGGCCTGGTAAGTCGGGCCGCATGTGCCAGGAGTACCATAAGTCGCGGTCAACATTACCGGCTCTGGAAGAGCTTAATACGGTAGTGGAGAAGGAACGTCTGTGTCCAGATAAACGTTTTCAAGGGACACGGTTCTTTGAAGCATTATATCCGTGTTCAACGGAATTGACGGATAATTGGATTCCTTCTCCTGAAGTGGATGTTCCTTTATCCCAGCTTAGTAAATCCTCATTGCTTCCGGTTAAAGGGAAAGCGAGTCTGCAAGAGCCGCTGGACAGAAAAACGGAGATGGCGGCGAAATCCATCTATGAAGCTGCAGGTCATGGATTCAGAGCAGTACTAGGATCCATGTGTGCTTCTAAGGCTTCCCTGTGTTGGTTGGTCCTTTTACGGAAGGCATTGCAAAATAGATCTCCATTATCCGAGATAGATGGACTTCTCGATTTATTGGAGACTGCAGCCCGATATAGCTGTGATGCAGGTCTGGATGCTGCGTCATTATTATCCAGGACGCAATCTTCAGCGGTCACAGTCAGAAGAGCACTGTGGCTTAGACAGTGGACCGGGGACGCGGTTTCCAAGCAGGGTTTACTGTCTTTAGCCTACAAGGGTGGTCAGCTATTTGGATCTGATCTCACAGAGCTGATTGCCAAGGCAAAGGCTAAAGAAGCGGCTTTACCACAGCGAAGGGCTATGGCTTCTACGTCTGGCAGACCTAGTACCGGTAATGGTCGGCGGTATTTTCGGTCTAGGGGACGATCCGGTCAGTCTTCTTGGGGATCGGGTCGTCCCTCTTTTTCGGGAAAGAAGTCTTCTCAGAAATCCCGCACCCCTTGGAAACAAAGTTTCCGTCAAGACAAGCGGGAAACTGACAAGAAGCCCGCCAAGGCAGACTGATGCCAGGTCCTCACTCGAGGGCTCTCGAGTGGGGGGTCGCCTGCTCCAATTCAAGGCGAATTGGATTTCCTGCGTTCCGGATTCCTGGGTAACGCGAGTTGTGTCGGCAGGCTATTTCATAGAGTTTTCTTCTCGACCCCCGGACAGTTTTTGCCAGTCTCGCATTCCGTCAGAGCCCGAGCTATTTGCCGCTCTGCTGCGAGAGGTGGAATTCCTTCTGCAGAAGGGTGTAGTAATACCGGTTCCGACAGAGGACCGGGGAAAAGGTTTTTATTCAAATCTCTTTGTGGTCCCCAAAAAGAGGACAAATTTCGTCCTATTCTGGATCTCAAAAGATTGAATCAGCATGTCCACACCCAAAAATTCCGCATGGAGTCACTTGCTCCGTTGTGGCAACCCTGTCGCAGAACGACTTTCTGGTGTCAATCGACATTCGCGACGCTTATTTGCATGTTCCCGTCGGAAGGGCTCACCAGCGCTTCCTTCGTTTTGCCATAGTTCAGGACCATTACCAATTTGTGGCCCTACCATTCGGCTTGGCTTCAGCGCCCAGAGTTTTTACAAAAATTCTAGCGCCTCTCATGGCAATTCTTCGAAGACAGGGAGTCACGATTATTCCCTATCTGGATGACCTTTTGATTGTGGCGTCCTCAAAAGAGGAGGCGGTGACGGCTCGCAATCTATCCCTTCAGCTCCTGGAGGACTTCGGGTGGCTGGTCAATTGGGAGAAGTCGTCTCTGGAACCGTCGCAGTCAATCCTGTTTTTGGGGATGCATTTCGACACGGTGCGGGCAGTGGTGTCCCTACCTCCAGACAAGCGGGCATGTCTCCTTCGACATGTACAGACTATGAAGTCTTCGACAGCAATGTCCCTTCGGAAGTGTATGCGCCTTTTAGGTCTGTTGGTGGCTTCCATGGAAGCGCTTCCGTTTGCCCAGTTTCATTCCAGAGCCCTCCAAAGGCTCATTCTGAGTCATTGGGATCGATCGCAGATTGCACTGGATCGCAGTATCCTCATCTCTCGCAGGGTGCGAGAGTCCCTAAGTTGGTGGTCACGTCCAGGAACGTTATCACTGGGGAAGTCTTTCCTTCCTCCGAGGTGGTCGGTCATAACCACCGATGCCAGCCTGACGGGCTGGGGGGGTGTCTGGAACGATCTCTGGGTTCAGGGAGTATGGTCATCGGAAGAGTCTGTTCTACCGATCAACATCTTGGAATTAAGGGCAATTTTTCTTTGCCTCCAACACTGGACGGTCCCTTTGAGCGGTCTACCAGTCCGAGTGCAGACAGACAACGCAACGGCGGTCGGGTATATCAACCACCAAGGCGGGACGAGGAGTTCCAGGCTCATGGTGGAAGTGTCTCGGATCCTGAATTGGGCCGAGGACAGAGTACCAGCCATCTCTGCGATTCACATTCCAGGAGTTCAGAATACCACGGCGGACTTCCTCAGTCGAGAGAAGATGGATCCCGGAGAATGGAGTCTTTATACGGAGATCTTTGCACTGCTGTGCTCCCTTTGGGGAGTTCCCCAAGTGGATTTGATGGCATCCAGGTCCAATGCCAAGTTGCCGACCTTCATGTCCAGGTACAAGGACCCGAAGGCTGTGGCGGTGGATGCTCTGGTGACCCGTGGGACCGATTCGAGCTAATCTATGTGTTTCCGCCGATATCCTTACTTCCTCTGGTGCTGCGTCGGATCAGACTGGAGAGAATCCCGGCTATATTGATAGCCCCAGATTGGCCAAGGAGGACGTGGTTCTCGACACTGGTGTCGCTTTTGGCAGCACCGCCATTTCCACTTCCTCTTCGCCCAGACCTGTTAACCCAGGGTCCTGTCCGTCATCCGGACTTGAAGTCTCTGCGTTTGACGGCGTGGCTCTTGAGACGAAATACTGACCCGTAGAGGTTTTTCAGCCGAAGTCATTGCCACTCTGCGAGCTGCCAGAGGTCCGGCTACTACTAGAATTTACCACAAGACCTGGGAAGCCTTCTTCTCGTGGTGTTTGGGTTCTTCAAGGAACCCGAGGATTTTTTCCATTCCCAATCTGTTGGCTTTTCTACAGTACGGGCTGGACAAGGGTTTGGCAGTTAGCACCCTGAGGGGTCAGGTTTCTGCCCTGTCCCTGTTGTTCCGGAAAGTTATCGCCTCGCGTAGGGACGTGCGCTCCTTTTTTCGCGGGGTAACCCGTCAGTTTCCTCCGCGGAAGGCACCTGTGTCTCCTTGGCGGCTCAGCCTTGTCCTGGAGGCTCTTCAGCATGGGCCTTTTGAGCCAATGGATTCTGCTAACCTTTCTTTGCTTTCTTGGAAGGTTGCCTTCCTAGTCGCAGTCACTTCTTTGAGAAGGGTTTCTGAGTTGGCGGCTCTTTCTTGCTCGCCTCCTTTCCTGGAATTTTACCCGGATCGAGTAGTGCTTCGCACACGGGGCGACTTTCTACCTAAGGTAGTGTCGCAATTCCATGTTAACCAGGATATTGTTTTGCCTTCACTTTGCCCGGGCCCGAGGAATGCAAAGGAACGGGTTTTGCACACATTGGATTTAGTGCGGGCCTTGAAGTTCTATTTGTCTGTTACTCAAGGTTTTAGGAAGTCAGACTCCTTGTTTGTGATTCCAGCAGGTCGTCGACGTGGTCAACGAGCTTCCAAGGACTCTATAGCTCGTTGGATTCGGTCAGCCATTTTGGAGGCTTACCGACTTAAAGGCGAACCTTGCCCGATTAAGATTTGTGCTCATTCCACGAGGGCTGTGGCCTCATCGTGGGCCTTTCATCAAGGGGCTTCGGCAGCTCAGCTCTGCCAAGCGGCGACTTGGCGCTCCGTCCACACGTTTACAAAGTTTTATAAGGTGGACGTCAGTGCTTCCGCTGATGCGGCCTTAGGACGCAGGGTCCTACAGGCGGCTGTAGTGTAAAGTTCTAGTTAACTTGTATTTGGCGCCTGTTGCGCATTTACCAAGGTTGTTGGGATTCTGCCTGTTTTTTCTTGGTTATATTCCCACCCTTAATTTTTGGACTGCTTTGGGACGTCCCACTAGTCATTACTAGTGTGTCTCCTTTCCTTCCATTCTGCTGCTGAAAGACGGATTTTGGTAAGAACTTACCTGTAAAATCCTTTTCAGCGAAGGAAGGAAAGGAGACACAGCACCTGCCCATGGCAGAAGTGTGTTGATGTGTTTTCAGATGCGGCGTGACCCTCTTCTGATAGCGATTATCTGGACTGAGGTTGACGCGCTACGGCTCCTTTCCAGCATTGCCAGCTCATCGCGGTGGTCAGGTCCAGCAGTGAGTAGTACCTGGAACTGTGTGGTTTTTTGCCTACATGCATGCATAACCTGTATTCTTGCTTTTTCTCTGAAGTTCTTCAGAAGGGGTTATGTTGCTCCGCTGGTGATATTTGCTCTTCCCTAAGCTTTTGTACGACTGGAGAAGCAGGAGTAGGAGGAGCCCGAGCTGGAGGGGCCGGTCAACACTCTTTTTAATCTGAGGTGTCAATCCTATCTGGGCTCCGCCTACCCACTAGTCATTACTAGTGTGTCTCCTTTCCTTCCTTCGCTGAAAAGGATTTTACAGGTAAGTTCTTACCAAAATCCGTCTTTTCAGTTGTTTCACACTTTTTTGTAAAGTGTAATGTATAATTCCACATGTGTTAATTCATAGTTTTGATGCCTTCAGTGTGATTCTACAATTTTCATAGTCATGAAAATACAGAAAAATCGTTGAATGAGGTGTGTCCAAACTTTTGGTCTGTACTGTATATATATATTTATAGTTCATACACGTCTACATAGTATAATAGCCGCTAATTCAATTGCCGGCTTTTGTGAAATTACAGACCCGACATGAAATGACACATGGTTTACATACAGTTAACCATGTCATTTCATGTAGTTTGATATATGGTTTTCACTAATAATTACATGAGTGTATGTGTGCAAAATTTAATGTAGGGGTTAATTAAAGGTGTAGCCCGTCACTTCCTCTCCTGACAGCCGGGAGAGGAGCTCATTCATTCAGGGGCTTACAGCTGAGCTGCCAGCATTAGCTGCGCTGCTTGCTGTAAATCAGTTAGCCCTTTGTGAAGGATTACAGCGTTGGACCTGACTGAGCACCGGATAGGTAAGAATAATGTTGCTTTATTATTTTATTTTTATTACAGGAGAACAAGGGAATCGAAGGAATGGCAGTAAAATAAAAGATAGTCAAAAACTGTGTGTTTATTTCATTAAAATGATTTTTAATTAAAGTGTGTGTGTTTTATTTTTATTTCATACAATTAGGATTTATAATTGATAGTTTTCTAATTGACAACTCTCAATTATTAACCTGGCTTAAGTCACCTTCCAATAGCAAGGTGCCCTTAACCATTATTAACCCATTAGCCACCGCTACAGGGCAATGGGAATAGACAGGATAAGTGCCAGAAAGGGCGCATCTAATTATAGATTTGCCTTTTCTGGGGTGGCTGGGGGCAGATGTTAGCCAGGGGGGGCACAAATAAATGCACCTCCCTAGGCTATCATCTTCCCCACTCGCTGCCTTTCCACACATTTTTTTTCAACGAATTTACACCTTTAATTAACCCTACGTGTATGAAATTTTGCACACATACACTCATGTAATTATTAGTGAAAACCATATATCAAACTACATGAAATGACATGGTTAACTGTATGTAAACCATGTGTCATTTCATGTCGGGTTCTGTAATTTTACTAAAGCCAGCAATTGAATTAGCAGCTATTATACTATGTAGAAGTGTATGATATATATATATATGTATATATATATGTATATATATACATATATATATATTTGCTTTTTGCGTACATTTGTTTTTTACAATGTGATTTTAACATGAGTTTTTACATAGAGAGAACTGTTCTATGTATTTTTGTAAAACGTTATGTTAAAATCGCATTACATACAGATGGAAAACGGATGGTGCGATTAAAAATCGCATACAAATCGCATGACAATTGCATATATTCGGACCGTTTTTTCCATCCAGAAAACAGACTGGTTTTTTATCGCAAATGGATATGTACCCTTAGTGTAGAAGTTAAAAAAAAATGTTAATAATTGAAAAAATATTTTAAAAAATAAAAAAATAAATATTCTATCACTAGATAAATATTTGAATGAAAAAAAATCTAAACAATAAAAGTACACATAATTGGTATTGCCGTGTCCATAATGACTCGACTTATAAGGGTATGGTTCCACTGTCCAGAATCCATGCGCTTTGGACGGAGCGGAAACCCTGCTCCGCCCAAAGCATCGCCCCTTCTGAATGCGCGGTGATTCTGGATGTATTCATTGAACACATCCGGAATCGCCGACCCCTACATAGGGCTGTGTTATTTACCTTGCGGCAACGGAGCGTCGCCGCAGGGTAAATAGACATGCTGCGATCTTAAAAGATGCGCTGCATGTTCGGTTTAGCGGGTGTGTCACCCGCGTAATCGGACGAATAGTGGAGTTGGGATTTCATAAAATCCCCTCCACTATGCAGGAACATCTGGCCGCTGCAGTAGGATGCAGTGTTCAATCCGCAGCTAATACTGAGTGTTTCCTGACCATGGAAACATACCCTAACACTGTCCCACTAGTTAACCCCTTTAGTGAACACCAGAAAAAAAAAACAAAGCAAAAAACAAATGCTTTATCATCATACCGCCGAACAAAAAGTGGAATAACACGCGATCAAAAAGACGATCATAAATAAACATGGTACCACTGAAAACTGCAAAAACCGAGCCACCATACAGCGTCATCAGCGAGAAATAAAAAAGTTATAGCTGTCAGAATAAAGTGATGCAAAAACAATTATTTTTTCTATAAAATAGTTTTTATTATATAAAAGCGCCAAAACATAAAAATATGATATAAATGAGGTATCGCTGTAATCGTACTGACCGAAGAATAAAACTGTCTTATCAATTTTACCACATGCGGAACAGTGTAAACGCCCCCAAAAGAAATTCATGAATTGCTGGTTTTTGCTCATTCTGTCTCTCAAAAATCGGAATAGAAAGTGATCAAAAAAATGTCCTGTGCCTGAAAATGGTACCAATAAAAACGTCAACTTGTCCCGCAAAAAAGAAGACCTCACATGACTCTGTGGGCCAAAATATGGAAAAATTATAGCTCTCAAAATGTGGTGATGCAAAAACTATTTTTTGCAATAAAAAGCGTCTTTTAGTGTGTGACAGCTGCCAAACATAAAAACCCACTATAACGGGTATTAATCACTGTGCTAGACCCTATCACAGTGATCAAAATAAAAAAAAGTAAATCAAACCCCTCTTTATCACACCCTTAGTTAGAGAAAAATAATAAAATACAAAAAATGTATTTATTTCCATTTTCCCATTAGGGTTAGAGATGGGCTAAAGTTAGGGTTAGGGTCTGGGCTAAAGTTAAGGTTAGGGATGGGGCTAAAGTGTTAGGGCCTGTACACACGTTGCGGATTTGCCTGCGGATTTTTCCACACAGAATCCGCACCTCTTGGCAGAAAACGCAGGTGCGGTTTTGACGCGGTTTTTGTGCGGATTTGCCATGCGGTTTTACACCTATAATGGAATAGGTGTAAAAACGCAGCGGAATCCGCACAAAGAATTGACATGCCTGCGGAACTGCAGCGGAACCGCAGGGCAAAAACTGCTTCGGAAACGCAGGCAAATCCGCAACGTGTGCACAGGCCCTTAGGGTTGGGGCTGGAGTTGGGTATTAGGGCCTGTGCACACATTGCGGATTTGCCTGCGATTCCGCTGCAGTTCCGCAGGCAGGGCACTGTGTAATGTAAATCTATGGGAAAAAAAAAAGCTGTGCACATGATGCAGAATTTTCTGCGCGGATTTGGTGCGGTTTTAAAACCGCAGCATGTCAATTCTTTGTGCGGATTCTGCTGCGGTTTTACACCTATTCCATTTTAGGTGTAAAACTGCATGGCAAATCCGCACAAAAAACGCGTCAAAACTGCATCAAAAACCGCGTCAAAACCGCACCTGCGTTTTCTGCCAGGATGTGCGGATTCTGTGCGGAAAAATCCGCAGGCAAATCCGCAACGTGTGCACAGGCCCTTACGGTTTGGATTACAGTTACGGTTGAGGTTAAGGTTAGGGTTGGAATTAGGGTTAGGAGTGTGTTGGGGTTAGGGTTTGAGTTAGAATTGTGGGGTTTCCACTGTTTAGGCACATCAGGAGCTCTCCAAATGCAACATGGCGTCTGATCTCAATTCCAGCCAATTCTGCGTTGATAAAGTCAAATGGTGCTCCTTCCCTTCCAAGCTCTGCCATGCGCCCAAACGGTGGTTTACTCCCACATATGGGTTATCAGCATACTCAGGACAAGTTGCACAACAACTTTTGGGGTCCAATTTCTCCTGTTACCCTTGGGAAAATAAAAAATTGGGGGGCAAAAGTATCATTTTTGTGAATAAAATATGATTTTTTACTTTTACAGCTCTACGTTATAAACTTCTGTGAAGCACTTGGGGGTTCAAAGTGCTCACCACACATCTAGATAAGTTCCTTAGGGGGTCTACTTTCCAAAATGGTGTCACTTGTGGGGGGTTTCCACTGTTTAGGCACATCAGGGGCTCTCCAAACACGACATGGCGTTCGATCTCAATTCCAGCCAATTTTGCATTGAAATGTCAAACGGCGCTCTTTCCCTTCAGAGCTCTGCCATGCACCCAAACAGTGGTTTACCTGCATATTTGGGGTATCAGCGTACTCAGGACCAATTGTACAAAAACTTTTGGTGTCCAATTTCTCCTGGTACCCTTGGTAAAATAAAACAAATTGGATCTGAATTAAATTTTTTGTGAAAAAAGTTAAATGTTCATTTTTTTTTTAAACATTCCAAAAATTCCTGTGAAGCAACTGAAGGGTTAATAAAGTTCTTGAATATGGTTTTGAGCACCTTCAGGGGTGCAGTTTTTAGAATGGTGTCACTTTTGGGTATTTTCTATCATATAGACCCCTCAAAGTGACTTCAAATGTGATGTGGTCCCTTAAAAAAAAATGATGTAAAAATGAGAAATCGCTGTTTAACTTTTAACCCTTAGAATTTCCTAACAAAAAAAAATTTTGGTTACAAAATTGTGCTGATGTAAAGTAGACATATGGGAAACGTTACTTATTAAGTATTTTGTGTGACATATCTCTGTGATTTAAGGGCATGAAAATTCAAAATTGGAAAATTGCGAAATTTTCACCAGATTTCCATTTTTTTCACGAATAAACGCAAGTCGTATCAAAGAAATTTTACCACTATCAGAAGTACAATATGTCACGAGAAAACATTAGTCAGAATCACCGGGATCCATGGAAGCGTTCCAAATGTTATTACCTCATAAAGAGACAGTGGTCAGAATTGTAAAAATTGGCCCTGTCATTAACATGCAAACCACCCTTGGGGGTTAAGGGGTTAACTAAAGCTAGGCCCAAATGCAGAAACAGCTTGTGCAGGAAATCTGTCAGCAGGTTTTTGCTAAGTAAACTGAAAACTGCAGGAGTTAAAGGCTGAAATACAGAATTTGAGGATGTGTTACTTGTCAGAGTGTGTGCTGTTGTTTACTAACTGGAAAGTATTTATCACTAAGAAATTAACATTGACAAACTAGTCTTGCAACTAAGCACCTTGCTGTCTATGGACTTTGTGCATGGAGAGCCTGGTATTGTTGGGCTGTCTTTCTCAGCTCTGCTTCATTCTAAGGCTGGAGTCACACACACCGTCTAAAAAAATCAGACCGTTTTTGACAGCCGATAATCGCACAAATGTTTCCTGAACATTGATCCGTCTGTCATCCGATTGGAATGCGAGGATGCGATTTTGTCGCATCTGAGCGTACGTTTCACATCCGTTTGACATCCGTCTGGCGAGATTTTGTCGGTGGCTAGCAAAACCGACATAATGGATCCAAATGATAGTTTTTAAATCACAAAAGAAAGAATACATATACACACATAGAATACATACATATATGTATATATATATATAATATATATATACAGTCAGGGCCAGAAATATTTGGACAGTGACACAATTTTCGCGAGTTGGGCTCTGCATGCCACCACATTGGATTTGAAATGAAACCTCTACAACAGAATTCAAGTGCAGATTGTAACGTTTAATTTGAAGGGTTGAACAAAAATATGTGTTAGAAAATGTAGGAATTGTACACATTTCTTTACAAACACTCCACATTTTAGGAGGTCAAAAGTAATTGGACAAATAAACATAACCCAAACAAAATATTTTTATTTTCAAAATTTTGTGGCGAATCCTTTGGAGGCAATCACTGCCTTAAGTCTGGAACCCATGGACATCACCAAACGCTGGGTTTCCTCCTTCTTAATGCTTTGCCAGGCCTTTACAGCCGCAGCCTTCAGGTCTTGCTTGTTTGTGGGTCTTTCCCTCTTAAGTCTGGATTTGAGCAAGTGAAATGCATGCTCAATTGGGTTAAGATCTGGTGATTGACTTGGCCATTGAAGAATGTTCCACTTTTTTGCACTCATGAACTCCTGTGTAGCTTTGGCTGTATGCTTGGGGTCATTATCCATCTGTACTATGAAGCGCCGTCCAATCAAGTTTGCAGCATTTGGCTGAATCTGGGCTGAAAGTATATCCATGTACACTTCAGAATTCATCCGGCTACTCTTGTCTGCTGTTATGTCATCAATAAACACAAGTGACCCAGTGCCATTGAAAGCCATGCATGGCCATGCCATCACGTTGCCTCCACCATGTTTTACAGAGGATGTGGTGTGCCTTGGATCATGTGCCGTTCCCTTTCTTCTCCAAACTTTTGGCTTCCCATTATTCTGGTACAGGTTGATCTTTGTCTCATCTGTCCATAGAATACTTTTCCAGAACTGAGCTGGCTTCTGGAGGTGTTTTTCAGCAAATTTAACTCTGGCCTGTCTATTTTTGGAATTGATGAATGGTTTGCATCTAGATGTGAACCCTTTGTATTTACTTTCATGGAGTCTTCTCTTTACTGTTGACTTAGAGACAGATACACCTACTTCACTGAGAGTGTTCTGGACTTCAGTTGATGTTGTGAACGGGTTCTTCTTCACCAAAGAAAGTATGCGGCGATCATCCATCACTGTTGTCTTCCGTGGGCTCCCAGGTCTTTTTGGATTGATGAGTTCACCAGTGCTTTCTTTCTTTCTCAGGATGTACCAAATTGTAGATTTTGCCACTTCTAATGTTGTAGCAATTTCTTGGATGGGTTTTTTTCTGTTCTTGCAGCTTAAGGATGGCTTGTTTCACCTGCATGGAGAGCTCCTGTGACCACATGTTTCCTTCACAGCAAAACTTTCCAAATGCAAACACCACACCTCAAATCAACTCCGGCCCTTTCATCTGCTTAATTGAGAATGACATAACAAAGGGATTGCCCACACCTGTCCATGAAATAGCCTTGGAGTCATTTGTCCAATTACTTTTGGTCCCTTTAAAAACAGGGTGGCACATGTTAAGGAGCTGAAACTCCTAAACCCTTCATCCAATTTTAATGTGGATACCCTCAAATGAAAGCTGAAAGTCTGAACTTCAACTGCATCTGATTTGTTTTGTTTCAAATTCATTGTGGTAATGTCTAGAACCAAAATTAGATAAATGTTGTCTCTGTCCAAATATTTATGGACCTAACTGTATATATACACACACACATGTCATTGAGACATATATATACATATATTTATAGTTCATACACTTCTAATAGCAGAATAGCTGCTATTTCAATTGTCGGTTTCTGTTAATTATTACAGAACCCGACATGAAATGACAGATGGTTTACATACAGTAAAACATGTAATTTCATGTAGTTTGATATATGGTTTTCATTAACAATTACATGGGTGTATGTGTGCAAAATTTCATACATGTAAGGGTTAATTTAATGTGTAAATTCGTTGAAAAAAAATGCGTGGTATCCCACGATATTTTCTCCACCAGACAGGGAAAGCCAGTGAGTGGGGGCAGATAATAATAGCCTAGGGAGGGTGAATTTTTTTTGTGCCCCGCCCTGGCTACTAACATCTGCCCCCAGCCACCTCAGAAAAGGCACATCTATTATTAGATGCGCCTTTTCTGGCACTTAGCCCGTCTATTCCCATTGCCCTGTAGTGGTGGCTAATGGGTTAATAATGGGTTAAGGCCACCTTGCTATTGGAAGGTGACTTTAAGCCAGGTTAATAATGGAGAGTTGTCAATTAGACAACTATCCATTAATAATCCTATTGTATGAAATGGTTAAAAAACACAATAGCATGGTGGCCTTAACCCACTGTTGGTGACACGTGCAAGTCTCGCTCATGTGTGATCCTGGCCTTAAAATGATACCTGGGTGATGATATTCATCTTGTGGTTGCTGTTTAATCTTTATTTTCAGTTTTGAGTTAATGATATGCTCGTGCTCTGGGGCGGCCTGTGGGGGGTCTTTATGTGGTGCTCTTATTAGGTATCCACCTGTATGGCTGATGACCGTTCACTAATCCCTCAGTGACCTGTCCTGTTGTGAATGGACTTGAAATGAGTTCTGAGCAGAGGCTCCCTCTGGTGGTTACAAGCGGTACTGGACTGTCCATTACATGTTTGGGGGCTTTCTATGTTCTTTGGGGATCTGCTCCGGGGCAGATAGCTTTCCTCTTTCTATCTTTAGGTGTAGTTAGATTCTCAGGCTGTGACGAGGCGTCTAGGACCAACGTAGGAACGCTCCACGGCTGCCTCTAGTTGTGGTGGTTAGTCAGGGTACTGCAATCTCATAGATTCCAACTGCTCTGGTGTATTGCCTTTTTTACCTGCACTCCTCAGCTACCGAAACATAACAGTATCACCGGCCAAAAAATTGAAAATTGTATGGTACTCACAGAAGGGAAAAATATTGTGAAAGAAAAAAAGGTTGTCAGAGATATTTTTCTGTTGCATTTTTTTTCCCTCTGTATCTCTGGGTGCTGGGGAGGATTTTTTTTTTTTTCTCTCAATGGAGTTTGCACAGCTGTCTGGCCGTGTGGATCAGCTTGCCACTGAGGTTCGGAGTATTGCTACCTATCTTGCTAGGTTGCTTGTTGTGGAACCTAGGATTCCCATGCCAGATTTGTTTTTGGGGGATCGAGCCAAGTTTCTGAATTTCAAAAATAATTGTAAATTATTTTTTGTCTTAAAATCTAAGTCCTCAGGGAACGCAGCGCAGCAGGTTCAAATTGTCATCTCTCTCCTGCGCGGCGATCCTCAGGATTGGGCTTTTTCCCTGACACCTGGGGATCCTGTTTTGAGTGATGCATTTTTTCAGGCCTTGGGGTTATTGTACGATGAGCCTAATGTCTCTGATCAAGCTGAAAAAGCCTTGTTGGCATTAAATCAGGGGCTTGATGACGCTGAGTTATACTGTCAGAGATTCCGTAGGTGGGCAGTCCTGACCAAATGGAATGACGACGCTTTGGCAGCCCTTTTTCGGAAGGGTCTGTCTGATAATGTAAAGGATGTTATGGTGGGATTCCCTGTCCCCTCTGGTCTCAATGATTCTATGTCATTAGCGATTCAAATTGACAGACGTTTGCGTGAGCGGAGAAGTATGCGTGGAATAGTGTTGCCTTGTGAACCTGCTTCTGAATCCATGCAGTGTGATAGAGTGGTTTCTGGAGTACAGCGTCATGAGTTTCGAAAGCGCAATGGGTTATGTTTCTACTGTGGTGATGCCTCTCATGCTATTTCAGTTTGCCCTAAGCGGGGAAGACGTTTTGCACGCTCTGTTGTCTTGGGTAGTGTTCAGACTAAGTTTTTATTAACTGTTACTCTGATATGCTCTCTGTCCTCATTTTCTGCTCAGGCTTTCGTTGATTCGGGAGCAGCTATTAACCTGATGGATTTTGATTTTGCTAAACGTTGTGGGTTTCCCTTGATACCCCTACGAAAGTCTATTCCCCTACTGGGGATCGATTCTACCCCTTTAGCTGAGAATAAACCTCAGTTCTCTACTCAGGTGATGATGAGGGTTGAACCTGATCATCAGGAGAGCTGCAAATTTTTGGTTCTGTATAATCTGCATGACATTATCGTACTGGGTTTCCCTTGGTTACAGTCTCATAATCCTGTTTTGGATTGGAAATCTGTGTCTGTAACCAGTTGGGGCTGCCAATGTGTTAATACCAACACTCCTGTTTTTTCTGCCTCGCCCCAGGCTCAGGATGTTCCTGACTTTTTGATTGATTTTTCTGATGTGTTTAGCAAAAGTAAATCTGCATCCTTGCTTCCCCATAGGAGCTATGACTGCGCTATTGAATTAGTGCCTGGTAGTAAATTCCCTAAAGGTCGCCTTTTTAACTTGTCTGTACCTGAACATGACGCTATGCGGTCTTATATCAAGGAGTCATTGGAGAAGGGTCATATCAGACCATCCTCTTCACCCTTAGGTGCCGGTTTTTTCTTTGTGGCCAAAAAGGATGGTTCATTAAGGCCGTGTATTGATTATCGTCTTTTGAACAATATTACTGTGAAATATCAATATCCGTTACCCTTGATTTCTGACCTGTTTTCCAGGGTGAAAAACGCTACTTGGTTTACCAAGCTTGACCTCAGGGGGGCATATAACCTTATTCGCATTAAGCACGGGGATGAATGGAAGACGGCATTTAATACCCCTGAGGGGCATTTTGAGTACCTTTTGATGCCCTTTGGGCTCACTAATGCTCCTTCTGTCTTCCAGTCCTTCATGAATGACATTTTCAGGGATTTTGTGGATAAATTTTTGATTGTTTATTTGGATGATATCTTGATTTTTTTCTAATGACTGGGACTCTCATGTGAAACATGTTCGAACTGTATTCCAGATTTTGAGAGAGAATGCTCTGTATGTGAAGGGATCAAAGTGTCTTTTTGGCGTACAGAGGATCTCATTTTTGGGATTCATTTTGTCCCCATCTGTTATTGAAATGGACCCGGTCAAGGTTCAGGCCATCTGTGATTGGGTCCAACCTACTTCATTAAAGGCTCTTCAAAGATTTTTGGGTTTTGCCAATTTTTATCGTAAATTTATTGGTAATTTCTCGGTTATTGTTAAACCATTAACTGATTTGACCAAGAAGGGTTCTGATGTGGTGAATTGGCCTACTGAGGCAGTCTCTGCATTTCAGGAACTTAAGCAGAGATTCACTTCTGCTCCTGTTCTACGGCAGCCTGATGTTTCTCTGCCATTTCAGGTGGAGGTTGATGCCTCTGAAATTGGGGCAGGTGCCGTTTTGTCCCAAAGAGATCCAGAGACCTCTAAAAGTAACCCTTGTGTCTTTTTCTCTCGAAAATTTTCTCCTACTGAACGTAATTATGACGTGGGTAATCGGGAGTTATTGGCCATGAAGTGGGCTTTTGAAGAGTGGAGACATTGGCTGGAGGGAGCCAAACATCAGGTGGTGGTCCTTACGGACCATAAGAATCTGGTTTATCTGGAATCAGCCAAGCGTCTTAATCCTAGACAGGCCAGGTGGGCCTTGTTTTTCACACGTTTTAATTTTGTGGTTTCCTTTCTTCCTGGCACTAAGAATGTTAAGGCGGATGCCCTCTCGAGGAGTTTCCTTGCGGACTCTCCTGAGGTATCTGATCCTTCTGTTATTTTGAAAGAAGGTGTAGTTCTTTCCGCCATCTCGCCCAATTTGAGACTGGCTCTGGAGGGGTGTCAGGAGGATAGGCCCGAGCGCTGCCCTGTTGGGAAATTGTTTGTCCCGGACCAGTGGAAAAAGAGTGTGATGTCTGAGATTCATTGTTCCGCGTTGGCCGGTCATCCTGGAATTTTTGGTACCAGAGACTTGGTTAGTCGGTCCTTTTGGTGGCCTACCTTGTCTCGTGATGTCAGGGAATTTGTGCAGTCCTGCGGGACTTGCTCTCGCTCCAAGCCTTGCTCTCGCTCTAGTGGTTTGTTGATGCCATTGCCTGTGCCCAAGAGACCATGGACCCATATCTCTATGGATTTCATTTCCGACCTCCCTGTTTCTCAGAGAATGACCGTCATCTGGGTGATTTGTGATAGGTTTTCCAAGATGATACATCTTGTGCCATTACTTAAGTTGCCTTCCTCCTCTGAATTGGTGCCTTTGTTCCTTCAGCACGTGGTTCGTTTACACGGCATTCCTGAGAACATTGTGTCTGACAGAGGAGTCCAGTTTGTTTCCAGATTTTGGAGGACCTTTTGTTCTAAACTTGGTGTTCAATTGTCTTTCTCCTCTGCGTTTCATCCTCAGACCAATGGTCAAACTGAGAGAACAAACCAGACATTGGAGACTTATCTAAGATGCTTTGTGTCTGCTGATCAGGATGACTGGGTCTCTTTTTTTTGCCTTTGGCTGAGTTTGCTCTTAATAATAGGGCTAGCTCTGCCGCTTTGATGTCTCCATTTTTCTGTAATTCTGGGTTTCACCCTCGATTTTCTTCAGGACAGACGGAGGCTTCTGTCTGTCCAGGTGTTGACTCTGTTGTGGAGCGTATGCAACAGATTTGGGACCAGGTAGTGGAGAGGTTGTCCCTCTCTCAGCAGAGGGCCCAGCGGTTTGCTAACCGGCATAGGACTGATGGTCCTCGGTTTAACCCCTCTCTGACATTAGACGTACTATCCCGTCCATAAAACCCGTGCCATTCTGACCATGGACGGGATAGTACGTCATAGGCGATTAGCTGCGCTCCCGGAGGGAGCGCAGCTAATCGCCGCCGGGTGTCAGCTGATTATCACAGCTGACACCCGTGACTGTGTGTCAGGAGCGGTCACGGACCGCTCCCGGCACATTAACCCCTTGCACACCGCGATCAAACATGATCGCGGTGTACTGGGGGCACAGGGGAGGATCGCGCAGGCAGGGGGCTCCCTGCGCGCCCCCCTGAGACCCTCAGACCAGCGCGATGTGATCGCGCTGCTCTGAGGGCTTCCTCCCTCCCAGGACCCGGATCCAAGATGGCGCTGGGGTCCTGGAGGGAGGCGGCTTCCTCAGTGCCTGCCGAGAGCAGGCATGAGGAAGCGTCCTGCACTGCCTGTCACATCGCTGGTGTGACAGAGTGCTATGCACACTGTCACACCAGCGATCTGATGAAATACAGTGATGTCCCACCCTGGGACAAAGTAAAAAAGTAAAAAAAAGTAAAAATAAACATGTGTAAAAAAAATCCAAAAAAAAAAAAAAAAATATTCCCCAATAAATTCATTACTTATTGTAAATAAAAAAAATAAAACAATAAAAGTACACATATATGGTATCGCCGCGTCCGTAGCGACCCCCCCTATAAAACTGTCCCACTAGTTAACCCCTTTTGTGAACCCCTTAAAAAATAAAAAATAAAAACGAAGCAAAAAATCAGTGCTTTATCATCATACCGCTGAACAAAAAGTGGAATAACACGCGATCAAAAAGACGGATATAAATAAACATGGTACCGCTGAAAACGTCATCTTGTCCCGCAAAAAACGAGCCGTCACACAGCATCATGAGCGAAAAAATAAAAAAGTTATAGCTCGCAGAATAAAGCGATGCAAAAATAATTATTTTTATATAAAATTGTTTTTATTCTATAAAAGCGCCAAAACATAAAAAAATTATATAAATGAGGTATCGCCATAATCGTACTGACCCGAAGAATAAAACTGCTTTATCGATTTTACCACACGCGGAACAATAAAAACGCCTCACCCAAAAGAAATTCATGAATTGCTGATTTTTGTTCATTCTAACCTCCCAAAAATCGAAATAAAAAGCGATCAAAAAATGTCACGTGCTCAAAAATGGTACCAATAAAAGCGTCACCTCGTCCCGCAAAAATTAAGACCTCACATGACATTGTGGGCCAAAATATGCAAAAATTATAGCTCTCAAAATGTGGCGATGCAAAAAACTACTTTTTGCAATAAAAAGCGTCTTTTAGCGTGACAGCTGCCAATCATAAAAACCGCTATAAATAGTAAATCAAACCCCCTTTATCACCCCCTTAGTTAGGGAAAAATAATAAAATAAAAAAAATGTATTTATTTCCATTTTCCCATTAGGGTTAGGGTTAGGGTTTCGGCTAAAGTTAGGGTTAGGGTTGGCGCTAAAGTTAGGATTAGGGTTAGAGTTAGGATTAGGGTTAGGGTTGGGATTAGGGTTGGGACTAGGGTTAGGGGTGTGTTGGGGTTAGGGTTGGAGTTAGAATTGGGGGGTTTCCGCTGTTTAGGCACATCAGGGGCTCTCCAAATGTGACATGGCGTCTGATCTCCATTCCAGCCAATTCTGCGTTGAAAAAGTCAAACGGTGTTCCTTCACTTCTGAGCTCTGCCATGCGTCCAAACAGTAGTTTATCCCCACATATGGGGTATCAGCGTACTCTGGACCCCAAGAGTTATTGTGAAATTTGTCCTATTTCTTCTGTTACCCTTGGGAAAATAAAAAACTGGGGGCGAAAATATTATTTTTGTAAAAAAAATAAGATTTTTTTGTTTTTACGGCTGTACATTATAAACTTCTGTGAAGCACTTGGGGCTTCATAGCGCTCACCACACATCTAAATAAGTTCCTTGTGGGGTCTATTTTCCAAAATGGGGTCACTTGTTGGGGATTTCCACTGTTTAGGCGCATCAGGGGCTCTCCAAATGCGACATGACGCCCCCAGACCATTCCATCAAAGTCTGCAATCCAAAACGTCACTACTTCCCTTTCCGAGCCCTGACATGCGCCCATACAGTAGTTTTCTCCCACATATTGGGTATCAGCGTACTCAGGACAAATTGGACAACAACTTTTGGGGTCCAATTTCTCCTGTTGCCCTTGTGAAAATAAAATATTGGGGGCGAAAAAATCATTTTTGTAAAAAAAAAAAGGATTTTTTATTTTTACGGCTGTGCGTTATAAACTTCTGTGAAGCACTTCGGGGTTCAAAGTGCTCACCACACATCTAGGTAAGTTCCTTGTGAGGTCTATTTTCCAAAATGGGGTCACTTGTGGGGGGTTTCCACTGTTTAGGCGCATCAGGGGCTCTCCAAATGCGACATGACGCCCCAGACCATTCCATCAAAGTCTGCAATCCAAAACGTCACTACTTCCCTTTCCGAGCCCTGACATGCGCCCATACAGTAGTTTTCTCCCACATATTGGGTATCAGCGTACTCAGGACAAATTGGACAACAACTTTTGGGGTCCAATTTCTCCTGTTACCCTTGTGAAAATAAAATATTGGGGGCGAAAAAATCATTTTTGTAAAAAAAAAAAGGATTTTATATTTTTACGGCTGTGCGTTATAAACTTCTGTGAAGCACTTCGGGGTTCAAAGTGCTCACCACACATCTAGATAAGTTCCTTGTGGGGTCTATTTTCCAAAATGGGGTCACTTGTGGGGGGTTTCCACTGTTTAGGCGTATCAGGGGCTCTCCAAATGCGACATGACGCCCCCAGACCATTCCATCAAAGTCTGCAATCCAAAACGTCACTACTTCCCTTCCGAGCCCTGACGTGCACCCATACAGTAGTTTTCTCCTACATATTGGGTATCAGCGTACTCAGGACAAATTGGACAACAACTTTTGGGTTCCAATTTCTTCTGTTACCCTTGTGAAAATAAAATATTGGGGGCGAAAAAATCATTTTTGTAAAAAAAAAAAAAGGATTTTTTATTTTAAGGCTGTACGTTATAAACTTTAGTGAAACACCTGGGGGTTCAAAGTTCTCACCACACATCTAGATAAGTTCCTTGAGGGGTCTAGTTTCCAAAATGGTGTCATTTGTGGGGGGTTTCCACTGTTTAGGCAGATCAGGAGCTCTCCAAACACGACATGGCGTCCAGCCAATTCTGCGTTGAAAAAGTGAGATGGCGCTCCTTCCCTTCCAAACTCTGCCATGCACCCAAACAGTGGTATACCCCCACATATGGGGTATCAGTGTACTCAGGACAAATTGCACAATAACTTTTGGAGTCTTGTTACCCTTGGAAAAATAAAAATTGGGGTGAAAAGATCATTTTTGTGGAAAAAATATGATTTTTAAATTTTACGGCTCTACGTTTATAAACTTGTGTGAAGCACTTGAGGGTTCAAATTGCTCACCAAAGATCTAGATAAGTTCCTTAGGGGGTCTAGTTTCCCAAATGGGGTCATTTGTGGGGGGTTTCCACTGTTTAGGCACATCAGGGGCTCTCCAAATGCAACATGGCATCCAATCTCAATTCCAGCCAATTTTGGTTGGAAAAAGTCAAATGGTGCTCCTTCCCTTCCGAGCTCTGCCGTGCGCCCAAACAGTGGTTCCCCCCACATATGGGGCATCAGCGTACTCAGGACAAATTGGACAACAACTTATGTGGTCCAATTTCTCCTGATACCCTTGGGAAAATAAAAAATTAGTGACTAAAAGATAATTTTTGTGGGAAAAAAATAGGATTTTTTATTTTCATGCCCGGGCATTATAAACTTGTGTGAAGCACTTGGGGGTTCAAAGTGCTCACCAAAGATCTAGATAAGTTCCTTAGGGGGTCTAGTTTCCAAAATGGGGTCACTTGTGGGGGATTTCCACTGTTTAGGCTCATCTGGGGCACTGCAAACGGAACATGACCCCCATCAACGTCTGCATTCCAAAACGTTACTACTTCCTTTCCAAGCCCTGCCGTGCGCCCAAACAGTTTTCCACCCCCACATATGGGGTATCAGCGTACTCAGGACAAATTGGACAACAACTTTTGGGGTCCAATTTCCTTGGGAAAATTCAAAAATTTAGGACTAAAAAATCATTTTTGTGGAATTTTTTTTTTTTTTTTTCACACCCAGGCATTATAAACTTTTGTGAAACACTTGGGGGTTCAAAGTGCTCACAACAGATCTAGATAAGTACCTTAGGGGGTCTAGTTTCCAAAATGGTGTCACTTGTGGGGGGTTTCCACTGTTTAGGCGCATCAGAGGTTCTCCAAGCGCGACATGGCGTCCAATCTCAACTCCAGCCAATTTTAGTTTGAAAAAGTCAAACGGCGCTCCTTCCCTTACGAGCTCTGCCGTGTGCCCAAACAGTGGTTTTTCCCCACATATGGGGTATTGGCGTACTCAGGAGAAATTGCATAACAACCTTATCTGTCCATTTTCTCCTTTTACCCTTGTGAAAGTAAAAAAAAAGTTTGTAAAAGATCATTTTTGTGGCTAAAAAGTTAAATATTCATTTTTTCCTTCCACGTTGCTTTAGTTCCTGTGAAGCACCTGAAGGGTTAATAAACTTCTTGAATGTGGTTTTGAGTACCTTGAGGGGTGCAGTTTTTAGAATGGTGTCACTTTTGGGTATTTTCTGTCATGTAGACCCCTCAAAGTGACTTCAAATGTGAGGTGGTCCCTAAAAAAAATGGCTTTGTAAATTTTGTTGTAAAAATGAGAAATCGCTGGTCAACTTTTAACCCTTATAACTTCCTAACAAAAAAAAATTTTGATTCCAAAATTGTGCTGATGTAAAGTAGACATGTGGGAAATGTTATTTCTTAACTATTTTGTGTTACATATTTCTCTGTTTTAAGGGAATAAAAATTCAAAGTTTGAAAATTGCTAAATTTTCAAAATTTTCGCCATATTTGCGTATTTTTCAAAAATAAACGCAAGTTATATGGAAGAAATTTTACCACTAACATGAAGTACAATATGTCACGAGAAAACAATCTCAGAATCGCGAAGATCCGTTGAAGCGTTCCGGAGTTATAACCTCATAAAGAGACAGTGGTCAGAATTGTAAAAATTGTCCCGGTCATTAACGTGCAAACCACCCTTGGGGGTGAAGGGGTTAAAGTGGGGGACTTGGTCTGGTTGTCCTCAAAAAATATTCCTATGAGAGTGGCATCTCCTAAATTTAAGCTTAGGTTCATTGGACCTTATAAGATCATGGAGATTCTTAATCCTGTTTCTTTTCGTTTGCTTCTTCCAGGGACATTTAAGATCCATAACGTGTTCCACAAGTTTTTTGTTGAAGAGGTTTGTTGAGCCAGTGGTTCCTACTGCTTTGCCTCCTGACCCTGTTCTGGTTGAGGGCAATATGGAGTTTGTGGTTGAGAAAATATGAATTCTCGTTTTTCTAGACGGAAACTCCAGTATTTGGTTAAGTGGAGAGGTTATGGTCAGGAAGACAATTCTTGGGTGTTTGCTTCGGACATCCATGCTAGGAGACTCATCCGTGGTATCATAGAACTCATCCTGAACCGACCTGGTTGCTCAAGTGAGGGTTCGGTGACCCCTCCTCAAGGGAGGGGTACTGTTGTGAATGGACTTGAAATGAGTTCTGAGCAGAGGCTCCCTCTGGTGGTTACAAGCGGTACTGGACTGTCCAGTGAGGATTGGGAATCAGATGTTTACTGACTGGTCTTATATAAGGGAGTCGCCTTCCCATCAGGGTTGCCGGTGATCAATTGTTCGGTCTCAATCCTTGATTCCTGTTTCCTTTGTAGCCTGCTGTGTCGTGTCTGCTCTCCTGCTAACAGATAAGACATTTTCTTCTTTTTTTTTTGTGCTTGATTTTGCATTTTGTCCTGCACTTCTGTGTGGGCCTTCAGGGTCTCCTCCGGGGGCTTTTGCCCTCTCAGTTTAGTTCAGCCACTGATGTTTGTACATTTGCTTTTTCCAGTTTTTTCAGTGGCTGCTGTTTTGATTTTGTTACACCAGAGAACTAATTTAGGTGGTAGAGGTCGTGTGATCTCAGGTGTTTTTGAAATTAGTAGAGTTGGTGCTTTTCAGGGTTTTTTGGGATTGCAGTAAGTGCCCTTCCTATCCTTTTCTATTTAGGTAGTTTGGGCCCCAACGTTTGCTCATACTATTTTCTGTCTGTGTCAGTATTTCTTCTTGTCTAACCGCCATTACATGTTTGGGGGCTTTCTATGTTCTTTGGGGATCTGCTCCGGGGCAGATAGCTTTCCTCTTTCTATCTTTAGGTGTAGTTAGTTTCTCAGGCTTGTGACGAGGCGTTCTAGGACCAACGTAGGAACGCTCCACGGCTGCCTCTAGTTGTGGGGTTAGTCAGGGTACTGCAATCTCATAGATTCCAACTGCTCTGGTGTATTGCCTTTTTTACCTGCACTCCTCAGCTACCGAAACATAACACTGTCCCTTATTTTACATAGTGATTATTATTATATTTATGGGAAAAAAAAATCACCTTCAGCAGGCAGGTGGCAGCGCATGTATAATGTGCATTCAATTGTTTTATTTATACATTCATTCTGGAAAAAAAATCTTTCTTAAAATGGCACCGGCCTCACTTGCACAGTAGCATCTATCCATGGAGACCATTAGAACAATGCGATTGCATCGCTTTGTCCTGATGGAAGCACACAGGGAACCCCCTCCGTGCGCGATGCTATATGCCGCTGTCATTAATGACAGCGGCATCAAAGGGGTTAAATGCCCGAGATCGTTGCTAGCACCGATGGTCGGCATTGCTGCAGGGTCTCAGCTGTCACACACCGCTCAGCGTGAGGCTGCACGATCGCTACGCCGTACAAATACATCTCTTTACGAGAAAAACACCTGCCGCAGAGCAGTATATGTACGGCGCATGTCGGGAAGGGTTAAGTAATTTCTGCCAAAGTTTATTTTACAAGCTATTACTTATAATTCACACACTACATCTACTTTTTGGCTTGGCATTTGTTAAATAAATAAATAATGAGAAATGAAATTAATTTTTAACAGATGGCTCTGCTGCTGGATCCCTTTCTTCTCTGAACACTTATGACCATGTGATATTTCAGGGTTTTTTTTAAATAAATTTGCAAAAATTTTTTACATTTCTGTTTTTTTTTTAAGTCAAGATGGGGTGCAGAGTGTACATTAATGAGAAAAAAAAAATGAACTTTTTTGAATTTACCAAAATGGCTGCAATGAAACAAAGTGAAAATTTTTAAGGGGTCTGAATTCTTTCGTACCCACTGTAGATACCGGTTGCTGCAGCTCTGTATGCAGGAATAAAACTAGCAGTACATACAATAGTAGGAATGGATATAAATATAAATCTGCTGCATTGCTGGTCGAGAAAAATGTCCAATTGAGATGATGGTGTTAAACACAGAGCAGTTTTATTAATCTATTCGTTTCAGAGATGAACAAAACTCCATCATTAGGAAAAAAAAGCAACAATGTTTTTAACCATCTATCTGTATCTGTATCCTGCTTTTTCTTGATAAGTCAAAATATTCAGAAAGATTCCTCACCTATTACTAACACATACACTCCTACCAAAGTGTGTTTATCTGCTGGGTACCCATTCCTTTATTAACTATCCTCTTCTTTGTCATTGATAGAGTGTAAATGTAACGATCATTCTGACAGCTGTCGTTTTGACATGGATGTGTGGCTGGCATCAGGCAACCGAAGTGGTGGAGCATGTAATAACTGTCAGCACAACACAGAAGGAATACATTGCGAGAAGTGTGCGCCAGGATTCTTTCGAGATTTAAAGATCCCCTTCTCAGCACCAGATGCCTGCAAAGGTACTGCAAGTAGTATCTTATGATATGCATGATTCCTACTGTTATTAACAGATTTAACAGCTCATCAAATCTTTTGTGCTGTCCAGCTCATACCTATATGGTTTTCCATTGTTGATGTGCTTGTATTCCATTTTCATTTGTAAAAGAAAAAAATTGCATCCAGCTGAAACCGCAGCAATATCCCCCAATTTTGGGCATATTTTGCCACTGCAAATTTGCTTTGAAACATTAACAGAGAATAAGTATAAGGACTTGCTCACATGAGCGCACACATCAGGTGAGAGCTATCTGATGTTTTTTCGAATAGCACTCGGACCACTATTATTCTATGGGGCAGTGCTGATCAGAGATTTTTTTTTTCTCATGTCGAATCAGCATGAGAGAACAATCGAAGCATACTTCAAGTTCCTGCTCAAATCGGATTCACCAATTCAAGTCTATAGGTGTGTGGAAAACATTGGACTGCACTTGGATGACACCTGAGTGCAGTCTGATTTCCACAGACTCACACAATGGAGAATCCTAATCCCTGCCTGACCCTGACAATAAACCCTGCTTAGGGAAGGATGAGAAATGCACTAGTCGATCCCCACTACAACTAAAGACAGCTGGGATAGACAAACAATGGGAAAACTTATCTTGAGTAGACTCAGAGATGTAACACAGACGTCCTCCAAACATCAAAGAGGAAGATAGCTGACGGCTATGTCTCCAAGCCTCAACAAGGGGAAATGGAAGTATCACCGGCGATTCACATCAGCAGGCTAGGAGTCTACAAACACCCAGGTCCAGGTGTGTCAATTAGAGCTGGAGAAAGGTTGCCACTGGTCAAAGAGTCAGAAGGGTTAAGAAGGTATCTGCAAGGCCAACTCAGAGATCTTCTGCAGCTAGATGCAGGGCAACTGTCTGCAGCTTCTGACATACCCTTGACACCATCTTACCTTAGCTGGTACTTTGCTCAGAGATGAGAATTAGAGCAAGCACATAGGCAAAGGAAACTGCATGCCATCTGGAGATTATTAATTGACTGTGCTTATTCTCTGTGATGGTGCAAAAAGAAAATAAGTCATCGAGCTGTGGCAATAAAAACGCTGGTGAGTCCTTTGCTTACAAAATAGAGCAAGTAAACATTGGCAAGGGTTAGTCCATGTATAAAATACTGGCTTGTTCTTGTAGGCTAATTCACATGTTGTGCAGTGTGCAGGTGTCTGGCACGCCTGCCTGTAGAAAGGTGGAAGAAAATGTTACTAGCATGAACAGTCAGGTGTTGGAGCCAAGATAAACAGAGACAGATACAGACGTGTTGGAAAGATTGCACAAGTTTTAAATTGCTCTGACCTTTCATTAATGCATACATTGTTACTTTCCTAAGCTGGAAGTAAATACTTGGACTGAATTTGCCTAGTCAAAGTTAATTGTAACAATAACAACTAAAGTGAAATCATATTATTAGAGGGCTCATGTCGAAATGATTTATTTTTAATCTGTTCACAATTAAATGGGTTTTCCTATCTTGTACATTTATCATGGAATCCTGGAATGTTAGAGTAAGGGCTCATACTCACTGGCGCGAAAACGGATGTAATCAGACGAAAAAAAAATCGGATTCAAATCTGGACCAATGTTTTCAATAGGTGAGTTCTCATTTGCGATTTTTTTCTCATCAGAAATTGGTAGTGAGAAAAAAATTGCAGCATGCTGCGATTTGATGCGATTTTGTGATGATAATCGCCAATGCAAGTCAATGGGTGCGATTAAAAAATGCACAGCACTCGCACCATGCAAGTGCTGTCGTCCGATTTATACGCACCGTCTCCTTTGAAAAGCCGGCAATTCATCCCCAGCTACTGTAAAATCACACTGACAGCTCACAAAACACTAGATACATACACATAGAATACATATATATATATAATTATATAATATATACACATGTCATTGTGACATGTATATATATATATATATATTTATAGTTCATACACTTCTACATACTGTAATAGCCGCTAATTCAATTGCCGGCTTTTGTGAAATCACAGAAGCCGACATGAAATGATACATTGTTTCCACACAGTTAACCATGTCATTTCATGTATTTTGATATATGTGTTTGAACTTACAATTACATAAGTTCATGTGTGCAAAATTTCAGACATGTAGGGGTTAATTAAAGGTGTAAATTCGTTGAAAAAAAATGCGTGGGCTCCCGCTGTATTTTCTCACCAGACAGACAAAGCAAGCGAGTGGGGGCAGATAATAATAGCCTAGGGAGGGTACTTTTTTTTTGTGCCCCCCTGGCTACTAACATCTACCCCCAGACACCCCAGAAGGGCAAATCTCTAATTAGATTCGCCCTTTCTGGCACTTTGCCCGTCTATTCCCATTGCCCTGTAGCGGTGGCGAATGGGTTAATAAGGGGTTAAAGCCACTTGCTATTGAAAGGTCACTTTAAGCCAGGTTAATAATTGAGAGCTGTCAATTAGACAACTATCAATTATTAATCCTATTGTATGATAGAAAAATCAAACACACACAGTTTAATAAAAAAGAAGTTTAATTAAATAATCACAAGTTTTGACCATTTTTTAATTTTCCTGCTAAAACCATTTCCTGTAATAAAAATAAAAATAAAAAGCAAAATTATTCTTACCAATCCGATGCACAGTCAGGTCCCACGGTGTAATCCATCAGAAAGGGTTAACAGGTTACAGCTCGCAGAGAGCTAATGCTGTCTCCTAGCTGTAACCCCCTGAATGAATAACTTCCTCTCCCAGCGAAAAGGAGAGGAAGAGATTAATGAATGGAGCTTAATTGATTTATTGCCACTTTCACTTCAGTGACCTGACCTAAAGTGAAAGTGGGACACAATCAATTAAGCTTCATTCATTAATCACATACTCTCCTGTCGGCAGGAGATAAGTTCATTCATCAGGAGCTATCAGCTGAGCACGCAGGATTACTTGCGCTGCTTAGCTGATTGTAGTTAAACCCTTTGTTGAAGGATTACATCGTGGGACGTGACAGATCGCCAGATAGGTAAGAATAAGTTGTTTTATTATTTTTTCTTTATTTTTAGAAGATCAAGGGCTTCGCAGGGATTAAGAGATTAATAAAAGATGGTCAAAAAATGTGTTTTTATTTCATTAAAATTATTTTTTCTTAAAGTGTTGTGTTTATTTTTTTATTCCTTCAATAGGATTAATAATTGATAGTTGTCTAATTGACAGCTCTCAATTTTAAACCTGGCTTAAAGTGACCTTTCAATTGCAAGGTGGCTTTAACCCTTATTAACCCATTCGCCACCGCTACAGGTCAATGGGAATAGACGGGCAAAGTGCCAGAAAGGGTGAATCTAATTAGAGATTGCCCTTTCTGGGGTTGCTGGGGGCAGATGTTAGTAGCCAGGGGGGCACAAAAAAAAGTACCCTCCCTAGGCTATTATTATCTGCCCCACCGCTTGCTTTGTCTGTCTGGTGGAGAAATACAGCGGGAGCCCACGCATTTTTTTTCAACGAATTTACACCTTTAATTAACCCCTACATGTCTGAAAATTTTGCACACATACACTTATTTAATTTAAGTTAAAAACATATATCAAAATACATGAAATGATATGGTTAACTGTGTCTAAAACAATGATCATTTCATGTCGGCTTTTGTGATTTCACAAAAGCCGGCAATTGAATTGCAGCTATTACAGTT